>BSQZ01000009.1:12283251-12778251 GCA_033239005.1 Lamellibrachia satsuma | reverse complement strand
ATAGATAATATTCTATTACTTTACTATTACATATATTGCCGCGAACTTACAAAAAGATCAGGTTTGTTTGCATGTTATTCCAACTGCACTACTACTGAACAAAACCGATGAAAATCAAGATTTCTGAAAGGGTAACACATGCATGTAACGAGCTGTTGTTGTTGCAAAATGTATCCACTAGGGTGTGGCAAAATTTGGTAGCATTTAGTTCAGTAGTTATTCACCAGGATTTTTTTTTAATAGGAGGGTCCTGTATGCGGCCAGCAGCGGCCGTTCCAGGACTGCACAGAGCGGCCGTTGTGGGGTCTAATGGGTTAATGAAATAGTAATAGAAACAGTATGAAGTAATAGTAATAGATTGTCTGTAATAGAACCCTTGCCTGATCTGTAGGGGCAATTTATTAAAAAAGAATCTACTGTCTTAGTCTTCTAAAGACCAAAAGAAGTTGCGTGCTGATATTACTGGTTACCATGTGCTTTCTAGCATTCAGTGGAGTCTAAAAAGTGAGATTTGACCTTGAAAATGAATTTTAGCTGAGTTTGTTGTCCATAAAATAGTGGTACGACACGCTGCCTATAAAATAGACCATTGATACTGTATATACCTCTACATATAATCTGGATGCATACAAGCTGGTATTGTTTGTCTATGACGCCACTGACAAAATTGAGATGATGTCATGGCAAGAATAACAGAACCCTGAAATTAAATGAATGGATCTGTCCACTCAGTATGGCTTTTTACTTTGAACGTATATGCTATTTGTAGTATGACCCATATATGTGCGTTCCAGGATTGGTCGCAGCTGATGGTAAGCCCTACGTATTTGATAGTGTTTCTCATGTTAGCTTCTGGTGATGTCCTCATAATGACATGTGACATCACTGTGGAAACTGTGCTATGTAAAAATAAGTTCTTATTATGCATAATCATCATGTCCATTGACAGATTCTGGTGCCCAGCTGACAGGCAAATATGAGAAAGATGACACTCCTGGAGAGATAGGCGACAGCCGGCTGAGGAAGCGTGCCATCACACTATTGAGTGATGTCGACAAGAAGTATGTCGGCAAAACTGTGTCGAGGAAGAAAATGGATGATGACACCGATTCTGGTAAGCATGTTGACCTCTTAGTTGTCTTGCCCTTAATTAATGCTTTAATAAGCATTGTGACCTCTTAGATGTCTTGCCCTTAATTAATGCTTTAATAGGCATTGTGACCTCTTAGATGTCTTGCCTTTAATTAATGCTTTAATAAGCATTGTGACTTCTTAGATGTCTTGCCTTTAACTAATGCTTTAATAAGCATTGTGACTTCTTAGATGTCTTGCCTTTAATGCTTTAATAAGCATTGTGACTTCTTAGATGTCTTGCCTTTAATTAATGCTTTAATAAGCATTGTGACCTCTTAGATGTCTTGCCTTTAATTAATGCTTTAATAAGCATTGTGACTTCTTAGATGTCTTGCCTTTAATTAATGCTTTAATGAGCATTGTGACCTCTTAGATGTCTTGCCTTTAATTAATGCTTTAATAAGCATTGTGACCTCTTAGATGTCTTGCCTTTGATTAATGCTTTAATAAGCATTGTGACTTATTAGATGTCTTGCTTTTAATTAATGCTTTAATGAGCATTGTGACCTCTTAGATGTCTTGCCTTTAATTAATGCTTTAATAAGTATTGTGACTTCTTAGATGTCTTGCCCTTAATTAATGCTTTAATAAGCATTGTGACCTCTTAGATGTCTTGCCTTTAATTAATGCTTTAATGAGCATTGTGACCTCTTAGATGTCTTGCCCTTAATTAATGCTTTAATAAGCATTGTGACCTCTTAGATGTCTTGCCCTTAATTAATGCTTTAATGAGCATTGTGACTTCTTAGATGTCTTGCCCTTAATTAATGCTTTAATAAGCATTGTGACTTCTTAGATGTCTTGCCCTTAATTAATGCTTTAATAAGCATTGTGACTTCTTAGATGTCTTGCCCTTAATTAATGCTTTAATAAGCATTGTGACCTCTTAGATGTCTTGCCTTTAATTAATGCTTTAATGAGCATTGTGACTTCTTAGATGTCTTGCCCTTAATTAATGCTTTAATAAGCATTGTGACCTCTTAGATGTCTTGCCTTTAATTAATGCTTTAATGAGCATTGTGACTTCTTAGATGTCTTGCCCTTAATTAATGCTTTAATAAGCATTGTGACCTCTTAGATGTCTTGCCCTTAATTAATGCTTTAATGAGCATTGTGACCTCTTAGATGTCTTGCCCTTAATTAATGCTTTAATGAGCATTGTGACTTCTTAGATGTCTTGCCTTTAATTAATGCTTTAATGAGCATTGTGACCTCTTAGATGTCTTGCCTTTAATTAATGCTTTAATGAGCATTGTGACTTCTTAGATGTCTTGCCTTTAATTAATGCTTTAATGAGCATTGTGACTTCTTAGATGTCTTGCCTTTAATTAATGCTTTAATAAGCATTGTGACCTCTTATATGTCTTGCCTTTAATTAATGCTTTAATAAGCATTGTGACCTCTTAGATGTCTTGCCTTTAATTAATGCTTTAATAAGCATTGTGACTTCTTAGATGTCTTGCTTTTAATTAATGCTTTAATAAGCATTGTGACCTCTTAGATGTCTTGCCTTTAATTAATGCTTTAATAAGCATTGTGACTTCTTAGATGTCTTGCCCTTAATTAATGCTTTAATAAGCATTGTGACTTCTTAGATGTCGTGCCTTTAATTAATGCTTTAATGAGCATTGTGACCTCTTAGATGTCTTGCCTTTAATTAATGCTTTAATAAGCATTGTGACCTCTTAGATGTCTTGCCTTTAATTAATGCTTTAATAAGCATTGTGACCTCTTAGATGTCTTGCCTTTAACTAATGCTTTAATAAGCATTGTGACCTCTTAGATGTCTTGCCTTTAATTAATGCTTTAATAAGCATTGTGACCTCTTAGTTGTATTGCCTTTAATTAATGCTTTAATAAGCATTGTGACCTCTTAGATGTCTTGCCCTTAATTAATGCTTTAATGAGCATTGTGACCTCTTAGATGTCTTGCCTTTAATTAATGCTTTAATAAGCATTGTGACCTCTTAGTTGTATTGCCTTTAATTAATGCTTTAATAAGCATTGTGACCTCTTAGATGTCGTGCCTTTAATTAATGCTTTAATGAGCATTGTGACCTCTTAGATGTCTTGCCTTTAATTAATGCTTTAATAAGCATTGTGACCTCTTAGATGTCTTGCCTTTAATTAATGCTTTAATAAGCATTGTGACCTCTTAGATGTCTTGCCTTTAATTAATGCTTTAATAAGCATTGTGACCTCTTAGATGTCTTGCCTTTAATTAATGCTTTAATAAGCATTGTGACCTCTTAGTTGTATTGCCTTTAATTAATGCTTTAATGAGTATTGTGACCTCTTAGATGTCTTGCCTTTAATTAATGCTTTAATGAGCATTGTGACCTCTTAGATGTCTTGCCTTTAATTAATGCTTTAATGAGCATTGTGACCTCTTAGATGTCTTGCCTTTAATTAATGCTTTAATGAGCATTGTGACCTCTTAGATGTCTTGCCTTTAACTAATGCTTTAATGAGCATTGTGACCTCTTAGTTGTATTGCCTTTAATTGATCTGTAGTGAAAACTTAAAATCATCCAATGAATGGAGAATGATTTTATATTACAACCAGAATTCCAAATATTTGACAATTACATTTACATATTAAGGACATTGTGTATGATATAACCTTGCTTCAACATTTGTGTGAGGTACTGTTGGCTGAACTGAGAAGTGACTGGTTATAATTGCTTGCAGATGAAATGGAGCATGAGTCAGAAAGTGACGAGGAAGTTGAGGATGACGGAGACAGTTCTAGTGATGATGTTGATGTGGAAAGTACACATAATGCTCCATTCTCTGAGATCCCATCCAAGGACAACACTGAATTTGTGTAGGTTTTTAAGGCACCTCAGCCAGTCAGTTTTTGTAGGCTTACATGGCATGCCTCTGTGTGTGTTAGTAACATATCATGTGATGGAGTAGGTTAGAGGTAGAGACCACCACATCATTATGTATGGCGCCACGAGGAACAACTGTTGGAATGATGCCTTATAAATTTATGATTTGATTGGATCACTTTGTTAGTCCATGACACATTACATTTTTACTTCCCATGGCATAGGCTGAATTTGGTGTATCATCCGAAAGACGCTGGCAGAGCTAACACACCGCAATTGTTTCTCATAGATGAATTAATCACCATAGACGTTTGTATAACTTCAAATGCAATTGAGCATGTGTTGTTTTGGCACACATAAAAGTAATCACACAAATCTTTTTGGTATCAAATTGTTCGTTTGATTTAAATTATGTTGGTCAGTCTTGGATTTAAATATACCAGGACATGTAATCTTAACTGACAACTCTTATTGTACACTTACACTATGATGAAAATTTGTATTGTCGCATCTTCTAAGCCATTGAGAAAAAAAACTAGAATGGTCACATGCATTTGATTTAATGTCCTGTCAACATTCAATGTGTTCATCATCTGACGATTAACAATACACTATTCCGGGTACCGTTTATTGATGGTATCACGAAGAGGATATGATAATCATGATTTATGGGCAACGTATCCTATGTTTATTTATAGGTTTGATGACCGCGATGATGCAGAGGATGAAAGCGGGGAAGAAGAAGATAGTGAGGAATCTTTGGATTCAGAGGAGGAAGACGATGATGATGCCAAGGGAAATGATGATGAGGAAGGTGATGTGAAGGGAGGAGGGAGATGGGATGAGGAATATGATGTGAAGGGAGATGGGAGGAGGAATGTGATGTGAATGTAGATGGGAGGAGGAAGGTGATGTGAATGTAGATGGGAGGAGGAAGGTGATGTGAATGGAGGTGGGAGGAGGAAGGTGATGTGAATGTAGATGGGAGGAGGAAGGTGATGTGAATGTAGATGGGAAGAGGAAGGTGATGTGAAGGGAGGAGGGAGATGGGATGAGGAATATGATGTGAAGGGAGATGGGAGGAGGAAGGTGATGTGAAGGGAGATGGGAAGAGGAAGGTGATGTGAAGAGAGATGGGAGGAGGAAGGTGATGTGGAAGGAGATGGGAAGAGGAAGGTGATGTGAATGTAGATGGGAGGAGGGAGATGATGGGAGAGGGAAGGGGATGTGAAGGAGGAAGAATAAATATTGAAGAGCAATTACATGGTCTTCCATCCTCACCAATGATCACAGTAAATAAATGGTTATTTCATCCACAATACTATTAGCTAATATACAGAGTTCATTATTTAAGCACTATTTTTTCCCATTTGACAGGAAAAATACGTAAAACGTAACGTAAAAATGCATCTACATGAATTCCCTGGAATAGAGTTTTCAGTTTTCTTGTTGCATGACAGAAATGTTTGCTACCAATGTTTCAGAAAGTGGAGTATTTACTCTCACTAACAGTTGTAAGCTGTGGAGCATTCAAACATTTGGTGTTATTCTTTCAGGCCTGGGAAGTATCCAGAATTTGTCACGAGTCAGCTCAGCAGAGGAGATAGATAAGGGTACAGCTGTGAGACATCAACTAGGTGGGTAATGGTGTCATCCTCTGTCTACTGTCTTCTTCTTCCCCCTTGATCCCTCACGGGGTGGGGCACATCACTTAGTTTGTTCTTTACAAGTCATCTCCATCTATCAGGCTCTTCTGCCATTGTTTCCCACTCTCAGCGCTTCACCTCTGCACTTTCGAGATCTCTTAAACCCTGTCCCTCTCTCTTAATTTTGGTCTTCTACCACTCTCTTCTTACCCATCGCAGTCTGCTCCCCGTTACCTTCATCCTCAAGTGTTTCCTCATTTCGATCTCTTCCCCATCTTCTGTATGTATTCTCGTTTTTCTCATGCCCTATGTCTACTTTATCATAATATATTCTTTCTGTGATGTTCTTGCTTCTGGATTGGTTCATGTGTAAAATCTACAACCAGGATGGGTGTGTAAAGTTTTTTCTAAGGTTGAGCTCATATGGACACTGCAAAGTTTCATACATGCAAAATTTTTTGACAACTGGGATGGTCGCCAGTTGTGGGTTATATTGAACATAAAATTAGGATATCCCAACTGCTGAATTTGTGAATGAAACATGCTGTTAAAATTGCAGTGTTATAATTAATTGATTTTCAAATCATGAAGCGAACTTTTGGAAATATTGGTGAAAAATAATGTCAACTTCACCATGCTATGACAATTTCCGCAAGATTGCAATCTTTCGCCAAAAATGTATTAGCAGTATGGTCAAACTGATGACAGACGATGCCATGATCAACAACAGGGCAGGATAAAAAAATTACTGTGGCAAAATGACGATATTGCCTCATTGTTCTATTACACACTGTTTGAGATTTGAAGTCGATTGGGTTAGAAATAGCTGAATGACAGTGCTCATTAAAAAGCAATGGTCGGCAGGCTGGCTGCTGTTTCCAGGAAAGTTTTAAAGCTAATTGTGATTTTATTGGTAGATGAAGTTGTTGCTTTTCTTAGTTTAATTTTAATACCATAGAATAATTGAAGATTCATAAAAATCTTATATGGGCAGAGCAGGTCTTTCATAAGGCCAATTTGCCCATATGAAAGGCCTTAAAAATCCCTGTGTGTGTATAATGTCTTACTTAGAATCCATCATGCATCAAGCATTTGTTTTCATGTTGATGATAATAGTGAAAAGTGATTTTATAATTGACTCATCTGATGTGGCTATTCAAGTATTGTAGGAATGTTTGTGCCTTGGTGATACTGTTCATGTATTTAAAACATGTTTGACAGCAAAACAGTGTATCTTACAATACTGATATATATTCTCAGGGGTGCAATAAGTCTCCGAAAACGTATCTAGATGGCCATTTTGTGTTAAATAAAGATATCCTGAATAAAACCAAGTTAATAAAGATCAGTACAGAAGTCAGGATAAGAAAATGGCATTGGATAGGAAATGTACTTTAAAAAAGCAAGACAGCCACTGCCTTAACATGGGCACTAGAAGGGAAACGGAAACTGGGTCGCTCAAAAACAACTTGGCAGAAAAACCGTAGAAAACAAAAGACAAGAACTGGAGTGGAAGACATGGACTGAAACAGGTGGCCAAAGATCACTTTCTGTTATTTTCTTTTAAGAACATTTTAGCATTACACTTTATACTGCCTGTACAGGGCTGTGGGACTGCCTGCTGGAGGGCCGTATCAAGCTGCACAAGACCCTGCAGTTGGTGAATCAGCTCCCTCAACCTCCCCAGTGGCCGCGGCTGATGGAAGCGGCCGGTGATGATTATCAGCAAGCCGTACAGGAAGGTCTCTCTTGTGTTCATACTCATCCGTGGACACTGTTCTGTCTACAGGTTTCGTCACACACTGTCATCCGTGGACATTGTTCTGTCTACAGGTTTTGTCACACACTGTCATCCGTGGACACTGTTCTGTCTACAGGTTTCGTCACACACTGTCATTCACTTACTCCACAAATTAAAATATTTCCTCTTGTCTTGTGCTTGATTATGCCATAAGCCATGCTGGTAAAGATCGAAACTCATATTTCTAAGTACTTAGAATAATTCAAACAAGATAAATGACGCTAGGGAATTTATGTGTTATTTGACGTTCATCACCCAGGCAGAAAGGTATGCCAGCATACAGGAAGGTCACAAATTCCAGCAAAGAGTAACTCTCAATTGCCAATTCTCCAAGAATTTGTCCTTGTACTGAAATTTTATCTCCAGAGATTTCATCCATACCCCGATGACATCATGGCTAGCTGGAGTGGTGTCACACTCTGTTTACATGAGTGGCCAATTATTATCTAAGAAAAAAATGAAATTTGTTAACTGTTGTTTAAATAAACCTCTACAAAAGTAATCTTAATTGACTATGGTATATAGAATGTAATACTAATATATTACAATGGATGACTATTTGACTTCACAAGGGATTTGTCATTTAAAATTTCACTTCCATTGTATATTTGACAATGTCCATTTATTGATTGTTGATATTCACTTTCAGGACAAACCAGCATGAAGAAGTTGCTGGACATTTTGGTTCGTCTGCAGACAGCTTTGTTTCAACAAAATCCAGAAACTCAAAAGCTCAAAGAGGGCAAGAGTTCTGAGACGAACAGGTGAGGTTGGCCATTGCTGTTGTGGTTCACCAGTTGGTGTGGCAGGAGATTTTGCTCCTGCAATTCTATCCATTATTTTCAAATTCACGAGACAAATCAGCATGCTGTGTGCGTGTGTCTCGCTAAATGATTATCACTGCAGCTGTAAAGCAGTAACAAACAACTTTCCTAAGCTAAAGGATGGTTCATACGAGTGATCTTTCATCGCACATTGAAGCAGTAACAAATTGTGTGTGTGTGCAGCGTGTTTAGACATTGTGAGTGTGACCTGTTAATCCATGCCAATCCCCACTTTAGCTTTCCTGATGAGGGCAGCACCTGTCGGTTGCAGTGGTTGCTGATTGGCCATTGCTTTAAAAATTGAACCCAACTCTCATAGAATTTGAACCAGCTCAAACTCTACAACACATACCGGTAGTCACAAATTGGTCTCTCTAATCAGTCTCGTGAGGATGTTTACAGCAGTGATTTTGGTCCGATTATATTATACGACATGGTATCATATGGCAAAATTGAATGAAAATCACTCCTGTAAATGAGCCTTTATGATATTGCTACTTCTAGTATCTAGTTCTAGTACCTTTTGTACTACTATATCAGCTTATCATTTAAATTTAATATTTTTATATAATAAGAACTTATGAAGTTACTTTCATGGTTTAGTTAGGAAATTCTGTGAGGCGATTTGAAATAAACAGGAATGTTTGTGAATGACCTTTCTAAGTTGTCTAAGCTGTCTAAGTTGTTATGTTTCTGCCTCTCTGTAGCCGGCAAAAAGATGACGAAGAAATCACTAGTGAGAGTGACGCTGATTCAGAGGGAGACGGTGATCAACACAAGAAAGAAGAACAGCACCGTGCTCCCAAAAGGAAGCTCAAAATGGCCGACTACCCAGACTTCTTAGCAAAACGTCATCAGTGCTTTGAGCAGTATAGGTATTGAATTATATAATGCTTATTCTTTAGACATTTCGTCTTCTTTCCCCTTGCAGGGTGGAGCCGCATCACTTAGTCTGTTCCACCCTCTCGATGAGTCATCTCCATTCATCGCAATCTTCCACCATTCTCTCCCACTCTCGGCTGTTCAGCCCTGCTCTTTCAAGTTGAGGGGTGAACGGCAGTCCTACCGTTTGAGGGGTTATTTCCTACACTCACTTATTCACGAATATTTAAATAACATAATCTGGTTAATACATTTCACTTACTGTAAGTATAAATTTAGAATCAATCTGTCGCAGAAATGATACGATACAGAAGTGGTATGACAAGACTCGCGTGGCGTCTGGCAAGCTGACCAAAGGCTTCAGTGCCTTTGAGCAGTCGGCCTTGAAGCAGATTCAACAGGTAAGCTGGGGCCATCCGTGGTGATTTTGGTCTTCCTCTTTCAGAGGCCCAGGTCTCATGACTGTGTGGCCAATCCATCGCCATCGTCTGATTTCAATGTCTTCTAATATTGGTGGAGATACAGCTGTCATGGTGGTGACACTAGTGGTGACACAGCTGTTTCGTGTGTTGTTTTGTAGGTATCAATGGCGTTGACAAATAACCTTCTGTCGACAGTGATTGTGTGCTTGCCAACCCAGAGTGGTGCATGTCTGTAAGGGGCTTTGTAAAATATAAAAAAAATTCCAATAATGTGTGGGTGGGTGGGTCAAGGTTCCACTCGGATAAAAAATTGGAAAATTATTGTGAAACAGTTCAATTAGTATGTCTTGACATTTCAAAATTTTTTGGGTGGGTGGGTGGGTGGGTCCAATCCAAAATATTTTTGGATTGTTGAAATTTTTTATATTTACAAAGCCCCTAAGACTGTAAGTAATCCATAAGATTGCAAACGAACCAGTAAAATTATCTACGTCTGCTGTTTTTGACTTGCAAGAATTGTGTATTGTTGTATTGTATTCCTCAGTGACTGTTGTATGTGGCTAGATCCTGAGTGACAAGGCTCGACTGATCCGACGGACACAGCTCAAGAGGTCAGCCTACACAGTGGTCGCGGCAGATGACCAGAGGGCGGACAGTGATGACCAACAGGTGACCATCACAGTTTCAGTTGTAGCCAGGCTTGTTACATCCAAATGCATTTGAATGTGCATTAAAATTCAGCTGTGAAATTGTCAATGCGTTTGCACATGAATACGACCCTCGGGCATTTTACTTTTTAAATGCTCAATGAAATACATTTTAGATGGAAATGTAACTGTTTGAATAATGTGTAATGTAACTTTCTACTGTAATATAAAAGAAAAACATAATGAATTCAAATGCATTTACAAATGCATAACCAAAACATTTGCATTTGAATGCAGCATTGTTCTTTGAAAGGGATCCTGGAAATTGTGTTTGCATAAATTAAAACATTTGTATTAAAATGTGTTGGTAGACATTTATTAACAAGCCTGGTTGTAGTGTAATTGTAATGGAAGTCTTGCCAGTGATGTAACCAACACAGTCTCAGTCATGTAATTATGATAGGAATCATGTCGGTGATGTGGCCACCACAGTCTCAGTCAGGTAGATGTACTAGGAGTCATGTCAGTGAAATGTCCCTCCAACATGCCTTTGACATATAAATCACACATCTGTATAAACAGAAGGTCCTACCACACATATCATTGGGTCGATTTTTCTCGCATTTTAGGTAAAATAACCTATATCTTACTTAATTTTTCCTGATATTGAGAAACACTGCTGGACTGAGCATGGTCACCGATTGTGCAGATTCAAGTCATTTTGATTAGTTTTCTAGGGGTCAGGGGTCTAGGCATATATTATGGTATGTGGTCAGTGACTGAGGTCAAACATTCCAAAATGAAGGTGCAGCTATGGTAGTTACTAAAAAGAGAAAATATGAAATCAGTGTTATTTTTGCAATACAATACATGATTTCAACTGACATTATTACGAAATATTTACACACACTCATTGATGAATAAAATAAAATAAAAGCTTCTACAATGCAATGATACATGATATTATTTAAGTTTATAAGACAGTTTTGGCTGTAATAAACCATGACACTCGACCTTAAAATATGAGCCTATTACCATAATTTCCTGAACTTTCTGTTGTATTGTAGCATAATTTGGTTATTTTATAAGCCAAATCTGCACATTTTATGAGTGAGCCTTCTGCTGCAGGAAACCAGTAGCAGCCGAGACCACCTGAAAGACTACGATGAGGAGATCTTTGATGACGATGACTTCTACCATCAGTTGCTGAGGGAGTTGATAGAACGGAAGACAATGAACCTTAGCGATCCCATTGCGCTTAGCAGGTAGGTTCATCCTTGTTAGCTAGCAGTGATGTTACTACTGCAACTACTACCCCTGGCGTATATCCTACACAGTGCATTGAAGTGTTCATCCTTGTTAGCTAGCAGTGATGTTACTACTGCAACTACTACCCCTGACGTATATCCTACACAGTGCATTGAAGTGTTCATCCTTGCTAGCTAGCAGTAGAGTTACTACTGCAACTACTACCCCTGACGTATATCCTACACAGTGCATTGAAGTGTTCATCCTTGCTAGCTAGCAGTAGGGTTACTACTTCAACTACTACCCCTGACGTATATCCTACACAGTGCATTGAAGTGTTCATCCTTGCTAGCTAGCAGTAGGGTTACTACTGCAACTACTACCCCTGACGTATATCCTACACAGTGCATTGAAGTGTTCATCCTTGCTAGCTAGCAGTAGGGTTACTACTGCAACTACTACCCCTGGCGTATATCCTACACAGTGCATTGAAGTGTTCATCCTTGCTAGCTAGCAGTAGGGTTACTACTGCAACTACTACCCCTGACGTATATCCTACACAGTGCATTGAAGTGTTCATCCTTGCTAGCTAGCAGTAGGGTTACTACTGCAACTACTACCCCTGGCGTATATCCTACACAGTGCATTGAAGTGTTCATCCTTGCTAGCTAGCAGTAGGGTTACTACTGCAACTACTACCCCTGGCGTATATCCTACACAGTGCATTGAAGTGTTCATCCTTGCTAGCTAGCAGTAGGGTTACTACTGCAACTACTACCCCTGACGTATATCCTACACAGTGCATTGAAGTGTTCATCCTTGCTAGCTAGCAGTAGGGTTACTACTTCAACTACTACCCCTGACGTATATCCTACACAGTGCATTGAAGTGTTCATCCTTGCTAGCTAGCAGTAGGGTTACTACTGCAACTACTACCCCTGACGTATATCCTACACAGTGCATTGAAGTGTTCATCCTTGCTAGCTAGCAGTAGAGTTACTACTGCAACTACTACCCCTGACGTATATCCTACACAGTGCATTGAAGTGTTCATCCTTGCTAGCTAGCAGTAGGGTTACTACTGCAACTACTACCCCTGACGTATATCCTACTCAGTGCATTGAAGTGTTCATCCTTGCTAGCTAGCAGTAGAGTTACTACTGCAACTACTACCCCTGACGTATATCCTACACAGTGCATTGAAGTGTTCATCCTTGTTAGCTAGCAGTAGGGTTACTACTGCAACTACTACCCCTGACGTATATCCTACACAGTGCATTGAAGTGTTCATCCTTGCTAGCTAGCAGTAGGGTTACTACTGCAACTACTACCCCTGACGTATATCCTACTCAGTGCATTGAAGTGTGCCGAATCATTTGTATTTGTCCCACTTTCTGTCTTGGTTGGTTGTGATTGTGAAAACCAGCCCAATATGAAAGAGCAATTCGAGGAAATGCCCGTCGTTATCCAACCGATCAGCGACCACTTTCTTGAATTGTTCCTTGATGTTGGGCTGGTTACAGGAAGATAATGACACAAACGATTAAGGTTAAGTTCCAATATGTAGGCCAAAGTTCTGCATGCTCGTAAAATTATTGGTTAACACAACAGCTGACAAATACACATTTTAAACGGATGTTCTGCCAATAGTACTGATGTACTCGACAGTCTCTGGTTCAAGAGGTTGGGTGGGCTGGCTGATTGGGCAACTCCTCAATGTCTGACACCTTAGTGCTTGTTCTTATTGCAATTGTTATCCAATTATTTCCCATTAGTTTAACTGTATCTGCGTATCCATTCTTAATATAAAATGCATAATGGCAAATACTGATATTGATCTTGCCACCAAAAGTTACAAATTATAAATTTTGCTCAACATTTTGTCCTTTTTCATAGTATCGCATGAGACGTCCTTTTCTAAACACATAAAACTGACGGTTTCATCACTAACTTTATCTCGTTTCATTTTCAGACAGTGGCTGGAAATACAAAAGCTGAGAACTAAAGTGAAAAAGAAAGTCGACACAAAGGCAAGCAAGGGTCGCAAGATCAGGTGGGTGCCACAATCTCAGTGTAATTACACTTTCTGGTAGTGGCATAAACATTATGTGTATTACAACTGTTGTTACTAGGTGAGGAAAGATGCCTGCTTTTAACTGTGCTGAGTTGGTAGTAACGACAAATAAAATCAACAGCTAGTTGTGTCAGCGCAATACTAGCAGTAAACATGCTTTTTCAACTTTCGTTTGTAGCTTTACTTATTTGTTGACCAAACAACATTAATGGATTCAACATTTGGAATCAACAACTTCCAAGTGATGGTGCCACCCAAAATAATGGTTGGGACTACTTTCTTGGTCATTCTCTGTTCCGTGATACTATCGCAACACTATTGCAATGGTTATGAAACTGTCACAGTAGTAATACAGCTATCAAAATAAAATAAAACTATCCCTGACAGTCACCCCTAATTATAAAGGTGCACAATGATGTCACAACTTATCCAGGTGATCTTAACGATAGCTCAGTGTACAATCAATGATAACTATTAATAGTTAAATGTACTATCAATAGAATGGCGTCTTCATATTGACTGTTGTGATGCACCGATAGTTACATTCTTGTTTGTAACGTTATATTGTGTTACTTCAGTGGTAGTTGTAATCAAGTGTTGCATCTGTGAGGTGATGTAGTATTTCCTCTTGCACTGTTTTAGATACGATGTCCACCGTAAACTGGTCAACTTCATGGCACCAAGTGACAACTGTGAATGGACAGACGAAGCCAGGTGAGCGGTTAGCTCGTCTGACCAGTGTTACAATTACCACTACATGTGTATAGAATGTACAGGTGTGCTTTCAACTGTGAACCTGCAAACACCTCTGGTTTTGTCATGAGTTATAATCTTTATTTTAGTGTTGCTTTAGTTTGCTCAATGTAAAGGTAAAAAAGGCATGTTCTTATGAATTGTGCGGTATCCTGTCCTTGTGACTGCTCTTTCCAATGCCAACTAGGAAGAATTCAGCCAGGCTGGAATTACTGCTAAGACAATTTGTTCACATATCCACCACTGTCTATAGCCAGGTACTCATTTATACAATTGAGTGAACTAAGACAACGTGGAGAGAACAAATTCCCTAAGCTTCGAAATGGCAGCAAGAGGATTAAAAACTGAGTTCTCTTGATTGGCAGCCCAGTGTTCTAGCCCCTACCTCCAAAAAATGCCTTATATCAGTGGCACAGGTTGATACTGTTGCACTTGTATATATGTTGTTGTTTGTCTGTTGCAGAGACGACCTGTACAATTCACTGTTTGGCAAGTCGACAGTTTCCAAACATACAATAGAAAGGTGATAGCTTCGTGATGCTGACACGGTCTTCCGTGTGTCTGTCTCTAGCCTGTGTGGCTGTTAATGGCGCGTTCAATAGTAACATTGTTAAGGACCGAGTTGGTAGGAAGCTACAAAGTTTTCACCAGTGACAGATAATAATGTGATCCTGTAATGTTGGCATTATGTGCTGGTTGTGAAGACACAAGTGAATGGAGATTATTATATGGTTATTGAAACAATCCCCAACTTTATTCTAGAAACGTGCTCTCGTGTGATGATACTGAACCCAACATCATTTCTTGTGAATATTACAGGGTATACAGAGAACAAAGACGATCAAGGGCATGGACACTTGTTACCAGGCTGTGCAAAGAGCCTAATCTGTAATAATTGAGTAATTTTTTAGCAAGTTTCAGTGCGTTTGACGTTCTGAATACATGTCATGTTACAACTAATGTATACAGCAAAATAAAGCTACCTTGAGCAGATGTAGGTACAATGACAATTCAAGATTTAATATTAATGTAGTTATTCATTCATAGTTTCATGCATGCATTTCCAATATACAAACAACACATCATATGCTTTCAATGTTGCTCATTTTATTTAAAAAATCTTGTACATATATGTATGACAATACTTTGAATGACACAGATAATATGAAGGTGTTGACACCGACAGATTCATCAGCTCTTTGGTGTGACAAGGAAATGGCCAATGTTACTGGTCCTTGTCTGCTGTACCTAACAACATGGAATGAGCTACAGCAAATCCCTAAAACACCACAAATTAGTCTAAACAATGATTTTGTTAGCAGACAAAAGGGATTTAACAGTAAATATGTTAGCATTCATTATCATCACAAATGGTAAGCGCAACAACTAATTTTGAATATACAACCCTGCTGCAACTTTTGCACCAGACATGTTAAATGTTAACATCAACGATATACAATTTTTGACAAGTTTCTTGGACCCTTCGAAGTCTGGAAGTGTTCAACATACAGCCAATTGCCCTAGCTGTTCTGGGACAGCTTATACATAGATGTAAAATCTGTCCTCAATTAACGTGTTTCAATTTCTAAACGTATCAGTTTGACTGCTCTTTTTAACAAATTTTCCCATTCAATAAATGGAAATATTTCTGATGTCCCCACCCAGTTCATCATAAAGTAGGCAGGCACATTTGTCTGAGTCAAACATCTGCAGAACAAGAGAAGCCAAGCAAGTGATTTCTTATAACAAATAAGACAATCTAATTATACTATAGAAATATACATGTAAAAGTATAATATTTCTACATCATCATATAGACTTTCAAGTACATATAAATATGCATTTTCTACATAGCTCACATAAATTATATTGAGCCAGTAAGTTGCTTGCGTGTGTTGTGTTACCCTGAACACACACCAAGGGTTATGACCCTGGTACACGCCTATATTATGATTCGGTACATGCCCAGGGTTAAGACCTGGTACAGATGACATCGACACAATGATACATACCATCACAATGGTACATGCATAAATTACTACAAATACACAAGTGTGACATAAGTTGTTCTGCTACTAAGTGAGTATGTCGAAGGGCTGACAATGGTTGCAAAGTTTGTGGTATTTAAATGTTTCATCTTTGTAATGATGCTTTAAACAATAAGTACAAAAATGTTGTTTATGTTGCTTCTAAGGTATACGAGTCCGCCCCGAGTTTTTTATGTGCTTGTTATGCAACTGTTAACATATTTCATAAATAAACTATTTCTTTTTATACCGGGACTTGTAAAATGATTCAACATATTTACTTCGACAGGTTACACGTGTTAACAACCATCATGACATTTCATAGAGTGTGCGTTGAATGATGAAATACCATACGTGTTATGGTTTACCTGTAAATCTTACAGATTTATTTTAATCTCATGGGTGTAGGAAGCATTTTTTATGGTTTGTGCGTTTTGAACAATGCTTTTTTTGTGTTACACAATACACCTACATATCCCAATTTGTACAATGAGCTCATTTGGAGCATGCACAGCAAACTGGCTGACAAAAGATAATCATGAGGGGCTTGTTTGTGGGTCTTATGGATTTCTGTTACTAGTCTTACAGGTATGTGTCGCTCAGGGTTGGCACGTATGAAATACTGCACTGTAAAGGAAATCCTTGCATAGATAATTTCTCATAATGAATCTTCAAATTCAGCCAATTGTTTTTATTAATATTTATTGGCAAATTTGCTGTAGTAGGAAACTAATACACTAACCTCAATATCGATGTGTTGTTTAGACACTAAATGGAACATCTACTATCAGGAGTTTTTGTGAAACAAGGTGCAATAACCAGACTTGAATTTAGAACAAAAAGAAAAGGTTCCCATATTGCGTTTACAAACTCAATACATAATATTCGTACGACTGATAAAACCAGTGTATTGGCCTACAATGAAGATATAACAGGATATTACACCCTGGAGCTATATCTAAATAATGCCATTTAGATACACACCATATCCTGGGTCAAATGTCAATCTTGCCACACCGACTTAGTCTGGTAAATTGTGTACAGAACATCACTACCACTAATAAATATAATATACTTTTATAGTATTCCACGGACTGGTTTATGCCAGCAGAACATGTCCATAGAAAAACATAAATTTGGGACTGCACCAAAGGCACCATTCATTTGGTTTGAAAAACCTAAATAATTACATAATCATCTGTAGAAAATTAAGAGATGCACGAGGGACATACAGAGAGATATTTACATAACATCACAGAGCTTGAAACGTGGACAGATTCGTTTATCACAAAGAATTGTTTGTATCGTGCCTGCCACAGCTCAATCACAGCCACTTATAACACATTCACAATATGTTGCAACATGTTGGCAGTGCTGCCTAATCTACAGACCATAGGCTATCACTGCACTCGACGCATGAACAGTTCGTATTGTGAACATAAACCAACGGCACCAGCTTCGTCTGTTGCTGTGCAGCAAACACTGGTAACATCATAACTTACACCAGGTTTTATTTGGGTCTGAAAGTGGTGTGAACCAAAATCAGATATCATACTAGTAGATTATACACACGTTTGCCTGTTACGTTGACAGTGCAAGTTGCCTCTGAATTGAGTGAAAGGTAAATGTTCTGAGTAGGCAGTAATCAGTGGATTCAGCCAATGTCTCTTCATTGGGACTGAACACCATACATGCATCATCTACTACTCTAGATACAATTTGTATAGAAAAGATACAATTTGTATAGAAAGGCTAATGTTATTTGTTGAACATTGGTGATGATGCGAATTAACGACTAGTATTATGATTTCTTTGTCCATTTTATTCCATCACACACACACACGCGCACACACATACACACACATGTCTGACATACAGCCAACATGCATCAGTGAAGTTTCTTGATGCGTCTCAGCTGGATGTAGGTGATGATGAGAAATGCGACTGCAAGACACAGTAGCGCCACCTGGTTGCTCCACAGGTCCCAAGTCGTCTCGAACGGAATGCCTTGTTTCCTCAGGTACGAATTACCATATTCACTGCGCAACAGAAAGTCTCATTAACAGTTCAGCTCACCTCACAACACTGTAGTACTAGACATGACGCATGACATGGAAACACCAATGTTCTCAGAGACAGTCAATAAATTTCTAGGTCACTGTTGCAGAAGTAAAGAAGAGGTGAGAGCGCTGGTTACTTAGCAACCAAAGCACGGACAGAGATGACCACCCATGCCTTTGGTTATGAAAAAAAATAGTATCAATCAAAATAAAATTCTGCATATTATGGTGCATTTTGGCAAACAAATATGACGCAACATATTACAGTTTATTGATTATTTGTAGCAAATAATCTGAGTTAAAAAGTTACATAATGATGATGTAATTGAAAAAGGAACTGAAAATACCAATTACATGTTCACCAATTCTATTGGCATTTCAATTACAATGTAACCGACCTTAAGTCGATGATGATATCAAAACCACTGACTTGGCCACTACTGTAGCTACTCACCATAGAGTGCTGTTTGCATGAATCACTCCCGGCTCATCACAGAATTGTGCATCTTTGAGTTCATTCACAAGGAAGGCCTGTCAACATACGAACAATAGGTAAGCAATGTGATGATTTTTGGACATGGCGATACTTGGTTTCCCCAACAACTGACGCCCAGTCCCATAACTGTTGAGATCATCAGTTTTAGAAACTTGACACATCATTTGTCTAAAAACGATGGCCACTTAGCAAGCACCATTCAAAAGAATAAAATTTGTAACACGCCAGTATCCAAGTTGCATTAATCATTGGCTCAACCTTGCTGGCACGTGTTCAGCCAAGCAACCAGTGTGCACAACTACATTATCCCCTGCCTGGAACTCACATTCATGCTGTATCTGAAGATGCTGAGATACTTGAGTTGTTGCAGCCACACGGGCACCGTGCTGACATTGACGAGGAGCCCGCTGAACACCATCATGAACGTCCACACCAACGCTGTCAGGATCGTGCCGATCGTATGCACCCGTGACGATGCACTGAAGATGAGTGCAACGGATGTGCCAGCGAGACTCGTCATGATTGTGTTGAGCAGGTAGAATGGGAACGACCACCAGAACAGGGTGCGCAGACCTGAACAGACAGCATAGTGCAACTAAACCAACAAAATATAGTTTCATTTATTTACCTGGATTGCAGATAGGTAATGGCCATGATCATTTGTATCATGTCAAGTGATAAGCTGTTGTCAAGTTCGTTGTTAAAAATTTTCTATTTTGCAAATTGTGATAATGCAAGGGTGAGATGTAGTGGTCGCCAGGTCACCAATGGCACCTAAAAATGGCTTTGGGCAACTTCAATTTTTTACTACAGTGGCCTGCATGGCGACTCGTAATATTTATGGAGCTGCAATATTTTAGACGCAGCAAAAATAAACGGAATGCTAATAAATATCTCAGAAGTGTTGTTCTGGCTATATCGCATTTATGTTAACCATAAATTGTGTGTTTGTGACATGTTTGGCATTGCAAGAAATGTCAAACCATAGCCAAAGCGATATAAACAGGGAGCATTCATTGTATTTGTCATCAACTACATCGACAACTGAAGGGTCATTCTACACTGAAATAATAACCGGTCATCGTAATAGTCTTGGCGCACTGTGGTGCCACTTTTATATATATATATATATATATCTATATCCAAATGGTGCGTGGAGCGCTTCTGGTGAATTAATCGGGAACCGGGTCAAAGTTTCTCTAGGTTGGCACCTTGTGGTGCCACTTATATATATATATATATATATTATATATCCACGTGGTGCGCGTGACACCATTTTAGTAATATTTGGATGTAAAATCAGGTCCTGTGAAAAATCAGCAGGTCCTGTAAACTGTTCACAGGACCTGATGTCATGTGACGCTTGGAGACTTCACATAGACTGTTGGTGTACCATGTTATGAAAACATAACAATCTGTCATATGTGTACAATTGTATACTGTATTTTCTTCAGTATTATGTATTATTAAAAATAAATGGTTCAAAACTGTTTGCTTTTGATGTTTTTATTTGTTGTTGATGTTGTTCATACATTTTATCTTCAAAGTATTTACTTTCTATCATCAAAGTATTGATCAGCAAGTGGGCTACCTAAGAAGCTGTCGGGCTTCTTCACTTTGCAAGGTTGGTAGCCCGACTGGCTACTTTCCATGATTTGCTAAATCTCACTCCTGTAATGTGTAAACATTTTATGACCAAATCTGCTTAGCAGCCTGGCCTCAGCTGAGGGGCATTTCCTGTAATTCCCCCTATACAGTTCTCCCCAGGTTGTTTTTGGTCATCCTCTTTTCTGTTTCGTGTCGGGGGTCCACCTCAAGGCTATATTGCGTACAATGTCACTCTCCTTTTGTAACACATGGCCAATCCATCTCCATATTCTTGTGGTGAGCAAGTCATTCATGTTAATTTGTGCAGCTAGTTTCAGCAGTTCCTTGTTGGAAATCTTTAGTGGCCAGAATCAACAGTATGTAGGGATAAATCGGTAGAAAGCTCATCCGGCCTTGTTCATTTGATTCTTTATATCAACAAGGAGTTATTTGCTTAATCTTGAAGACTAGATGAACATGTCCTGGATATAATAAAGTCTAAAGTAGGCAAACCCAAGTACTCACCTATCATCCAGTAGGTGACAGATGCAAACAGTAGGATGGGTAACGCCCTCATTGGGAAGACATCAAAGAACAGCTTGGCAAGGAAGTAAGCCGACACACGGTAGAAGCCACTCACGTTCTCATGTCTGCAGCCACAGTACATGTCAACATTGTAACCAATTCTACTGCTAAATGACTAAACATGCTCATTCAGTCAACTGTAAAACACGGAATAATGAAGTAATTTACAGTGTGTCGAGATCGTTCCCACAAAAAGTGTTTTCATTTGAAACAGATGTAACTATGTCATTTGGTTGAACATTCCAGTGATACAGATTTTTGTTGTTTTTTGTTGCGAGAAAGTTATAAAAAAGATTTCATACCAAACTAACAGTATCCCTTTATTGTGATGTAAAATCATTTAGTGTATTTACATACATGAAGAGTGATCGCTCCTTGATGAAGATGTCCACAGCCGCCATGTTGCCAAATACATAGTTCATCACAATGAAGAAGAACGCACCAACCCTGTAAAATCACACATTTATAAATCATGACAACACACCCAAAGATCCTTGTCATATACAACTAAATTATACATTTGTTCGAGTAAAAGTCACTGCATTCAATGATATTTCTGTGTTGGTAAGACATCCTTTTTCAAGAGGCTGAACAGTATTCTATTTTAAGCAACACGACTGAATGAAGGGACAGCGTAAACAGGCTGACAAACAAAGAACTTCCAGGGGCCAGAGACGAGCTCTCAAGCAACATTCAAACAAGGCGCCCCCAACTAGTTGGTCACTGCTATCACCACAAAGAAGAACCAATGTGCATCTTGTTATCAAGGCAAGAAAAACAGAGGAAAAAAAGGAAAAACACACAACAAACTCATCTGTGAAAAGCTTGATGTTTATAGTCGCTGAACTTGCATTCCTAAAGAACAGACTTTTATGGAAACGGCTCATTAATGCTCCAGTCCCGGTCAACCAATGACGCCGATGATAAACAGCGTACAAGTGATGGTGTATCTGGGACAGTACATGAGTGAACCTACCTGTTCTGAATGCCTGACTGGGACGTGGAATCAGTCTGGTAGTAGATTGTGCCCACAATGAGGCCCAGGATGACGGCAGAGAAGAGCTAGAAGAAACCAGCATTTTCACAGATCCTGCTTTTATACACATATTTACAAAACAGAAACAAAAACGTATTATTCTGTGAAGTCTAAACACCATTCTAACCTGAAATGCACAAAGCAATCTTTATTCTGTGTTGCATTGGGTCTTGGAGTTACTTTCATCAAGTACAAGACTCAACATAAACCGTGTTTTGCTTTTACAAAGTGAAATAAGAAAATGTATTTAAAGAAATACTAAAGAAAAGTATCTACAATAAAAATTACATGCACAGAGGATGAGAAATGCAACACCTGAACCACAAAGTCTTTATATTACACTTTGTCAAAGCCACAGGACAAACCAAAGGCATAATAACTAACCTGTGTGACAAAGCCATGCGGATTCCGGATCATGTTTCGGAACGTTCGACTTGACAGAATTACCAACTGCAACATTCAAAGTTGTAAATAGTGATAAACACTGCACACAAATATGCCTAACTTGGCATAGTAAGTACAATACTGTTACTTTTAGTTGTATTGCCCTTAATTTAATTTATATTTTAATTTTGGTATTCCATATTATATACTTTTGAGTTGTGTTGCCATTAATTTAATTATAATTATTATTTTAACTATTTAATTAAATTTTTACTTTAGTTATTTTATTCCATATATACTTTGGTAAACTATTGTTTCTTATATTATTATTAATTTTTATACTATTGTACAGCGCCACAGAACACTATGTGATTATGGCGCTATATAAATACCGTATTTTATTTTGATATCATGTGGGTGTAACAACATGCTGAATGTAGTGTATTCTGTCTACATAAAAATAAATACATTTTTGAGAAGCTAAGTTCCATTGCAATTGCTACAATGATAAATGGTAGTTAATTGCACACAGAACAATACATTTGGACAACATAATAGTTTATGTCCTCACCTGTGTTAGGAATGACGTGGAATAGAAGAGTTGGTGTCCCCTCTTGGCACTGTCGTGTTTACCCATCTTCTCGTAGTCACTGGTAATCTCAGTCAGCTCAGTCTGTAGACTGCAATCACACAACTGTAGGTTCAATGTACCAGCCCACAACTGACCATCACATGGCTGAAATGTAGCAGTACAAAACTGGAATGTAAGAGTATACAATTTAAATACACCAGCACACTGCTGAAATGTACTTGGACCAAACCATTGCTAAACTCAACCCGACAAAAAAGAGACAGAACGTAAAGTTACAAGACCCGACTGCAACAATGTGCACATTTACCATAGTTAGAATAACAACTTGTAATACAATATTTTTACGTGTAGTTGTGTACTATTGCACTGCGGCACGTACCTATGATTCCAGCTTGACTTCTGATACTGCTGTACCAAGCTCTGCTGCCGCACAGACAAGTCGGGTGACCCTTGGAAACAAACAACATTCATCTGATACATGCATCCAGTACATGCAATGCACAGCAGGTATGGGGTCAATTTTGTTTTGTCAATTCCAAATTCTACTCAATTCCAAAAAAAAATCAATTCCAATTCCACCTTGCAAAAACTATTCCAATTCCAAATAATCAATTAAAAATTTTACAATCCTAGGCTAAGGAAAAATTCAAATCCAATGTGTTTTAACACAGTTTTATTTGTACTTGACATCATGTGTGCACAATCATATTTAATCAGATATGATTAAAAAGTTAACTATTCTTCAATCAATGCATGTGTGTCTGTGCGTGTGCATGTGCGTGTGTCTGTGTGTGTCTGTGCGTGTGCGTGTCAGGTTTGCTATAACAAACTTGAAATCTCCTGGATTTTTACTAACCAGACCTTTTGGACAGCCCTGGACAGTTGAGTCATTAATCTGAGTTTTGAACAGTTTCCCCTTTTTATATCAGTTGTGGCATCATATTTCATCAAATTTACTGTGAACTTTGAGTCTTCAACATCCTAATCACCAGCATGTATTCTCTATGGGGAAATGTTGAATTACTACAAAGGGCAAACCCTACAACCACATGTAACAGCGTTGTACAGGTGACCAGTGACCTGTTTAGTATGGGAAACTTGTGGGCTGAACATTAGGCTTGGATAAACAAGGGACTGCATTCAAGTGGGGCAGGCTTCCTCTCTCACACAAAGGGAGTTAGCAGGCAGGTGCCCTTAATTGGCAATCTCTATAAATAAACCTTATCCACTGAGAAAGAAAATGAGATAAGGCCTGAATGGTTTGACTTTAGTTTTACTGTCTGTTACAGCAACTTAGTATTTGTTTTTTGATGCAAATGCTTCATTATATTTTTCTTGTTCACAATGTTTCAATAACAGAGTAGACAATGTCTATGCTATATTGCCGACAGCTTCCTGGCTGTTACCTGATTCAGGGTGGCATATTAAATGCAGACAAATTTGATTTAAAGAGTAAAATTAAGGGGTAATGATTAACAGTCAAGCAAATAATAAAAAAAATTCCAATTCCCCAAAAATCAATTCAAATTCCAATAAACTTTTGAAAATATTTTCCAGTTCCAATTCTTGAATTGGAATAAGAATTGAGGGTAAATTCCAATTCCGGGAATGGAATTGACCCCATACCTGACGCACTGTGGCCTCTCTATAAGGAACATGTCGGCACTTGGCCAGGGATTTCAAAGTCATTCCTTACATCGCAAGTCCATACAGTGAGAAAAATATGCATTTTCTTTCAAGAAATATTGTAAGGAAGGCCCTATTATAATACAGGATGGTTGTAATCTGCATATGATGAAACTGCAATTAGTACAATGTGGGCTCACTCAAACGCATTTTATCGTTTAGCCATATGTCTAATTTGTGACGGTTTTTTCAAAATTTAAGCCAAAATTAATATTTATTAGCCACTGGCAAATTGGCGAATGTTCTATGTGAGCCTAGTAGGCAATGTCATGCAATCACGGTCATCTGACATAACAAGACAGTGCAGTGATGGTGGCATGAGTCTCTCAAAAAACAGAGGCGAGTCATATAACAAAGCTCAATGGATGCAATCTGGATGATGTGCCTCATGTGAAGTTACATGAAAATGGGGCCAATGACAATGTCACATGATATGACAATGTTTGATTACACATTTATTCTGCGCAGAACTCCTGTTATGTGACAATGATGCCGTAAACTACTCTCTTACCATCTTCTGCTTCTGGAATGAAGATAACTGTCAGTTTGCCATCAACGCTCTTTTCTGCAAAGCAAAAAATATGCATACAAACTCTCTGCAACACCAACATCTTTAAACTGGTTCTCAACCACAATAAACCATCATCACTAGGTGTGTCTGTTGCAGGTGTAGGTGACCAGGCCCCTCCGTTCCTCAAGACACATGTCTCATGCTCACACCACAGGTGTCTCATGCTCCTCCATTCCCCATGACCACAGGTGTCTCATGCCCCTCCATTCCCCATGACCACATGTGTCTCATGCTCCTCCATTCCCCATCACCACAGGTGTCTCATGCCCCTCCATTCCCCATGAACACATGTGTCTCATGCTCCTCCATTCCCCATGACCACATGTGTCTCATGCAACTCCATTCCCCATGACCACAGGTGTCTCATGCCCCTCCATTCCCAATCACCACAGGTGTCTCATGCCCCTCCATTCCCCATGACTACATGTGTCTCATGCAACTCCATTCCCCATGACCACATGTGTCTCATGCAACTCCATTCCCCATGACCACAGGTGTCTCATGCCCCTCCATTCCCAATCACCACAGGTGTCTCATGCCCCTCCATTCCCCATCACCACAGGTGTCTCATGCCCCTCCATTCCCCATGACCACAGGTGTCTCATGCTCCTCCATTCCCCATGACCACATGTGTCTCATGCCCCTCCATTCCCCATGACCACAGGTGTCTCATGCCCCTCCATTCCCAATCACCACAGGTGTCTCATGCCCCTCCATTCCCCATCACCACAGGTGTCTCATGCCCCTCCATTCCCCATGACCACATGTGTCTCATGCAACTCCATTCCCCATGACCACATGTGTCTCATGCCCCTCCATTCCCCATGACCACAGGTGTCTCATGCTCCTCCATTCCCCATGACCACATGTGTCTCATGCCCCTCCATTCCCCATGACCACAGGTGTCTCATGCCCCTCCATTCCCCTTGACCACATGTGTCTCATGCCCCTCCATTCCCCATGACCACATGTGTCTCATGCTCCTCCATTCCCCATGACCACAGGTGTCTCATGCCCCTCCATTCCCCATCACCACAGGTGTCTCATGCTCCTCCATTCCCCATCACCACAGGTGTCTCATGCTCCTCCATTCCCCATGACCACATGTGTCTCATTCTCCTCCATTCCCTATCACCACATGTGTCTCATGCTCCTCCATTCCCCATCACCACAGGTGTCTCATGCTCCTCCATTCCCCATCACCACAGGTGTCTCATGCTCCTCCATTCCCCATCACCACATGTGTCTCATGCTCCTCCATTCCCCATCACCACAGGTGTCTCATGCTCCTCCATTCCCCATGACCACATGTGTCTCATGCTCCTCCATTCCCCATCACCACATGTGTCTCATGCTCCTCCATTCCCCATCACCACATGTGTCTCATGCTCCTCCATTCCCCATGACCACAGGTGTCTCATGCTCCTCCATTCCCCATGACCACAGCTGTCTCATGACCCTCCATTTCCCACAATCACAGGAGTCTTTTAACCATTCTTTTCTTGCCAGGCTGTCAGACCATCACAGATTTTTAAGATTTTAATTTACTGACCTTCTTTTCGTCTCAATCTTTCCCAGAATAAAATTTCTAAATTTATTTAAAACTCTGTTTTGTGTTTTGTGATAATGAATATTTGCATAAATACAATATGATCACTGCAAGCCATAACAAGCATGTTTCTTCTTATTCTCTTCAGAGTTGAGTGTTTCCGGTAGCAACAAAGAGAAAGGTTTATGACATTCAGCATCAAATGATATATCATTATTGATGAGGTTACCACCTACCAGTGGAAGGACAGATCTCAGAAGCATACTGGTCTGATTCCGTGTTGCAGACTGGGTTAAGGCAGCCGTTGAGAATGTCCAGGAAGAAGTCTGACGGATTGTTGTGTTCCTCACACACATAACCTGCAACACAAGTATCATTTATCTACACTATGAAACAGTTTATGGCTGTGTCTGTTTGTATGTCTGTCTGTTCCATCAGTTTTGTATGTATTGGGCTGAGTTTTGTGTTCACAGGTGCCAATGGGGATGGTTTGTACATTAAAAACAATTAAACATTTCCCCGGGGGGTAGAACTATTTTGAAGGAACCTATGTGGACGGTTGACATAGATTACGTAACTCAAAACAATATGAGTTCGTAGTTGCGTACAATTGTTTGCAACACTACATGAGTGTTTTCTACGACTGTTCCGAGTTATGATCTATGTCAAATGTTTACACAATTCCTTCGAATGGTACGAATGCTTCACGAGACCGGCAGTGGTACATGATTTTGGGGGCATAAGTTGTAACCATCATTGCCACTGGTAATGTCCTAGCAAAACTTGACTGCATCTTGGTGAATACTGATGCTGTGAAAGTCATGTCTGTGCTCAGATTATATCAATGGTTAAACAGACATGTTCTTCAAGAGATGCATGTGACAACATTACCTAGGTTTTCAAAGTGTTCTAGAGCGTTGGAGGAGGGCCCATGGTAGACACACTCGCCCTGAGACAGCAGCATGAGCGAGTCAAACAACTTGAAGATGGAATAACGTGGCTGGTGGATCGAGAAGATTATCGTCTTTCCTTTTCGTGATAACCTGGAATGAGCACAGAAATACGAGTAAAACAATACATCAAAGACATGAGGGTGTCTACAGTAGATGTGCACTATAAACATTATATCTTTTAAGGATTTTGTAGTCAAATGCTGTGTGACCTTGCCTTGTCAAGGGTTTCACGGAATGAAAATCAGAATAGTTGGTAAAACTGATATGCATTTTACTTTCAGATGACAAGTAAACTTAACCTGATAAGCCCTGAATTTCTGGGGGTGTTGATTTTGTTTCAACCCATGGGATTATGAAATGTACTGTAACATGTAAAGTCTTCATCAAAACCCTTACAATATATATATATTCTGAATCACAGAATATGTATCTTACCAATGGTAATAACATTGTCAATGTTATGATTAACTGTGGCTAATTAGCATATAATTAGCATATGTAAACAATCACAAAGTGAAAAATTAAATATGAAATCTAGTTTTATTTTGTCACTCATGGACAAAATAAAGCACAAAATGAGGCAAGTTTGGTACTGCAAGGTAGGTCTACATGTCCTCTATGAGCAGCAAGAGAAATTACAATATCTGCATTTACCTGTGAAATATTACAATTAGCATGCAAGTACTATGATTTTGGTTGATTGCATATATACATATGAAGCACACAAAATTGTTCACAAAATGTATAATAATGAATGTTTCATAGGTACATGTAATCTACTGACATATATATATATATATATATATATATATATATATATATATATATATATATATATATATATATATATATATATATATATTAGAGCACTTCATGTATTGTAGTATAACTTATGGAAAAGAAAAATTCAAGGAATATAAATGCAGTAATTCTGCAAATGTTACGTCAAAAGACAATGAATACAGTAACAACACATCATTGACACATCGATGTCGCTGTCTTGTCCACTACTAATGTCATTTACATCCGAATTATCGGATGTAAAACCCAACAGATGCAATGCCCGCTCATAGTCATCGTAACCATGAATCGTAAAACGTTGACGAGATATCAGTCACTTTAAAAAAATGCGCAAAAAATACTAATAATTGACAGATTGATTCAAGAAATGGCTCAAAACGTCCGCACATGTGTTGTCTTCATCCGGGCACCAACAGCAGAACCAACGAACGTGGTGCCACACGGCGATCAATATGAACACTACATCCCAATACCGAAATTTCGGTGTTCAGGGTGAATCAGGTTAACTTGTTTCAGCTGATGAGTTGATGAGTCACAGTTTGCGTTTCAGCAACATGCAAGGTCAGTTTGATAAACGAGCGCATACTTTTGATAAAATCGTCGAAAGAATTGATTTCGATTGTTAGATGGAAGAGGGAGACCTTTAACACAGTACATTGTGCACACGTGCAAAAATATCTGACCTCTGCAGTAGATGCATCACTGAGTTGGCAGTGTTTGAGTCAAGGCCGGTGGTTGGTTCGTCTAGGAAGAGGACAGAGGGCGACGTGATCAGTTCCATTGCGATGTTCGTTCTCTTGCGTTCGCCTCCAGATATACCTCGTGTGAATTCAGTCCCCACCTGGTTCGACAGGTCAAACAATCAGTCATCAGAAATCACAGCACCAATTTGGTTAGGAGTCATGTAGAGGAGACACACTACATTAACTTATTGCACTGAAGTAAAGCTGCACCTGGGTTAGGAATGGGTTAGTGATCTACAGGTCGTTGGTCTCAAAAGGTTTGTACCAGAAATTAAATACAGAATGCAATTTAAAATGCAATTTAAAGGCCACAACAATTGATACTAGTCTATGCTTCATATTCCATTCATTACATTAGTTTTTACTGCTGTGATATTATATTTGCATGACTTGATGATAAGGGTCCAATACCAATTAAGTCATATGTAGCTGTTCCTTTGAAAAAACACATTTCTACTGTCACATCAGTGGCTCACCCTGGTGCCAGCGCACTTGTTTAGCCCCAGCTCGGAGATGACCTCCTCTACCCTCTCGTTGCGTTTCTCCCGTGACATGGTCTTTGGGAGGCGGAGGGCAGCGGAGAACTGGATGTTCTCCCTCACAGTGAGCATCCCCATTACAATGTCATCCTAAAACCACACAGATCATGTGACTTCAACCTACAACCACACAGACCATGTGACCTCATCAAACAACCACACAGACCATGTGACTTCATTTATTAACCACAGACCATGTAACTTCATCTACTAACCACACAGACCATGGAACTTCATCCCATAACCACACAGACCATGTGACTTCATCCCATAACCACACATACCATGTGACTTCAACATATAACCACACAGATCATGTGGCTTTGCATCATCTTATAACTGTATTAAGTTAACCGATTGCATGTAATGTGGTCTTTTTCATTCTATGTCACAAATAAGTTGCTTATTTCACAAGAAAGTTAGTCTCAGACAAACAAACCTTGTTTTTGTGTCTAAAGTTTCAGAGATGTGAGTCAGGTGTTTCTCTATCCCACTGCTTACACTTTCCAATTCCAAAATTGGTTGCACTTTCCCATCCTAACACGGGATGCGATTTCCCATTTAAAAATGGGTTGCACTTTCCCATCCTAACACGGGATGCAATTTTCCATTTCAAAACGGGTTGCGATTTCCAATTCCGACAAAAATGTAGTTCAATCACCTCAGTAACAACACACCGTCCCATAGTTCAACAGCTGGTAAAACCATCCAGCACATAAACGTGAGGAATCTGAAACTTTGCATGCGAGACAGAATGGAGACATTTGTATGACCGTTTACTACACAATGGCTGGATCCTAAAAAAACTGCACCTTTCAAAAAGTTTGGCCATTTTATCTATAATATCAAGATGCCATAAGAAGGGGTAGGTGACCTGTGACAGGAAGCACTAAATGCCCCCTCTATGACCTAAATTCAACCTGTGTGTCAGTGTGACCTGTGACAGGAGTTGTGACAGAGACAGAAACTGGTGTCCCATACATTAGAGCAACAGTAGCAGTGTACAACATCTGACAGACACACACACCGCCAACACACTGAGGCACACAGGGAAGTTGCTGTGGTATTCCCAAGAGGTTAGACCACAGAAATCCAGAAATTGAATGCCTAAAATACACATTTCATCCTATTTAAGTGATTATGTCTAGGATTCATCATCAAAGCTAGACGATGGAGTTTTATTGGCCATATCCTTCGGTTTGAGAATACAAATGACTGCCGTAGTGATGAATTGGACAACTGTGGGAAAGAGATTGATCGGAAGACCAAGAGACGTGGCGGCGAATGGTGGAAGAAGAGCATGATGTGTTTGGGTGGAAATCATGGGCAGAGGTGGCACAAAGGGCGGCTGACAGGGCGGAATCTTGTACATGCCCTATGCGACACATGGCGCCCAAGGGATCCATAAACCGTAAGTAAGCGATTCTGTTTGCCAAGAAGTAACTGTATTCAGTCAGCAAAGTTGGAACGTTCGAAATGTTGCACATTTGGCAGCAAGATGTTGCAGTAAAAACGGATTCGAAGACACATAGGTATTCTGGTGGCGACATTCCCGAAAGAATAACAGAATAAGAACGACATAGAGGCAGTGGCTGTCTAATAATCAGACAAAATGTTAACATGGCCACAAATGCAATGATGCCCCCTCACTGCACATTACAGACAATGTGTATTAAATAACTCAAGTAAATAACACAATTCCAACTGTACTGTGAAGATGGCTACGTTGTGGATATTTAATCTAACGGCTCAACCACTTTTATCTGCATTTTGAGGCCAAAAGGTTTGAGGATCATTTCAAGGGTAAAAAGTATGCAGAATCCTAATATGATAGTTTTACATTTAAAAAAAATCTATATCAAATTTTTTTTCCAAAATGTGATCTCACAGTGGGCTACCCTGGGTTACAATTTAAAAACTGTCTTAGCTTTACACTTATGTATACATATCAGACAGTCTTCTAATTTAACTACATTCATGTATATTATTCCATAGCCAACAAGATTGGCTAAAACTGTGTATAAAAATATTTATAGGGTTAGACACATTTATAGGGTTAGACACCCTTGCAGCCAAACTCCATCAAGTAAACATGACTTACAAACATTATTGCATTTTGAACTTTTTGTTGACTTGACATTTTGCAAAATAATATTTGTGTTTTAGCTGTGTTTTAGATTATACATCAATAATTACACAAAATTGTGGACCGAGCTTCCCCATGTAGAATGGGCGCCCCATTTAGTTGTAGAATGCAACACTAAATCACTTGATATGTTGACACCATCAGAATGTGTTCACAATCATGATGTCAGCTACAATTACACAAATTACTAGTGTCAACAAAAACACTTTAATAGTTTCAACACTCTGGGTTCTGACAGTGTGGCATTCTTTTTAGATTCCACATTGAGGAACTTAGCTCCACCTATGTTTGTCTGCACTAATGCATAGACTAATGCACAAAGTATCCATTTTATATTTCCACATCCCCTAAGTCTTCGTTGCCAACACAAGCTTTCATCTTTTTGGGGTTTCTGTTAACAAAATTAAATCCATTTCTGTTGATTGAGATTACTACCACGAATCTCACCTGGATCACGTATCCAGACATGCACTTGAAGTTGACAGGCTGCGTAGCCCCATCAACCAGGACATGTCCTGATAGTCCTATCTTGTCCTTTCTTCCTGCCAGGACATCCAGCAACCTGCAACAAACACACATTTGTTAGAGTCAAAAATAAACCCACATACACAGTCACACACACAACTGCACAATTAAAAAAACAACTGCACCAATTAAAAACTAAACACACACAATTGCACCAATTTAAAGAAAATAAACACAATTTACTTACAAGAATTACAAAAACATTTTCCTGCAGACTAGTATTTTCTCTGCTAAGTAAGCTATGAGTCAGAAAAAGGCATGAGAAAGTCAGAATCCATGACCGCTAAATGGGATCTGCAGTGTCCCATTATTGGTTGGCTGATGATGAGGGGAGACTCAGGAGACCAAAGCAGCAAGCAGCTGTTCCACAAAAGGCATTCTGACATGTTTATTGACAGTGCAGTAAGATGATACTAAGATCTCTACAACACTGCTCTAGAAAGGCATTGTTGTAACTGTAACTGACAAACCACACTTATGCAACAAATAAAACAATAAGAAGCATGTCAGATAGAGCAGATTCTGATAGTGCTAGAAACCAGATTCTTTGGAAGAGGAGTGTTGAAAACACTGACCTCATATGCCCATAACCTCTAAATGTTGCAATGTTATTTTTGTACACAGTGAGAACCTTCAGCCCATTAACTGATTGTGTTGTGCTGTACCCAGTGCCCAGGTGAAAGTGGTTAGAAATGCAAGTACCTGGGCACACGGAAACAGTGGAAAGAAATGTCAATAGAGCTGTGAGAGTCAGAGTAGGGCAGGCACTAAGTCACCCGTGACATGACTGAGTGTACGACTGGCACTAAGTCACCCGTGACATGATGAGTGTAGGACTGGCACTAAGTCACCCGTGACATGACTGAGTGTAGGACTGACACTAAGTCACCCGTGACATGATGAGTGTAGGACTGGCACTAAGTCACCCGCGACATGACTGAGTGTAGAACTGGCACTAAGTCACCTGTGACATGACTGAGTGTAGGACTGGCACTAAGCCACCTGTGACATGACTGAGTGTAGAACTGGCACTAAGTCACCCGTGACATGACTGAGTGTAGGACTGACACTAAGCCACATGTGGCATGACTCTCAGAGTAAGACAAGTGCTAAGCCACTTGTGTCATGACTTACAGTAGGACAAGCACTGAACCACCATTGGCATGACTCTTAGAGTATGGCAGGCACTGAACCACCATTGGCGTGACAACTGTAATGTCACTTATCTATGACACTGTGGCATGACTATGAACTTGGAGATGTCTGTAATCTGTTGAGTGACACAGCTGTTGCCTAACGACCATGTGACTGAAGGTCAACATTCCAGGGACTCAGACTCCCTTACCACACTCTGTGCGGTAAGGGAGACAGACTTGGGAGAAAGGTCAATATACAACTTTCGGGACTAGGTCCTATTTGCAAATACATCAAGTAAAAAGTATGTTTGGGGTTACATACCAGCAGATCCTTGATTTCAGATCCTTGTGATACATAAAAGAATTTCATAAGTGTTTTTCAGAGTACAATGTCATGCAGTACTTAGCAAAACACCCTGTCACAAAGTGTCATATCTGATTCCATATCTCGCAACAGTCACAGGTCAACACAACACTTTGACTACAGGACTCTAAGTCTCTAAGACACAGTGAATACTATTACTAAACCAGTCTGTCAAGGATGTTGTACATCTCTGGCACAATAAATATGGTTGGTAGAAATAGTTGTCTTCAGAAATTGTATAAACCTGTCCTGATTTCTATCAAACCTGGACCCTTCCAGTGAGGTGAGGAATGACGCAAAATATTTATTCAGAATGAAAGTCAACTTACGAGGATTTCCCACTGCCCGTTGGTCCAAGGATCGCGTTCATTCCAGGCCGACATAATCCGCTGTAAAACAAATAAAACACTAAATTAATTCAACTTAATGAAGACATCAAACATAGTCAAATTACATGCTACTGATGACAACTAGAGGGCAAGGCTAGGCTAGCACTACCGGTGGCCATTTGGACCATAGGCCACATGGCATCAGATTTGGCTAAACAAAAGTTACCCTTTTGTGCTAATTTAACCACCAGCATTTTCGTTCAAAAGCATGCAGAATACATGAGCTATTGTTGTTGTATTGCACAAAAAAAAGAAAACTGGCTACAGCAATTTGTATTTGGCCAAAAACAAATTGGGGCCTTTAACGAAAATGGCTAAACAGTTTACAACATCAGAGCTAGCCCAGCAAGGCCAATGTTTATTTTCCCTTGTTGGACAGGCAAATTGTTACAACTGAAAACAGGAACATATGTACTTTTACATATTTTTATTTTTCTGTTCTGTGGCTGAAAACGCATACAAATTATCATAATTCTGATGTTCCCTCCCATAAAGCCTTTGTATTACATAAGAGTTCTGTGGTTTGTAACTAAAAAAAGACTGGAATTCCTGCGCATTAGTGTTTCTATGCAAGTGTAAACAAACCCATATTCAGTGCCTCCACCCGTTAAGCTAGTTGCAACTCACAGTGCCACATTGTGCTATCTCTGCCTTGAAATTGTTTATTTCTTGAAACACAACTTTTTACAAAGCATGGTTGTCACCTGTTTGATTTTTATAGCCATGTTTGGTTGAGCACACGTATGGCAGAGAATGTTTGGTGGAGCACACGTATGGCAGAGAATGTTTGCTTGAGCACACGTATGGCAGAGAATGTTTAGTTTATGCATTTTTCACTATCATGTAACAAACAACACAGATTGGACAGCTGTGTCAATATTACTACAAAATTCCATGACCAAGGAATCCTGTGTTTGGATGTTCGCTATCAGAGTTTGTAAGTTAAATGGCTAATTTTAATCAAAAGCAATTTTTTTCATTAAAAAATCTAACATATTAGTGATTTGTTATTTTTACATATATCTGTAAGTTATGGTCAAAAACCATTTATGTGGTATCTTATGTTTATCTTGTAGACTTCAGATAACCGGTTATTCTTTTTCAGGGAACCAATGACTTTGCTGTATTTACATAAATAATCAGTAGTATTAATAAGCTGCACTTTTTTTCGCTTGTGGTCCAATGCTTGAAATCTACGAACCCATGCTCCTAACCAGTACATGAAAATTCTTACTAATGTGACAAATCTATGGTCCCATTCTCAAAAACTATGGACCTGTTTTCAAAATCTACGATCCCGTTCTCAAAATCTATATTGCCTTAAACAAGTGCTGTTAAGGAGTATTATTAACTATTCTAAGTGGTGTGTTTGATATACTGTATAGAACAAAGTATGTAAAAAGCAAAATGTTCTACCTAAGTCCATCATGAACACAGCATTAATTGGAAGGTGAATATTTCATAGAGGGTGTGAACATTTCATAGTGAAATCGTCTCCCGGGTGAATATTTCATGAGGGTAAATATTTGATCTCACACCGGTATGCACTACATCAGAAACAAAAGAAAGCTGTTTTATTTCTCAGTGTAGGACCACAGCGTCAGTATAAAGGTCTCTTGGTGCAGTAGATGGACGAACAACTGATGAATGAGTATTGCCATGGTAACTAAGAGACTGATAAGTAGCCCCAGTTGAAGACTAGATCTACTAGAAGCACCGGATACAGCTGGGAACATTACTAGTGATGGATATGTGAATCACACTGGAGATGCTACACTGACCTAGATAACATGTGAAGCTCACCGTGGCATGTGAAACACATATGTGCTGATTAACTATAACCTGAGTCTGTCATGCTGGGTTTGACACAAGGAACATCAATTTAAAGGTCAAATAAATTCTGGCTGAGACCGAACACACAGTGAAACATGATGTAAAAGAAGGCATCGTCCTCCACCCTAGTATTTTGTAGGGTTGGTGGACGGGGACATTAAAAACACCAATCTGATACAGCTCTGTATAAGAACTAAATAACTTAAGATTTCAAACTGACACACACTAACCGTTTCACATGTGTATTCTGTGACATACCATATGCACATTGACGTCAATCAAAATAGAAGACATGCTCCAAATAACTGATTATAAGTATGTTTATCACAACATGCAGGTGATGTTTCCTGAAATGAACCAGCGCACATCATGTGATGTTACAGGTTTCATCACACCATCCTTTTTTAATGCATGGTTATTCATTACTGTCAAGTAAATTTAGTGATATACGTGTAATAGCGATCATATGTACGAAACAGGTTTACTGCAGTGTGTGTGTGTGTGTGTGTGCGCTTGTGTGCGTGCATGCTTGTGTTGTATTTGAATAATGTTCAAGACGAGTTAGTTTTGGACCCAGCATAACTATGCCCGTAATTATGCGTTTGACTATGTGGAGATGTGATTTGTCTGACCACTATACGATTACCTTTGAGTACTATTAATACTTTTGAATCACATTACTCAGTTTTTGTACAAACATTTCGGTTAGCCCATCATAAAAGGTATAACAAATTAAACACATTTTACAAACTATGACATGCAAATAAACGACACTCTCTGTTCTCCAGTACAACATACACAAGTGACAATCAACATGTACTGGCCAGTGACCAGTGGGTCACAGCTCTCACGTTTCTTATGTCAAGGTGCTGGTTGTCAGGTACGTCAATAAACATATTTGTAAACAGAATAAAAGACAGTACACCCTTTGGTTAAACAAACCCACTAGAGACTGAAGTGCTATCACCATCAGTCACATTAAGTTGCACTCAGCTAAAGTATCAGATCTTGGTTACGCCAAGCCAGGTTACTGCTGTGAGACTGTTACACAGGTTGCCTTTCTTGTGGAGTTTATCATAATCTCTAACACTGACATCTCCGTGTAGTTTTACTCTTTTATAATGCTAATAAAGCTTTCTGAAAACACTGCACTATTAATTGACATACTTATGCTTACTTATGACGATTGTGTGTACCCTGGAATTGCTGATCAATGTTAGTAAAAGAACAGAAATGAACTGGTCTCAAAATTGCAGCTGGACAAACTATGTCAGATATGACTAGACTTTGCTCATTGCTAGGCTCATAAACATTAACGTCTCCTGATATCAGCCGAGGGATATTACAGAAAAAGCGATGAAGTAAACAACATGAGCACCTTGGCACTGAGTCGCATGTTTACCCAAGATAGAGCTAACCTGAACCGAGTTAATATGATCATCACAATGTAAAGATATATGTTTCACAAGGTCACTAGTATCTAGGTACTATACTATATCCCACATTGAAGTGCCTCTGTCAGATGGTATTTCAACCTGCTTAGTAAAACGACCCAGGGGGAATAATGGTATAATGACCCCCCCATGGGAATGTGACCCTGTGTTTATCCAAACTGGATAAGGCATTTAATTTATGTTATAATAGTTGATACACACACATGTTAATAATGAAGTGGTCCTAGTGAACTTTTGACTTGACCCCCCTCACAGGGCACCTGCATGCTGTCAGTAACACTTACTAAAGGATGCTGGAGAAAGCTATACACAATGGGGATTATTATGATAAACCAAACTTCAAGCTGTTTATGGCAAACATAAACCTCTCATACATTGGACTTTGCTTGCTCTGCTGCTGAAAAGTGAATTCTTTAGAGAGCTCGCATGACAGTCATCATCTTCCAACACCCTGTTACACATGACCCCCATAGTGTATATTCTCAGTGCACCGACTTACTTGCACTGCCTTCAGCCAATTAGCCAACATCAGCTAGATTACAATGGACAACAGGAAACGACTAGAATACACTGAGCCAATGACAGGTACCCTGGTCTTATGACAGATGGTGACTCCCGGAAGTGCTGACATAAGGTCACAACAAACACAATGTGACAACAACTGATAAAGAGGAAAGAAAGGTGAAAGTCTGCCCCATAGGAAGCGGTTGCAACGTCTCTACTCTCATTTCATTCACAAAGACACAACATTTAACAAAGTTGGTTTTAGCTGGCACACATGGGGGTCAGTTGCATTGTAATTGAAATGCCAAATCCGGAATTGTAATAGGTGTTTATTTTTATAAGCAATTGGAATTGTAAGTGGTGTTTGTTTTTTAAAGTAATTGTAACTAGTGAAAACGAAATCTGTATTTTCAGTTACTTTTCTAACTATCACAAATGTAACTTTTAACTCAAGTTATTTCCTACAAATAATCAATAAAATATATGTTGCATATATTTGTTTGTATCATAATATACATAAATTAAAGTGAGTATGTCTGTGGTTGTCTGTTCACATACAACTGTGTGGTCATCATCACATGACTGTTGGTCACATGTCAGGCGGTCAAAGTTTTATACCTTGTCACAAGACCAAAGTCCAGTTCAGTCTGACTCAGAGACCTTGCATGCACGTGTGTGTCCTAAGATTTCTCATTCAGTGAACCCACGTTCACAAGCACGCACACACACACTAGCATGTGAGATAATGTGGATTCTAGTCACAATAGTTCATAAGCAATACACCAGATTTGTGTAAATAAAATGTGAATACAAGATAAATATGGCTTGTTAGAAAAGCAGAATTTAGTACCACATAACAAATCATTCCCTTAGAATCCCCCCTTTCAGTTATACAGATTTGTATTTAACTTCAAGATCACATCATTTTATTTCTGCTAGATAATCTGTGTAGGTGCTCAGATTCAATTACACTACTACCCTACTGGATAGAAATGCTACTTTTTATGTCCTAGTACACTGTACTACTATTACTGGGTCAACAGGTCAGACTGCCACACCCTACTGAATGAGCAATCCCCTAAGTGATATATAGCACATCAGTAAGACTTTCAAACTAGGCAAAATGTTATTTCAATCACACTGACTAAAAGAGAAATATGTTTCATAACAATTATAATACGTAATACATGCATGTATTCAATAATTGAAAAAATATTACACAAATAGCCTTACATTGTCAGCTGAGTTTTATTACTACGTCTACAATACTGAACAAGGAAATCTATGTAGATCGAGTTATAATATTATACATGGCCAGCAATTATATTACTAAAGGCATAAACTATCATTGAACATCTGTTACAATAATTCTAATCCATTGTGAAAAGTAATGGATTCAGTTAATGTAACAGATCTTTGGCATACATTTTTTGTATATATCCTTGTAAAATGCGGTATGAGACATAGCAGAAACATTGAAGCATGTGACTGGTACAAAGCCAAAGAGACAACCAGTCAAATGCATAATGTCAACAGAAGACACTTAAGATGAGTTGAACTGTATAGGGTGGCCAAATACCGCTGAACAGACTCCATGTGTTTGGCAGACATGGACTCGCTCGTATGTATACTTATATATACACTCAGGAAGCATATTTACGACCTGTCAAGAGGTTCCACCACATATAATATTTCTCTTACGTTTCCAACAAAATAAACAGCAGGCTGAATTATTTGCAAGCATCCTGTTCTTTTGTGTATAACACGTTCGCGTTTCTGAGAAGGTTACAGTTAAATATACATGTACATGAAATAGCAGGCTAGGACACTCCATCAAACTTATAGGTAATTTACTCCGTGCATGCACATTTGCACAATCATCAGTACAAGTGTGGTTTGATCACCTGCACCTGCCCTAACAACCCAATCCATGCCTGAAAGGTGTAACTGTAATTAACAGGTCATATAATAAATATAATAATCCTGCCTTTGTCTCTAGACACATTGTGAACATGTCTAAGCCATTTCATGAACAGACACAACCCACATGCCCCTATAGCCCTTGCAGGCAGAAGGACTGAGGAAGCCAATATGTCCACATTTAACCCCTTGCTCTCCCTGAGGGAACCACCACTTTGTCACTTTGTTTACATTTTCCATTGATTAGGTTTGTACTGTTGGGACCAACACAGTTAATTATTCATAACTAATTACATTATTATTTATTTATCTCATCCCTAGACAGTAGACTGTCATTGGCCACCTACAATGGTGCTACCTGAAAAAAAATTAATGTTCCAACAATACAACAATAAATAGTATATAACTCCCAACTGAAACTCCCAGGGCATTGGTACATCACATCTTACTACCGAACATAACTTAGCTTTCATACCCAGTAGTTTTCTCAAACTATTAAATCTTAATTGAACACACAAACTAACACAACATTTCTATACATTCATGATGAAAAAACTCACAAAAACCAATGTTCTAGGATTCCTCACATATCAACTGATAAACCATTTATTGGATTTGTCTTGTCATATATATCAGTATAATTATATATAGCCTGAAGTTAATTGATATCACATTCTAATGCATGGCGTATCTACCACTACAGGAAAGGGATACTAAACACACCCCCACCCCTCACCTGTTTAGTTTCATTGAGGTGGCAACGCAGGTAACCAGCAATGCTACTACAGTGAAATTAACACAGTTACCGTGAGCACGTCATAGTGAGTGGCATAATGAATAAACCAGACCAGACACCTGAGACTCAACTACCACTGACAGGTTGACTAATCACTATGGGGGTGTTATTAACTTACCATGACATAGATATCAAACAAAACAATGCACACAGGCAAAGGACCACTATATGGTCAATGAAGTTTCACAACAACTTATTGTACCTAAAACAAAACTTAACTTGGGTAAACGTGCTTTCTCTGTCGCTGCGCCTAGGGTCTGGAATGAACTCCCTATCGCTTTGAAAACATCCGAAACTATTGCTATTTTCCGAAAAAAACTCAAGACATATCTATTCCAAATTGCATTCCCACCATAAATGTTCGGTTGTCCCTCGTTTCTGATACTGACTTTTGCGCGTCCTTGTTTACGATTACGCCTACTGATTCTGTTTTGTTGCGCATCTGAGCTCAGGTTCCTGAGGATATAGGCGCCATAGAAGTCAATTATTATTATTATTATTATACACTGATAATAACATCAATGTGCATTAACAAAGTATAGAAGATGGCAACAACTAATGCGAATTATCTTAATAACTAAAATAACCCTAAAATATGCAAACAGAACTGGAGATATCAGTAAGAGCAGACAAAAACGGAAACTGTTGGCCTACATTTCTGCTATTTGTTCCATTTTAACCAGACTGTTGTAACTGTGATTGATTTCTATAAAGCCAACTTCCTTATTCCTAATAATTTATGCTGGTAGCCCTCCCCTGATACACAAAATTTTTCTTAAGACAGCACCAACACTGAAATTTGACTGATTGAAATGGCCACTGGTCAGTGAACTGAAAATGACCCTGCACTGCCATATCTAGAGGTGAAACAACACCTGTGTTGAAACACCTGTCATTTCACATAAGGTGTTTGAAACGTTCACAGTCACTACAGTGTGTCCACTAAGTGCGAACCAAATTATAGCAGGCAATGCCCTTGGCTTTATGGCTGGGTCAACAATTATTGACCAGGAACTGGCAAGGCATTCATCACTGCACAGGATGCCTGCAAATGTGTAGTCAGCTGTCGCTGCACTGGATGTCAGTAAAGTCAGACCATTATTATCTAATATGCCAAAGGTAGCATAAATTTGGCTGTCATTGCGCTACAGTTCACGGCCAAATCACAATAGTGTTCCTGTTGTTGATTCATATAAATGCATGAAGCATGTTACCAGTGCCAGAGATAGCACATTTCTACACTGCCCTATACCAACAAAGTAATCTGGTTTTTAAATATTTCTAAATATAAACCGATTACAAAGGTCAGGTACCTTAAATGGTCAAAACAAGTTAATGTGGTAAATTGATGTTCAGACATAGCCTTTTGTGGTACCCTTAACTAGTTAATTGCTGTTTTGAGTTAAATACAAGCTATATCACAGAAAGAATATATTAAAAATGAATGTCATCATCCATATTGTTCGAGGTAAGAGACGTTCACAAAAAACAGGTCTGTCTGGATTGTAAATCAACAACTCCATGATAATCACATATTTCGGGAGCCACCTACCTTGAACAATTGTAGACAAAAATCATAACACATGATACTTTTTATATGTTTGTTACAAATAAATATAGGTTTCAGTTTCAACTGTTTCTCTTAGTCTCCCTACTACTCCATCAAGTAACAAAAGAGTGCACCAATGTCAGGAGAGACAAAAGCAATCCATCACAACAGACAGCCACCAACACCAAGCCAGACAAAAAATATATTTGGTCTGATTGAGAGCTAACAATATGACGGAAGGCTTATTAAACATTTATAAACACTCACCTCAAGCTAGGACTGCCCCCCCGCTAGCTGGAATTTGGAACACACTAGCATACAGGTTTTTTATTTGGCTTTGCTGTCACAAACAAAATATGTCGCACATGTTCCAAGTTCCAAAGTGATTTGTATGAAAGTACGTGGGGTCATTCGCTAAAGCTTATCAAAGATCGGAGTAAATGGGAAGGATACATTTTAAACCAAAGTTGTTGACCCATGGAACTCCCTGTCGTAGCACCCTTCAGTAGACTCGCTAAAAAACTGACTAGATAAAAGAGTGAGTGATGTATGACTATAAAACAAACATAATTGCCAAAGCGACACATAGGAAGATTTACATGAAGACCAAAGAGGATGTATGCATGCATGCAGGTTGGTACGGATGTGCCTGAAGACTGAAGAGCATTTATGCATGCATGAATGGATGCAGGCCCTATGCTATGTTGTGTATCGTCACAACTTGACATAAGCCAGGTAATACCTGTATTCAAATTATAGTTATGTTGATTTTCACAAAAGTACACACTCTATTAAGCCGACTGAGAATATTACTTGAACTATTCGCATGCTACAGATCTGAACATGAACGAGCCTGATTCGCGATGGGCTAAACCTACTGGGTGCCGGATGTTTCAGCCCATAGCGGGTTCAACACCTGGGCCAAACCAATAATTTTTCCAACAGGTGAACCATGATGTTTTCTCACTTGCATGGGCCTAATCAACCATGTACACAACCGGTGTCAGCGGGCTCCGTGGGTTGATCATATTCCAACCGGGAAATGGGCTCCTTGGACCTTATTTAATATTACTATCGTTATTTCGTATCATATAATTTGCTTTTTTATTGAATCAGGCCATGGACTGAAAAAACTTTTCATAGAATTCCGCTGCTTAAAATTCTGCTACTAGTATTGGCCGAATCAACCATAGGCTTAGCTGATAGGCCGAACACGTTATGGGCCGAAACATCCGACACCCAATCTACCGAGCCCGAGGAGGGAGTTTTAACGGGTACCCGTTTTAACCCAGTGCTCTTGTTCTAAAATGTAATTATGCATGGACCACCGAGTCCTAAGATATGTTCAAACTTACCTCACATTATTGAGAATTGACTTATTTTCGCTTTTCCCGCAACATTTGCCTCTAACGTCGACGGCGTATGTGATAGCGTGGAACGAAAGATGCGTGCCGCCTCTCTCAGATAGTATCGAAGTTTTGCTCCCCGCTAGTTTTAGTGGGCTCAATTTAGCCGCAAGTTTGTCCGGGGTGGCAAATTTATCGTCACCCACTGGTTCAACACAGACATTCTCCGTGTCTGATAAGAGAGGCTGACTAGTGGCAATTTCTTCGTCTTCGACTTGAGGTAGTAGGTCGCCGCTGCTCGATCGTTTTATGTTTCCGAATCCTATCGTGTGTTCCCCGCTACCCGTGCTGGCACCGTCGGGATTCTCTACAAAACTCCTCCGTTTCTGCCATATATCTTCCGCATCCATCGTGGCGCGTATTTATATCTACCAAATATTCACACCACAACGACTCTAGTTTTGTCTGCTCGTTTCGGTGGCAATACACAAAGAAACGACGGTTTACGTTCTTACGCTAGCTAGTCATGTCGCCATTGTCCCGTGAAACACCACACTCGCCGCCTGTCGCCAAACTACAGAACTACTTAATTGACTCGGTGCGGCCAAAAGCATCTGTGACTATTTCACATGCCCGGGTCATAGGTTAACAGTAGTCGTGCACAGGCACGGCGCAGGACACTCGACATTATTCTAATTATGTTAACAAAGTTGAATTAGTTAGCTGGACTAACGTGGTACCCAGTAAAGTGGTTCATAACACATGTCTTCAGTTGCTATACTTCGCACAGCCCCTGGGGCTAACGTATGAGTTCGTGTATAATTAATAACTGACTGCAGGTGCAGCCTATACATGCGTGCACACACGCAGGCATGCACAACACACACGCGCGCGCGCGCGCACCCACGTGCGTTCGTTCCCAAGCATCAAACTCCATCCACCGGGATTTAATATAAATCTCTTCTGCAATTGTGCTATTTTCTGATGGTGATACCAAGGAATATCAAATGAAAAACATGCTTAATTAAAGTATAAATACTGTAGGACATGTTTCACAGGTAGGGCATACAAAGGACATATAGAGTATAATATTATTTATTCGCCAATGACATATATCAACAAGTGGAGATGGTAGCTAACAAAGCCAACAAAGTACTATAGGCCTTAAGAGAAGATCATTTATATGCCTGGATGGACCAACCATGAAAAACTATACACGAGCCTGGTCAGACCTATTCTAGAATATGGCAATGTAGCCTGGGCCCCAACACTCAAGAGAGACCAACAGATGATTGAGAACATTCAACGAAGAACAACGTACGAAGCTAGTCCCAGAACTGATGAAGAACCTCGAATATGGTGACAGGCTCAGGGCGCTTAAGCTCCCAAGCCTCTACTATTGAAGAGCAAGAGGAGACATGATGGAAACGTACAAATATCTCCATGGAATCTATAAAGTTGATAGAATGCCACTAGAGCTGGACAACAATACGGTAACCATGGGACACAGCCTGAAACTCAAGAAAGAACGCGTGACTGCAAGGCAACGAAGGCATTACTTCAGGCACATGGTGGTAAACCGGTGGAACACCCTCACAGAGTATGTAGTTTCAGCGCCCTCATTAAATATTTTAAAATCAAGACTAGACAAATTCTGGTGCGCTTAGAGTTTTGAACAAAATGACAACTTCCCACCCATGCGCACAAACAATTGTCAAGACCAGCTAAAAGGCTACTAGCCTAGAAGAGCTGAAGAGGATGTATGTATGAAATGTGGTTCGTCCGTTAATCCGGGCTCAACTAATATAATCAGGGCCGGTTTAACTATGGTATATGTAAGTGGTACACTCCTACCAGACCTCACACTAAAAGGGCCCCACAAAAGCAATCATATTCCATCTGATTAGTTAGACTTCAGATCATCTTCGCTTCGTTTGAATCGGGTTTTAGTAACGCCATCTAGCGTATAAGATGTACTAGTTGTAATGGCGTCATTCTTGCTCGTCATCATACGCTGTATTTTCTTGTACGTTTTTCGTCGTCGACAATAATCTGTGAATACTTATGCTCAAACATAGTTGAATAAACAAAGTTATGGGGCTACCTCCATAGCCAATACCACGCGTCTCGATTTTCGCCTTTCACGCCATTGATTAGGGCCCCACGAACAGTTTGTACCGACCACCCCCACATTGTTAATACTGCGCTGAATATAACACATTATAAAAACGAAACACTGTGAACACTGTGCTGAAACATTGTTGATTTTTTTTATATTAACATAATCGCACCTGTTTTAGTATAGAAAGTTATAATGGCAACTACACGTACGTATGATCTATGTTGATGCATAAGTATCGTTTGCTGGCGATAAATAGTGTGATCTTTGTAGAGAATAACTAACTATATATTACGAGTGTGCGTGCGTGCGTGCGTGCGTGCGTGCGTGCGTGCGTGCGTAAACACTTTCTGTTATGCTTCAACATAACATAAACCATATGTGTAGTTGCTATTATAACTTGCTATACTAAAACAGTTGCGAATATGTTAATTAATATATACATGTGTGTATATATATATATATATATATATATATATATATATATATATATATATATATATATATATATATATATATATATATATATATATATATATATATATATATATATATATATATATAGATGCAGTAGAGACTGCGGTGCGACGTCTTCATTGCTGTCATCATCTTCATAATTTCGACCCGTCATTGTTTCACGTTCCGTTGTTTCGTCACGTACCGCACGTGATGCAGCATTTACACATATTCAATCAAGTTAGTTACGATTCAAGAAACGTACCTGTATCGTGGGACTATTCATGCAATACCAGCGTTACGGTTAACGTTCTTGACTTGCCATATGCCACTCCTGTGGTTAATTCTCGCCGGGCGAGAGGGCGGGGGCGACAGTCTTGCATTGTTATCGTCGTTGTAATCCAAGACTCGTTGAACCCTCGCGACATTGTCAACAGTTTGAGAAGCCGTGACCTTCACCGTATGAAAACGCGAAGCAACATACAGTGTTCTTCAACCGGTGCCAATGTTTCCTCTCGTCTTTATCGTCATTTCTATGAGCGCTGCTGCTGTGGCTGAGTCTCGGTCGGATCCGAGTGATGACGACAGGTTGCGGCGGCGGCTTGACTTACAAGACGAGCGGTTGAGCCGAGAAGAAGCAAGGTTTGAAACGATAAAGGAGGACGCATATAGGAGGATTGACATACTGAAGGAGGCCGGCACCGAAGCCAGACGTCTACTAAATGTTCATATCTCCGACACGATGACTGGTACGTATATTGTTGTTAATATTACGTTGATGCAAAAATCCTGTAGTTTCAGACAACCAACCATGCTACACTCTACTCACATAGATCAACTGTTCGAAATATATACGATGTGTTTACGTGAGTACACTCACTCGCGTGCATGCGTGCCTGGCACTGTTGTCATGGCTGAAACAACAGAGGAGTTACAGTCTGCTTTAAAAGCTACATGGGACTATTGCCAAACATGGCATTCGACAGTTAATTCTAGCAAAACTAAAGCTGTTATCTTCTCACGCGGTAAAGTCAGACCACATACAAACGTTTTATTTGGGCAACGCAAATTATATGTAACTGATAATTATGTATGTATTGGTACTAGTCTAAACTAATAGCCTATTCAAGGAAACCATAGACAAGCACGTTAACCAAGCCAGGCATGCTATGTTTAACCTTACAACTAAAGCCAGTAAGTTAGACCTACCTGTAGATATTAGTGTGAGCTGTTTGATCAATATACCAATATAGGGATTTCAAAAGGTAGATACGATTGAGAGATTTTATGGAAAATTTATTACAAAATCTACTCAAATTTAATAGAAAAACTGATAATTGTATGGTTTATGGGGAAGAAGGCTGGCAAAGTGTGACAACATTTGTAGAAAAGATGGAATCTTGTGTGAAGGATGCAATGTTAAACTATTTATTAGAAAACAATTTAAATACCCCAGACCAACACTGTTTTATAAAGGGTCGTTCTTGTCTAACAAATTTGTTAGAAACTTTTGAAGGTTGGACAGAAGATTTGAATCAGGGAGATAGTGTTGATGTTATTTGGTTGGATTTTCAAAAAGCATTTGACAAAGTTCCGAAGAAGAGGTTGTTGCAGAAACTATCCTCCTATGGAATACAAGGTAAAGTTTTAGAATGGATAGCTGATTTTCTATCAGATAGAAAAATGCGAGTTAAGGTAAGAAGTGAATATTCTGAATGGTTTGATGTCATTAGCGGGGTTCCGCGATGATCAGTATTGGGACCTATTTTCTTTTTAACATATGTAAATGATATACCAGAGAGAGTAAATAGTAATGTAACAATGTTTGCTGACGACACCGAAATATTCAGAACATAAAAAACAAATCTGACTGTGAAATCTTACATGTTGATTTAGATAACTTAAGTGAGTGGAGTAATAGATGGTGCCAAACGTTCAACACTAGTAAATGTAAAAGGATGCACATAGGCAAAGGCAATCCAAACTTTGAGTACACCATGACAACCGAACATAATATCGTTTTAGCAGAAACAGTTCAAGAGAAGGATCTAGGTGTCTGGATTTCAAATAATTTGAAATGTGAGAAACAAGTTGTCGCAGCAACCAAACAAGCTATGGTGGTTTTACGTTCAGTAAAAAGAGCATTTATTCACTTCGACAGAGAAACATTCAACATTGTTTATAATACATATATTAAACCACATATAGAATATGGTCACCTTATGCAAAATATATTTTAATGCGCGAGAAAGTACAACGCAGGGCAACAAAGCTGGTAATAGGATTAAATATTTACATATGAGGAAAGATTAACACAACTAAAACTTTATAGATTTGAAGAACGGAGATTAGGAGGAGATTTAATTTAAACTTTTAAGTTGTTAACTGGGAAAGATACCATAGACCCAGATCAGTTTTTTAACATTAATCTAAATAACCCCAGAGGCCACAGTAAATAAATAAACAAACAACAATGTATGAAGTTATGCAGACGCCGATTTTTCAGACAAAGAGTGGTGGATTTATGGAATTCCTTGTCCAATAATATTATATCTGCACCCTCTACTAGCATTTTAAAAATAAAATAGATACAAACTGGGTTAAGATATGGGGAAACTATAAAAGACTTATCTCTTATCTTACAAATGCTCATTATTTGTAAGCGTAAGTGTGGATTGGCCCATTCCTTTATATTACCCTGCCAGTTTTTTTTCCGGTGGCCCGTCTTCTCTTGGCTTCCAGGGTGCCTTGCAGGATGTTTGTTGATATGGTACGTGTTATGCCGAGTGACGTAACCCAGGTAATCATTCCCTATTTATTACTGTACAAAGGGTTTGACCGCCTTGTTGTTTTGTCTGGTGTGTTGCAAAGGTCAGTGGCGTGGTAAGGACAGGTTCCGGTGTGGCGAGAGTCACCAGGAGATTGGTCACGTCGCTGTCTGCGACGGCGTCGTCGACTGCAAGAACGGCGTAGACGAGTTGAACGAAACCTGCGGTGAGTCCAAACTCCTTTGTGTTTGAAATTACTACCGGTCCAGAGTCCGGAGACCGTCGACGTTTTGGCCGGGCTGGCACTTCTCAAAAAGTGCTGGCCAGCATGACCGGCATCTCTTCAGCAAATATCGAAATTCGTACTTCCTAAAATGACATTGCGAATGTCACGAGGTAAATATAATTAATCGAAATCACAACTTGTCATACTATAGAAAGTTAATTATTTGAAATATCAATCACTACAAGTCAAAGTAAGTAAGATTAATAGTATCATAACGTTTATATGTAGATCACTAACGTTTGAGTGGGACTTTACGTTGGTGGTACAACTGATCACTGACTGTTTCGGTCGTGACGCACGCACGCACGCACGCACGCCCGCACGTACGCACTCACTCATGCACAGACGCGCGCACACACGCACGCACTCATTCACTCACGCACGCACGCACGCACGCACAATGATATAGATAATAGTGACACAACTAGTTATATTCACATACACTACATTATTGCCCAGAGAACTCATGTAGGATATGTGTGGCCTAATTCAAATAAAACAGCAACACCAAAAGCACTGACATAAGTGTCTTATAGGTGGTTACGTGTAGCCCGCCGGTATATACTACATTGTATACCATAACATTTCGCATCAACGTCAATTCTTTCGACGAATTTAACAAAAGTCCGCACTCTTTTTTCAAACCGGCTGCGCATATATTTCTGAGACTATTCACACACTACACGAATGAATATCAATGAACCTGTCTCAAGGAGCGTCTCTCGCGATAGGCTAAATGCATTGGGGAGGCAGCTTTATTTTAGGCTGAACAGTCTAAAACAATTGTGATTTTATTTCTGATTCGCGGCTAACAAAAGTAATACGTCTGCTCGGATTTTCCAGTGAACCCCGTGGTTGTTGGCAGCATATGGAAAGGATACACGGTCTACAATCATTGCAATGGAGATAGTATTCACCGTCTTACCGTGAAGATACTCAATGCCGTGAGACCACACTGGTTCAGCGCTTTCGTACAGGTATAGTTTGCCATGCATGTATGTAACCGCACGATAAAGACGTGCATGTAGGGAGACCGGACTGGGCTTGAATACAGCCGTTACGCAAAATGCATTGTAGCATAGCAAATACTCAACTCAGACTTGTCCTGAATAGCATATAATGTGACAACATGTGACGATCAAAATGACCGAGATTGTTAATCATTCGATGCCGCCCCACGCAAGCCATTCTCCTTCATTGTGACTGAAACCCCAAAGATGGTGCTATTTTGCGGAATCGTCTTCACGACATTCGCTCAGAAAGAAAATTCGCTCAATCACACAAGGTTGTGAACGAAATATCTCAACAGCTTCGACTGAAAATGCCAGCCGGAGAACAAAGGAATATAAAGGGACCACTTCGCTACCACAATAATGTACGTGAGACAGGGAAGGGATAAGGAGAGGTGGAGACAGATAATTGCTAGAATTTATTTTAGCATAAAATTATTCTTCAACGAAGTTCCTATTTTTGTATATAAATAATATTTCAACCGAATTGGATCAGCGAAATGCAAAACGCGCATACGTATACTCTTGCTACAGCTCCGTAGGCGTTATGTCTAGTGAATGTCTTCTCAATATGCATGTTGCTTGCTTGTAGATACGAGCCGAGGCTCACGTGTACCGAGTAATAGACGATGCTGTTATAGAAAGACGCCATTCTATATACGGCGCCTACAGCTTCGGCTCCCGCGTCCTGTTCGTACACTCGCCTCGCACGCTCACCTCGCGCCTCGTCGTGCTCGCGCAGTTTGACGGGACCAGCACTACCCGTTGCTACGGGTACGAAGTGCGACAAGTTACCATGGAGACGTGCGCAGAGTATCGCTTCTTCCGAGTGGAATGAGTGTAGCGTGTCCAGTGCACTTGGCGTAGTTTCAAGACAAGGTCAGGTCAAAATATGTTGCATAAGTTGAGTTTAAACGCAAATGGCATGGTCATATTCTATTAGCAAGAATGTGACTATATGAGGTGAATATTTCAAGACTACAAGCACTCGTGACGTAGGATTATCTGATAGTATGGCGCGGGCAATGAAACTAAGATGCTGTGTGTTCAACAAGGTTTTCCTAGTAAGCCAATGGCCTGATATTCTTGATTGTAGTTGCAAATGGTAATTTTTTAGTAACTTTTATACGTGCATAGGCCCAAAACCATGATTTTAAAGTCAGAAGAATAGTCAGTGCTATTTATATTTACTAATTATAATGTTGATCAATTTACACATTCTGATTAACTTGTTTAAAGTATGACCATTAGACACATAAAACTTGACAGTACTAATGTGATTAATAAAATATATAGGCAGAAAGGTCCTTTGATCTCGGAGAATGTCACACTGAAACAACATCTAAAATTCACCGCAACCTCATTTCTGTTACCGAAAGTACCTTTCATTTCTATCAATATTGAACCACCTTCCTCTTTCAATAGGCAATTCTGTGTTATGAGTCTAATTTGAGCAAAGATAATTCTTAATCTACGAGGTAACAATGCCAAGTATGGAACAAACGCGAAAGCTTCTTTAAATGTTAAATATTTACATTCGCTTAAATATCTTGACATCTACCAGTACCATCCGCAATTATCACAGAAGGGCCTTATCTAGTTCAAATAAAAACTCAAAATTATTTTATGACATAAGGGTGAGACATTACAAATTGACACAGTTTTTGTTCGTGAACTACAATGTTTCATTTCTTGGTTATTACCCCTTGCACATGGGCGGAGAAACCGGTAGAAGACAACATCACTGCAAAACATATCGGGAGGTCATCTTAATACAAAAGAAACGGCGATAAGATAGGGTGGGGAGAAGAACCCCGTTGGGTTATGACGCCCCTCGTATTTCTAGCAATATACTCATTTGCTGTTTCCTAATAAAATGGAATTCATCACACACCAGTTGTAAATGTTGATCGTCAGTCAGCAAACGGAAAGGGAAAGCTACAGGAAAGTCACTGGCGGCTAGACGAGGGACACAGAACGGAACCAAAGGCGCAGTGAAGATGCAAAAGAGAAGACGCGTCAGCACTAGCGACGAATAGGAACATGGCCGTACGTCTTGCGCGGCGAACCCTTCGTGAACTGTAGACTTCGGATGGCGTGGATACAGTTTCAGTTTTAAAGTGACTACACGCAAGCAATGCGTTGTTTTATCTGCCCTAACAGCGAGTCCGAGAGTAAATAAGTGATGCATGTTTGATGCCTGTCTGGATAAAGTATTCAGTATTCGTATTTCGTACAATGGAGAAAGACCATTAATGCTATGAGGCACGGCACCGGGGGCTTCTTGTAAAGATGCCCCCTCTGAATAATATATTTAATTAACTTTAAAATTCTTTGGTGTTCTCAATAGTGATTAATGTTTTGGTATTACAAACTACAATCATACAACAATCGTATGCCAGCATAGATACCTCAAAATAATACGCATATGAACATCTGTAGCCATATTCCCTTAAGCGGGGTTCCTTGCCCCACCCTACCCTACGTCAGCATTAAGTTAAAAAAGTTTTCATAAACGTACTAACGCTATGTCATATAGCATCCAATAACCAATACAACATAGATATAGCCTAGTTCTTATGCTCCGAGTCTGCCATAATACACCAATGTATAGTCATCTGAATCATTATGTAAGACCGAACTGGCGCATTTGGTGTGAATGTTCCTAAGAATAGCGTCTGGCGCATCCTTGAAATCGAAGAGTCGGGACAACCGCCACGCATCCAGTATGAAAGCGTCTTTATACGTTATTCCCTTGCAGTCCTGTTTATCTTAACCCCAACTTATATGTGAATCACTCAGCCATGCAGTAATTACCGCGCGAAACTGAACACAAAGCCACCGATGTTTATAGACATATGCTCATTTATATAACTGACTGAACCCGAACAATGCGGATATAACGAAATTATCCCGGATTCGAAACTACAGAAACAGTGTTCGAAAGCCGATCTACCCCATTAAAGGTTAAATGTTCTAACCAATTAAGTTCACATACCGAATTCCACCCACCGAGCGACGTAAAAGCAACACCAGAATAAACTGCGTTTGGTTCACCTGTAATGATGTTTATTTCATCGTTTTAACGCGTGGATGGCTTGGATACCTTGTTCGATTACGTGTGCGAAAGCTGTTGTTTGCATTTTGCAATATATTATCTGACGATGCCAACATAATGGAGCGATGAACATGTCTAGTGTACCTACCGCGCATCAGAACAACAACAAAGGGGTGTGACGTAATCATTGCTATACGTCATGTTAACGTCACACCCGAGACGAAGACCATACGTCACTCGCCACTCTCGCGAAAGTGCAACTGAAAATATACTTTCGCAAAAACGTGGTGGCGAATGCGACTCGAATGGCGTAATTTATTTTAATCATTGTCGATTTAAATTTTGTTTAACAATAAATGGGCATAGAATGGATTTTACGAAATCTTACTTAGTGGTTCTATATGTTATGCTGTCAGAGGAAACAAATTGAACTGAGTAAGGCGTTCCAACAAGGTGTAATAAGATTACCATCCAATGCAACTAGCTCTATGTGTCGGCATTTACACAGTCAGTAGATAATGTATTCTATTCAGTTATCATCCTCGGTCAGAATAATAGTCCACAAATATTGCTTCCCGTCGTTGGACAGCTTCCAACTGATGGATGTTGGTCCTGGCGTATGGATCGGTGCTGGGGTTCCATCATGTGCTGGCTAATTCTAGGATAGGAGTATCCCAGGTTTGGTAACACTGTGCCTTGGTGTTTATTGAGCAGCTAGAAAGGTTTCTCCCTTTGTAGTGTAGCTGCAAGGTCATGTAGTGTTAGGACCAACTGCCTTTCATGTAATTTCCTCTTCCTGTAGCCATGTCGGTTATCGGACAGGATCTTGTGTGCATCAAGGTGTTGCATTGTGGATGAAAGAACCCCCATTTTTGAGAGAATTGTTTTTAACTGTAACATTTTCATAAATCATCCCAGAAATCCACGACTGTTCGAACCCCTTCAAAACCCCGCGGACTGCCTGGGTGGATTGTGTATAATTATTGCATCCATTGGATGTATACACATGTTGTGTTTGTTAAACTACATACAATTATATTCATTGTGTAACCATTATATATTTCTTAAAATACATTACACTGTGCATACTCTGGAGCGCGTTTTCACACCATTTTGTTTCCATGTTTCTACTGTCGAGTGATATATGTATTACCAACACACTCTGTTAATCTTTGCGTATTGCAAGTTTTTATCTAGGTTTAAAAATAAGACTGCAATAAAGAACTACAGCCAACTCACGCCAACTTTTTGTTTGTACAATTCGGTTACGTCACACGTTCCTTAAGGTTTTATGCATTTTGAACATGGTTTGTGTTGTAGCATGGGATACGCCCCGTTTTTGTTTTGTATCATGGGATACGCCCCCTGTTTGTTTTGTATCACAGGATACGCCCCGTGTTTGTTTTGTATCACGGGATATGCCCTGTGTTTGTCAAATGACAGTGAGTAACAGAACATCAGTTCAAAACACGTCTTGCTAATTGGTGACCAGTAGGTTGAATTAATTAAAAGATAACATTTATATACAATTGTTCAATCCCTGTTTTTAGAAGGCTCCATCTCACTAAAATCTGACCCGATCATCAACAAATCAGTGCCTCATTCTGTTTTGACATTCCAGCATTTTCAAATAAGGGTCTGCCGTGGTGTTACAGTGTGACACAACCGTGATTGTAAATGCATATTACGTACCATCACGAGATTACTGGTGTTGGTGCATGGAGTACACTATAAAAGAAGCAGTGAAAGTAGAAACACAACATCAGCACCAAACATGGACCACATACAACTTAACGTTGTCACGATGTAGTACACGTGACTCCACGGTTTGCATTTTACTACATATACTCATTTAAACAACCCCCCATTGCCAGTAGGGTTATCTGTGACCGTGTACTCAAATTATGTGTAGATCATGGAAAAACAGAGAATGTATTTTCTTATGAGAAATCAAGTCAGTCGTTGCTGTCACAGTGTTACCTGTGACACCGACAAAGAGATAAAGGAGAAAATCAAACATAGATACATGACAATGACAACGACATGACAATGACAATGACAACGACATGACAATGACAATGACAACGACATGACAATGACAATGACAACGACATGACAATGACAATGACAATGACAACGACATGACAATGACAATGCAGTCTGAGTTGGATAATGAGAAACACAACAGCAGGAAATACAACAGGGATAAGATGAAACTTCACATCAAAACTAGAGGACCTGGACTTTGCCGTTGACATAACACTCATTTCATCATGCTACACACACATGAAAACAAAGACAATACAACTGAATCAGTTTGCAGCAAGGACAGGACTAAGAATAAATAAAAAGAAAACTCAAGTATTGAGGATAAACAGCAAGTGCAAAAACAGAAAACTAATTGATGATCAAGAACTAAAGGAAATGGACAAGTGTAACTACCTGGGTGCTAACGTCAGTAAGCAAGGAGGAGGCGGTGATGACATTGTTAACAGAATTCATAAAGCTCGGGTATCCTTCATGAAGCTAAAGCAGATATTGAGTTCAAATATATACATATTGAGATCTAAATTGAGGCTTTTTTTAACACACTTGTCAAACCAGTGTTGTTGTACGGAAGTGAAACATGGAAAATAAACGAAGGAGACAACAGAAAGTTGGATACATTTTTTACGTGCTTAAGACGAATCCAACAAATTAGATGGCCATACGTTGTATCAAATGAATACATTTTTGTAAAAACAAAATTGAAGACAATGAGCACCGAGGTCAAGTTAAGAAGATGGAAGTGGGTAGGACATACCCTACGAATGGACAAGAACAGCAAATGTGAGACGGCGTTGACCAGGACGCTCGAAGGTAGAAGAAAGGTTGGTCGACCAAGACAATGTGGTGATCAACTGTTGGAAATGAAAGATGCGTACTGGGGTGGAACTGCTGGAACGAAGCCAGACCTGTAACAGCTGATAACCCAGCTATAACAATGACAAGTGATGTAACGTGTTCTTGTTTCCGTACGTGAATTCACAGGATTGTGTGTATAAATTGGGTGTACAGACACATGTGTAGTTAGTGCCACGCCCACGGGCTGGGCCTCTACAAAACTGCGCGGGCCGGGCTTGGGCCTACATTTTGTGGGCTGGGCCTGGGCTGAACAAATATTAAACACATCTTGCTTGGGCCGGGCCTGGGCCTAGTGTGAGTGGGCCGGGCCAGGCCTGGACCTAATAAAAATATTAATACAAAACTGATTATAAATTGTACTTCCCGTTAATGAATGTTTAAAAAGATGATTTGGATCTAATTGACTACAGTGCTTATCATGTAACTAAAGATGGTGTTGCATTATATATATGAAACGAACTAACATGCAGACTACTTGAAACAAAAATCATGAAAGTTGAAAACATTTTTGAATGTGTTACCGTAGAACCAGCTATAAAGAATCACACTAATGTTATTATCAACTGTATTTACAGAACCCCTGGTTCAAATTTAGATATATTTTGTGAAAAAATAGAACACGTTGTAAGTGATGTAAAAGCACTCAAAACAATATTTCTGTGTGGAGAGCTGAATATTGATTTGTTAAAGTATGAACACCACAGCAATACTAAAAACTGTCTTGATTTTATGTATAGCCTAGTCTTTACCCTCCAATTGATAAGCCAACCAGGATTACAGACATTTCAGCTACCCTAATAGACAACATATTCACAAATGAATTGCGGCACAATATCACCTGTGGTATTCTATTCAATGATATCAGTGACCACCTGCCAATCTTTGCACTATGTGAGTATCAAATAAGAAGAAATACTAAAATGGGTACTCAGTACACTAGAGTAATAAATAAAGACACAGTAACTTTACTTACAAAAGAACTAAGCTTACAGTCATGGGATGATATTTTAAACTTATGATGTAAATCAGGCATATGATTTATTCTTAAACAAATTCATGGGTTTGTTTAACAAGCATTGCCCTATAAAAAGAATTTCAAAAAAAAGTAACATTTATAAGAAACCTTGGTTTAACAAAGGTTTAAAATACGTTTGTGCCAAAAAACGAAGCTTTACAAAGCATTTGTCATATCCCGTTCACATGAAGCTGAATTAAAATACAAATCCTATAAAAACAAATTGACGTCTATATTAAGGTTCGCCGAAAAAGCATATTACAGCAAACTGTTGGAGAAACAAAAAAAAAACAATGTAAAGGGAAACTGGAAAATTTTAAACACAATAATCAACAAGCAATTCAATCCTCCAACTTATCTGGCAATGATAAAGAGATATGTGATAAGCATGACATTGCAAATGGATTTAATAATTTATTTACAAATGTTGGACCCAATCTTGCAAAATAAATTACTCTACCTAAAAAGGATGTATCTGTTTTTGATTATTTGGGAAAAGAACTTGATAAAAGTATGTTTCTAAGTCATGTTGATGACCAAGACATTATTATAACTGTTCAAAATTTTAAGAGCAAAATGTCAATAGATTGCAATGATTTAAACATGAGCATGGTTAAGAACATTATTGCTCATATTGTAAAACCTTTGAAGCACATTATCTAATGTTTCTTTTAACACTGGAATATTTTCAAATCAAATGAAAATAGCTAAAGGTATTCCTATTTTTAAGTCTGTTGAGAAAGGTGTGTTTACAAATTACAGACCTATTTCTTTGTTGCCCCAATTCTCGAAAATCCTGGAGAAATTATACAGTGATAAGTTAGATAGTTTTCTATTTAAATATAGCATACTCAGCCCTAGATGAAACATGTCAACATCACATGCCTTAGTAGAATTCAGAAGAAATTACTGCTTCTGTTTATATTAATAAATATGCCATTGGCATATTTGTTGACCTTAAGAAGGCGTCAACCATACTGTATTGACAAAAAAATTATACTTTTATGGCATTAGTTCACTATGAAAATTGTACCTCAGAAGTACTCAAAATATGTTGTGGTGTGCCACAAGGATCTGTTTTAGGTCTGAAGTTGTTTATTCTGTACTTATTTGCTGATGATACCAACATGTTCTACAGTAATAGTGATATAGCTGATCTTGTCAGGTTGACAAATATTGAATTAGAAAACTTACATGTATGGTTTGCAGTAAACACGCTTTCTCTCAATATATTAAAGACAAATTATGTTTTTTGGTAATCATATTTTAAAGACACACATCTCTATACATATAAGTACTTTGGCATTGACAAATGTGGAATGCTTATTTTATACCATTCTCTCTTTCTGCCATACATCATGTACTGCATCGAAATATGGTGCAATACATATGCTATAATCTAAATTGCTTAGTATTGTTACAAAAAAGGTTGTGCATTTAATTTGTAGAGCTAAGAGGTTAGACCACACCTATTGTCTATTCTCTGAGTTATGTATCCTGAAAGTACAAGATATTTTGGAAATACAAACTGCACTTATTATGTATAAGACAAATAACAATTTGCTACCAGTGAATATACAAAAGTTGTTTACATTGTACAAGTTAGTCTATGTAACCAGACAAAGTTCCATTTAAAAAAAAAATTGCTCATACCAATTTAAACAGAATGTGTATTTCAGTTAAAGGTGTAATACTATGGAACTCTCTTGACAGCTCTTTAGTATGTTGTAGAAATGTTCATTGTTAAAAATAAAATACGCTACCAACATTTTGGTTAGCTATGTAGTATAAATATAACAGCTTGGCTGTATAAATATTGATTTATTGTAGCCACAAAAAAATAATTGTTTTGTTTATGCTGGTCTTTACATGTTATCCTTGAACTACGCTACAGTGACTATCTAGTCCAAACACTAATATTTCATTATTCATACTGAAATATAAATAGTTAAGTTGTAATTATGCATGTTGCGTACTGTAATTATTTGCTTCTTGTTATATTTATGGTAATTGGGCAAGTGTTTAAGTGATGCTTCTTCTTGCCCTTTTCAACATCAAGACTGGTTTATATTTTATGTTTGGCTATTTTTTGTGAGAGTACAGGGGGTGAGGACCATTCAGGAGAGCTTCCTTATTCAACACGTGCTAGAACCAACCAGGGGAGATAATGTATTAGATGTAGTTTTGTCATCACAAAAAGAAGTAGTGGACAATGTAAAAATACATGAACCATTGGGTAACAGTGACCACAATCAAATATATTTTGACATCAATGTAAAATCACAAAGTAAAAATAAAAAAACGTATCGGAGAAACTTCCACAAAGGTAAAAGATATGAGAAAATACTTAGCAAAGCTAGATTGGAATAAAATGCTGATGAATAAGACCGCACTTGAATGTTGGAATATTCTAAAATATGAAATTGAGAGTATCATCGATAACTTTGTTCCCTTGAAAAACAAGGAAAACGATCTAGAAAGAAACACTTGTCAAAAGAAGCTATTAAAAAAATAGTATTTAAGCAAACTATGTGGAGGGTTTATAGGCGTACCAAAAAGGATGAAGACTATGCAAATTACAAAGAGGTACTTAACCTAGCTACCACTGAAATTAAAAAACCTAAAAGAACCTTTGAACAAAAATTGGCAGGTAATATAAAAAATGACAGCAAGAGTATCTATGCTTATGTAAGGAGTAAACAGAAAGTTCGAGATTAGGTTACACCACTGGAAAACAACAGGGGAAACATAATTTCAGACGGGTTTCAAAAGGCAGAGGTTCTGAATGAGTATTTCAGCTCAGTTTTTACCACAGAAGAGATCAGCTCACTTCCAGTTCCATTTACTAAATTTGAGGGCATAAATCAGAACATTTAGGGCAGTTATTTGTAACTCCTGAAATGATAGCAAAGAAAATTAAGAAGATAAAAGACAATAAATCACCGGGAGTTGATGGGATACCACCAAAACTGCTTAAGGAAATTGTTGAGCAAATTAGTACACAACTTGCAAAATTGTTTAACTTATCACTAGAAGAAGGAATAGTCCCTTCAGAATGGAAAGAAGCAAATATTACGCCGCTATTTAAGAAGAGAAAATTACAGACCAGTGAGTTTAACATCAGTTGCATGTAAATTACTGGAAACATTAATTAGAGACCACATGGTAGAATTCCTTGTAAAACATAAATTAATAAACACATCTCAACATGGGTTTCTAAAAGCAAGGTCATGTCTAACCAATCTCTTGTTTTTTTTTTTAAATTACAAAGTGGGTAGATAACGGGTCACCAGTGGATGTTGTCTACTTAGATTTTCAGAAAGCTTTCGTTAAAGTGCCACATCAAAGATTGTTACTTAAACTAAAAGCCCATGGTATAGGTAATGATGTAATCAACTGGATAGAAGAGTGGCTTACACACAGAAGTCAGAGAGTAATAGTAGATGTTGAGATTTCAAACTGGAAATGTGTTCTGAGTGGGGTACAACAGGGATCAGTATTAGGTCCTATACTGTTTTAATACATATATAAATGATTTGGAAGATGACATATCCAGCAAAGTACTGAAATTTGCACATGACACAAAAGTATTCAGAAAGGTTACTAATGTTACAGATAAACAAAGTTTACAGGATGATCTAGATAAATTAGTTAAATGATGACATTTAATTGAAATATCAATCAATACCAAATTAACTGCCCTTACTGGTAACATTAATTAATTAAATTAAGTTAACTTAGTTGAGCGAATTCAATTAACAACTTAAATTAGAGTTATGGTTTGCATTAGGGTTAGTTAGATAGGTTAGTTAGTTAGGGTTAGACAAACAAATCTCTTACCATAACCATAAGCTAATAAATTAAAGCATAAAAATATGTTATAATACTTAACAGTAATGTCAATAAAAAGATGATTATTTTTCTTCAGGATATTCGTCCGTTTGAAGCAGTTGGTTGTGCTGGATTTCTAGAACTCGTCCAGCACACAATGGACAGTAGACAGCACTCCAGTACAGTTTATTTGTGTTTTTTTATTATAAGATAATAGGTTTATCTTTAAAAAAAAAATTTGCGGCCCACAGGCTTGCGGGCTGCGGGCTTACCTGTCTTTGGTCCGTGGGTATGGGCTGGGCCTGGACCTGAAACGTGTGGGCCGGGCCGAGCCTGGGCCAAACATTAACGGTCTGGGTCGGGCCTGTGTCTATATTCTAGTTTGCGGGCCTGGGCCGGGTTGGGCTTGATGAATTTTTGCGGGCCTGGTCTTGGCCTGGATTCTAATTGCTAATTGTAGGCCGTGCTTGGACGAATGGCGTCGGGTGTCTTCATTCGCGTTTTACCCTTGTGTAGTAGGTACAGGCAATTAGTGTCAGAAGAAAACAAAATATATGTTATTACATAGATGATGTATTACTGTGTAGAAATACAGGATGATTAAATACCATCAAATGATCTATATGTATACCTTTAAGGACTATCATGTGGAGACACTGAGTGAATACATTACTAATACCTACTCCCGGATTTGTCATCTGTTCTTGGTGCAAAGACCAAATTAAATGTATCTTCTGGTAAGAGAAGTAAAAGTTATGGTAGCTCATTTCAATATACAATTTTATTTCTGCTGACATAGTGATTCATTCAAACTGTTAGACACATGTTTTCACGGGAAAAGGTGTCACAGAATCTCGTGAATTCACGTTTGGTAAAATGTGAATTGAACCAATTGAAACACGTTATTTCACGTGTTATGAACTAGAGTTAATATGTGTCTGTACACCCAATTTGTCCACAGAATATTGTGAATTCACGAATGGTACCACGTGAATTGAACCAGCTGAGACACGTGATTTAATGTGTTCTGAACCAGTGTACACACGTCTCTGTACACCCTATTTGTCCACACAAACCTGTGAATTCACGTACAGAAACACGACAATTCACCTTCAGAACACGTTAAATCATGTGTCGTTGTTACCTGGGATATTTAATTAATGCCATGCTTGTTTCACGTAAGGCATAAGAATTATATTCGTAATTTTTTTCAAAAGATGGTGTTTTGAATGCTAACTGTGACTGTGTTATACTATATTTTTTGGTGAAATAAAATTTTCAGATTCCGAATCAAGCATGTCCAAAACTAGCGTGTTATATCAACTGACCAGTCCACAGTCCCTCCTTGGCGCGGTTGTCCGTCGCTCCAGTGCACTTCAGTCACTCCGAACCAGCGAGGTCAATAAAGTGGAACTTGGCAGTCAGAGTCTCAAAGTCAGTGAACATCTCTGTTGTGCCCAGTTCCTTCTCTTCTTCTGGCATCTGTGAGCAAACAGGGAGGAAACCGAGAGTCAGTCACTCGTGTTTCACTAAAACTTTGCAGTTGCTATGGTAAACAAAAAATTATGCAGTGAATTTTAAGGCATGGAGTTAACAATATCATCATTTGAATGGAAAGTACATCATGGACATTCTTCTGAATAGCCATACGTGGCTTTGAACAAACAAAATTACATTTATATTAAACATAAACCCCAATTACGTACCACAAACTATTCAATAATACAGGGTAATACAGAAATTTTACATTTTGTAGTTCACTGGCAACAAATACAAAGTTCACGTTATTCTTGTACATACGTATTAGAGAAATAAATTCTACACTAATATTAAAACTGTAGTAATTTTTGTATAGCACCGCAGAATATGTCTTAACGTTAGTCGAGCTCACACTAATTTTTTTTAATAACGGTAAGTAAGACTGAATGTTTGTATACCATCCAAAACAACTCTCTGTTGCTTGATATGCAGCGTAAAGATTGCATGTAACCGCGATGACTCTGCGTTTATGTTTGTTTTTGGCGTTGTTTGAGAGAGAACCCCATTCTTGTGACATTGCATAATATACAAGCAGCGAACAGTACAGCTGGATAGAAGTGATACTTACATATGATAATAATAACATAATAAATTAGACATACAGGGCCTGATCAATCAAAGTGCTTTACATACATGTAGTTCATCACTGTTAAATTGTATTCTTTTTGCTGATGACATCAATATTATTTTTTTCGCTCAGGAAATGACCCGGTTGAACGCAGCAAAGATATAGGCAAACAACTGGGTTAATTGGGTATGTGGTTTGTATTTAATAACTTATCACGTAATGTGTTGGAAATTAATTTCATGCCATTTAGCAACTATAAAAAAGCCAGTGCTAAAGTAAAAACCAATGATATTGAAATGGTATATGTAAGTCAATTTCTAGGTGTCTTAATAGGATGATTATTTTGGAGCTGTCGAAAAGTATCGCAATTATGCGTACTAATGCAAAATATTTGCTAGACAAAAATGCTCGCTTAAAACTATACTATTCACAATACCTAGTACCTACCTTGAGTTTCATGTTGTTGTGGAGTGTGGGATAATACCAACAAAACAAATATTGACTGCATTGATTTGTTACTAAAGCAGTTAACAAGGATTGTCAGCAATGTATACTATTCAAATCAAATCAAATTTATTGTAACTCTTTACAATATATACAAATCAAACCAAGGTAAACTCTATATGATAATGTAAAGAGAACAATAGGGGAAGAACATTATACAATGTTATACTCCCTAGTATATATTTCAATACATATATCATAGTATTAAACACAAAAATAGCGTGCAGGTGTAGAAAACGAACACATTGTGATTGTGATACATGTTATATATTGACATCATTGTGTAATATAAATTGCTTAAGTATACATTTGTAGTTTATTATTGAATAAGAAGTAAAGTTGAGTCTTGTGTTAAAATAATTCCAAATTATAGCACCCTTAATTCTTACAGAACAAAGTCTTATTTCTAAAGTTGCCAAGGATATGTGTATTTGTGTAGATTGTCTTGTATTGTAACTATGAACATCTTGATTAAGTTTAAACATATTACCAAAAATTTTTGCTAGAAAACCACTGTTGTATTTATACATAAACATTTGTATTGAGTAGACATATAGTTGTCTAAACGTTAAGATGTTTAGTAGTTTAAAGATAGGTTTGTATGAGTTGATATATTAGCTGATACGAGCATTCTCACCACTTTCTTTTGAACCTTTATAACACTTGAACAATATGAGTCAAATGCACCACCCCACACTTCAATACAATATGTCAAATGAGGGAATAAAAACGAGTAATATAAGGTGACCAGGCATGGTCTAGTTAATAATCTTTTGGCTTTGTTGATAATGCCTACCCCTTTAGAGATTTTACATTTAACTTTGTTAATATGTTCAGCCCAATTAAGTTTGTTATCAGTAGTAACGCCAAGAAATGTTGTAGAGGATACTTGCTTAATAGCATTATCATTAATTTCAAGTTTCCTGTTATAAGTTCTAAATATCATGTATTGGGTCTTATCAATGTTTAGAGATAATTTGTTAGCATTTAACCAAGCTACAAGTTTTTTTAGTTCAATATTCATTTTGTTAGCTATATCATCCAATTGATCACCCTGTATGAATACACTAGTGTCATCGGCAAATAATAAGGAGAAAAGAATATCTGAGACATTAGCAATATCATTGATATATAATAGAAAGAGCAATGGCCCCAGTATGGAACCTTGAGGCACTCCACAAGTAATAGAGAGTTTAGTTGAGCTAGTGTTATTGTAATACACATATTGACTTCTATTAGATAAATAACTTTTAATCCAGTCATTGGCTAAGCCACGTATACCATAATATTGGAGTTTTTGACACAGTATCTCATGGTCAACAGTATCAAATGCTTTAGATAAATCTAAGAACACCCCTAGCACAAATTGTTTGTTTTGTAGTGCTTCTGATATTTTGTCTACAATGGTCATTAGTGCCATGTTAGTTGAGTGATTTTTTCGAAAACCAAACTGATATTTGTACAGAATGTTATACTTATTAATAAAATTTAACAGCCTGTTATACATTAGTCTTTCCAATATTTTAGAGAAAGTTGGTAATATTGAAATTGGTCGGTAGTTAGAAAATATTTTTTTTCCTTAGATTTGTAGATAGGTATTACCTTAGCTATTTTTAACTCATCTGGGAATATTCCAGTATTTATAGAGAGATTATATAAATATGTTAATGATTTAATAAAGCTTTTATTTGTTTTTTAATTACTTTACTGGAAATATCGTCCCATCCAGGACTAGATATTTTGAGAGAGTTTATTATTGCTGATACCTCATTTTTAGTTACCGGTTCAAGATATATAGTTTTAGCATTGCTGTTTTTCATGTATGGCATAGGGTCTGTTTGGTTCTGTGGAATGTTTTTTGCTAGGTTAGAGCCAACATTTACATAAAACTTATTAAAACATTCGCTTATTTGTTTTTTGTCTGCTGTTACTACTTTGTTGACGATGAATTTTATCTGCATTATACGTTCATGTTTCTTGTTTATTATTTCTTTTAAAAGGGACCAAGACTTGTTAAGGTTATGCTTATTTTCTTCAAAAAGAGAGTTGTGTAATGTTCACGTTCAGATTTCCTTAGTAAGCCATTCAACTTACTTTTGTATACTTTATATTTAGTTTCGTTATATCTTGTGTTTTGTCTCATATATTTAACATATAGTCTATTCTTCTCTTTTATTGAGTTTTTAGCCCATATGTTAGCCATGGTTTCCTATTCTTGTAGTTAAGCTTGATTGTTTTTATGGGAAAGCAGTCACTGTATTCTCGCAGTAATGACTTATAAAATACTGAGTAGGCTCTTTGACAACTATTTGTGTATGTCATAATATCCCAGTCAAGATTTTGCATGTTATTATAAAATGTATCTATGTTTGCCTGGGAAAAGTTTCTGTTTGTTGTGTATTTAAGATTGTTGGTTAATTTGCAATTATTATCAATGAGAAATATTGGGAAGTGGTCAGATATATCTGTATACATAATGCCCTGGAGCATGTTTTTATGATTATTTGTAAAAATTTTATCAATTAATGTTGCCGATTGATTAGTTACCCTTGTTGGTTTATTTATTAATGGAATATAAGAGTGTAAGAACATCAAGTTTAAAAAATTACATGTTGGTGCATGTACTTCATGGTTAAACAGATTAATATTAAAGTCACCCATAATGTAACATAATTTGTTTTCATTGTTAAGAATATCAAGTATATTAGACATTTCTTCAATACATTTTTTTATATCATTGTTTGGCGGTCTGTATATGACACCAACTATAATATCTTTACCATATGAATTACTATCTTTATGAATCTCTATAAACTGACATTCTATGTAATCATTTAATTTAGTAATGTCTAATCTAGTGTGGTATGCAATATTGTCTTTAATGTAGAGGGTAACACCACCACCAACTTTAGTGTGCCTATAAATATGTTCTGCTTTGTATCCTGGTAAATCACAACTGTTGACATTGTAGTCTTGACACCATGTTTCGCTTATACCAATAACCGAAAAATTATGATTTAGTACATGGAGATACTGATCTAATTCATGTAGATGTTTACTAATACTTCGAATATTAATGTGTAGTAAAGAAAACATTTTGTTCAGTGTTGACAGTTGAGAACATTTGTTAATAAAAGTGTCTTCAACAAAGTAGTCACAGTTATTTTGTATGGCTGAGTAAACGTTATTAAAATATTGCAAATCCGGATCATTGTTGTACATAGGCAAATTGTGGCTATTATTGTTCAAATCAAAAGGATTAAGTAGCTTATTTTGTAAATCACAAAACGATATATTCGTAACATCAAACCAATCATCAGAGATGGCATTGAGGAAATCATAGTCATTTTTGAAATGATTAAATGACAGAATAGACGAAATGCATTTAATGCAGTGCCAGTTGGTAATTAGCTTCACATCATTAATTTGCAAATAAGGTAAACATTTAGTATGATATACACAAGAACAAATGATACAGGTTAAGGAAGTATGCTTATTAACATACTTTTTATATATACAACACTGTTTTGGCGTCATTAAAATATGTTTGAATAAACATGTAATTTGAATTCATGTAAACACAGTGGAAAGAAAAAGAAAAAACATTTGCAATTACAAGAACATAGCACTATATCATAGCACTTAGCGAATTTGCTGTATACAATCATAGTTTGGTGTATACAGGTACGGAGCACTGAAACTGGGTATGTAAGTCCATGATGCCTTATTTGGCATTGTCATTCAATTCTTTAAGAGTCTTGATAACGATTATTTTGTTCGCAATGTTCTTTATGAGGATGGTCCCATCTGACGACCAACAGTCATTTATCAACTTCTTCCTTTTTGCGACCCGGCAGTTGTAGAGCAGTCTGGCCCTGATCTGCGTTAGGTCCTCATTCAGGAATAGGACTTGAGTCCTGGTGCCTTGACTCTGTTCATGTGGCTTACCTGCTGTGCCAGTCAGGTCTGTATCGACGCTGCTGGATGCATCGGCTCTCTCATCCCATCGCGGTCTACGTGGGTTGGGATTTAACCCTACCCTGGCTTTGTAGATTCGCCTACGGCTCGCGTATGTTGCAAATTTGACAAGCATTGGTCTTGATGGCTTGTCCCTGGGTCCGACTCGATGAATTAGGTCAATCTCCTCCAATCGGAGGGGCGGACTCATTTTTGGATTCATTGATTCATTTAGCGCATCTATTGTTCGTTTAGTTATGTCCTCGTTTTCGCTTTCCACAAGACCGAAAAGTCTCAGTGAGTTTCTACTTGAGTATTGTTTGTGGTCATCAAGTGCGACTTCCAGGTCATCGACTCGTTTTGTAAGCGACTCTATTGATTCATCTTTCTTTTCGATAACACATCTGAGGTACGCAACTTCTTTCGGAAGATCATTTACTACAACTGTTTGTAGTTTTTCAATAACATCTTTGTTGCTGAGAGCAGCCAGCATTCCGCTAATAAAGTCTTCCTTTTCAATGGCTATTGAACCACTAGACGATATACGCCGCATGTTTACATCTGATTCGTTCTGGACGGCGTTACGCAATTTGGTAGAATGATAGTCACACCCTTCAGCTGCAAATGTTCAGGTTGGCTGCACATAGATCCAGACTGTAGATGGTCCAATGTACAGCTGAATTAAACTATCAATTCAGATAAATTCACACATCTATTTTGCGTGGTTTTCACATACCTCAGTGCTCTGTACACTTATGGCTCTAGCACACTACTTTGTGTGTACAGGCACACGTTATTGGTGCAAAAACGTTAGTTATCTTGCTACCCTTCATCAGAGCCACACCAATGCCCGCCAATTTGAATCCTAGTTTATTTATTTATTACCATCATACACATCGATTATCTTGTGAAATGCATCTATTAAAGCTATCTGATTTTTTAAAACTAAGAACTACCATTATAATGTGTGAAACAAACCAAATAATATGCTGTTATTATTCAACAGTTTATGACATAACACGTGAATCACGACAAAGTAAAATCTTAAGACAGGTATTTGCAAGAATGACTCTAAAAGCCCAATGTATATCTGTAAAAGGTTTACAATTATGAAAGAAGCAAATTTGGACATGTGCAATTACAAATGCGAGAACATGTACTGTCCATGTGAATTTATTTATTCAGGTAGTGGCCCTATGCTGGTGCGACAGCTACTGTGTCATGTAATATAATATTCTACATTCTTATGGGTTTGATTCAACATACTAACATACACAACTACTATCCCACTGGGGAAAAATTAGATAACAATGAGAGGAAGCGTGTAACTTGTTATGTTCATTACCTTGTTGCACTAACCAACATTGTCTAGGCTGTCAAAGAGGTACCTCTTGAAATACCAGAGACAGCGAAGGAGGCTCAGTTGTATACCATCCCACAGACATGACGATATTCCTGCTGCACATCATCGATCACAACAGCAAGCATGGGTCGGACTGCAATCGTTAATAATGCAACCGAGCCAAATATGTGTTTCCTTGGTAACAATCAGGTTCCATATCACCATCATTTGAGACATCAAGCTGTGTGAATAATGTGGCAGTTGAATATTTAGTTGGTATTAACCACATTTCCCTTTGGACACAAAACCGTGCACCTACCGTCTCGAGTAAGCAATCGATGTGACTTCACCGAGCACCAAGCCACTAAGTATAAAACAAACAAACACAATATCCACGCTTGACAAGAGAGTGTTAGTGCGCGCTGTTCTTAGTTCACACGACAACAAACTTTGATGTCATGATCCACAGTAGGAACCACGAGAAGGTGACAAGCGCTTTTCCCACCACAAGTATTGTGTGCATGCAATATAAGTGCGAGATAAAAAGATAAATTTCATAATGTTAGCATTTTCGTGTACTTTTTTTTAATACAAATAAATTAAATATAATTTTGGAAGAGCATAAAATGTAGGCATATGCAAGCTTTGTCAAAGCTAGTGTGTTTGGTCGCAAAATGATTGACAAGACTGTGAAAAGTATCCAGGCTGACAGTATGATGGTCTGGTGAGTCTCTTGACATCTTGCAGCACATTCTTGTATAACAGTTCCTCCTCCAATATTACTGCAGCCTTAGAACCTGAAAATAAAACACTACAAATATTACATACTGCAATATTTTGAGAATTTATTGGGAGTATGGATATATGAATATTATAAGATTTGTCTAGTTAATTTTAAGATGGGTTATTCTGTATGAAAAAAATTGTCTGTATATTCTGACCGAAGACTTGGAGAAAACAACTGTACATGTCTCTGTTAATCTGTATTCAGTAGTGGCTTCATTACCTGGAATAAGCCACTGTTTAGTATCTACCAAAAATAATTGAATTGTTAATTGAATTAAAGTTAATTGTTAATTTAATTGAAGAATTTAGGAGGTTAATTTAATTTAGTTGACCTGAGAAATGTGTGAGGCTAATTTAATTGGAACATTTCTGATTTAATTGTAATTTAATGAATTAACTTTTCAAGTTAATTGCCCTATGCCTGGTAAGGTAGTTTATACAAAAAATATCAGTAATTTTAATTAATGCATTTGTTATACGTAAATGCATCATTACAGTGGTTATTACTATTTTAGGTAGTCCTTAAATATATGGTATTAACCTAAACTGAGTCAATATTATTCACCCCTAATGACTTTTGCTGGTTGGTGAATAAATAATATTTAAACATGCTTATATGGTAAATACTTGCACCAGCTGGACATCCAGTACTTTGTTTATTCGGTTCTCCTGCAAACTGTAACAGCCATACTTTGCACAATGTCCAGGACTGTCGAACGTAGTATCTCCAGGCAGTTCAAGGCCCCCACCAACCTCTCTGAGTTTGTCCATGATTTGAGCCTGTGCGTCCAACCATTCAGCCATCACAGCGGAAGCTATGTAGCCTTTCTGGTGACAATGAAAGTTTGATGGAGAGATAGAGAGCAAGTTATTAAAGGACAGAACTTTCAGAACTCGACTCGGCAGAGCACCAGAGAGGACAATAGCATAGGAGATGAGGATGACGTCAACTGGAAGTTTCCTGGTGTAACGGATGGCCACATTCAGCATAAAACTAGAAGAGCTGCATTAGCATATCCTCAAAACCATGTATTTCAGCTGCAGTCTGATACCAGGTCTCTGTTTGTAGCTGAAAATTCATGAATTCCATTGCAATGTTTTTGAATAAAATTTAATTCGCGCAACAAATGAACTGTTTGCTAAAAATTAACATGATTAAAACGGTATTCAAGGTATTATGTTGTTGTTGTTGATTGTTTTCGATTTATCTGGTATCCAGTAATACCGAGGATAATGCATTATATATAAAGAGAGTAGAGCAAGAATTCGGGGAAGAACAACAGGGATTCAGTAAGGGAAAAGGAACGACTGATGGGATGTTTGCATTAATACAGCTGGTAGAGAAATGGTTGGAGATGCATGGGAGATTGGCAATGGGATTTGTGGACCTTCTCAGGAAGATGGTGTATGCAGACGATTTGGCCAACATAGCAGAGAACAAACAAGAACTACAGGAAGTGTTGGAGGAATGGAAGGGGGCGTTCAAGAAGCACGGACGTGGGTTGGACACCAGAGAGAGGAGCTGACCATCAGTTTGGAAGGTAAGGAGATCAAGCAAGTGGATGGCTTTGTGTTCCTTAGATGAAAGGTTGCGGAGGATGGGCATTCAGAGGTAGAATTGAGACGTCGTATACAAGCGGGTGCTAAATCTTGGAGAAACGTAGAGGGAGTCATGTTGGAGAGAAACGTTTTGAAAATGCTGAAAGGGAAAGTCCTGAGTGAGCGTGTTGCACCGACATGCCTCTATGGTCTGTAGACAGTGGCGTTGATATAACATCAACAATTGCAGCTGCAAGTTTGTGAGAACAACTTGGTTCGTCAAATAAAAAGAACAAAGAGGTTGGACAAAAGAAGCATGAATGTTTCACCTGACCCTCAATCCTATAAAGCGGTGAACAAAAAGGAAGAGCACCATTAGCTTGGTAAATAGTTATTTAATAAATTCAATGATGTGGTCAACATTTTCATAAATAGTGTATAAAATGCTTATGAGAAACATCATTTCAATACAAAGTTTGCCAACTTTTAGCATCCCTCTACAAACATGGTTTTGTGTGACTATGGTGCAGCATTTACACATCTGGTGCCTATGACAGTGACATGATTCTCCTCAAAGCCCTTTTCTCCTGACATACCTATCTCACGTGTGACGAGGCCGCCATCATTGCTGGTCGTGACGTTCCACAACGGGATGATGGAGTGGAAGGCGGCGGCCACCATCATGTTACAGTTCTTCTGGACAGCGTTGAGCACATTGGCATTGAGGACCACCTGACCTATCACCTCCATCAGACCATAAGAGATGCCAGCGTGCAGAGTTCTTCATCCTGTATCACACAAACAAACAAGTTAAATAGAACTGCTTCAATGACACAGATCACAAACACACACTTTGGTATTCTGCTGAGGAAAATTACAGAAACAACCAATAGTATGTATCTCCGTTTCAGCGATATCCATTTTACCAGATTGTTGTACTTATATAAAAATGACGTACTCTTCTTGACTAAATAAATATAACCCTTGATAATAAGAATGCACAGGGAAATGATTAATAACAACATCGAAAAAAATCAAGCAAGCTACCAAAACAAAAGCCATTACCGTTCAGCACCAACACTGATTTATTAGAACTACAAGACAGTACCACAGACATCAGTGTTAATAAATTCGTCAAAAAGCAGAAAGGCGTATTTCACACTTATAATACAATATTCCGAAAAACAAAATAGTCACAGAAGCGTGCCTTACGACGAACAAAGTCAACAATACCCTTCGCGTCATTCTGCTGGGTTGAGTAGAACGATAACTAATGTGGCCGTCGGTCGCATGATCTCACCGCCTGCCGAATAAGTTCGACCGCACTGATGTCGATATTGTTGCGGTTGGACGATAGTAGGCCGGATGTCAATAGATCGTGGAGACGGCGACGTTTCGTGACGACGGCTGACGGGGACGGTTTGATGTCGCACATGGGGAAGACAGTTGAACGGTCGGATGGACGCACAGTACGCCAGCCGTCAATGTGTCTTAGAGACGACAAACGTGTCGTGACGACGGCTTGTGCGGACGAACTGGTTGTCGCGCGCGCGGGGAAGGCACTTGAACAGTCGGCTGAACGCTATGTAAGTCGGCCGTCTACATGACGTGGAGACGACGAACGTGTCGTGAAGATGGCTCACGCGGGACGCAGTGTTGTCTTACATAGAGAGATAGCTGAACAGTCGCAAGCAGTCAGTAGGCAGCAGAAAACAAGATACAGCCGATGCAGACAGTCAACGCATACAGTCAAACAATGCGCAGGAATTAATTGCGTGGTATTGTGTTGTCTGGGTTTTCACTCGCCGTTGCCAATGCGAGCAAAGTTGTCTTCATATCAGGCCTTGCCGGACATCATCATGAATATCCGAGCACTTGCTGCGCATCATTCCTTCAATACAAATACACAAATGACCAATAGTTGTGTAGTAAATTGAGAAAGTGAACTACATGGTGACGATACTACTGCTGCTGTTTACTCCCCCAAATGAGCTGCCACGCGAAACCACCCCAACAGTGTCAACACAACACAAGGGAGTCATTTGACTGCATTGTTTAATTTGTTTCAATGAACAGGTAATCTCTGAAGCCACAATCCTACAGACCAGTTGATATTTCCATGTTGTATAAACAACAGCTCAGGCATTGAACATTTGACATACAGAGCACTTTTTAAGGAGCACGATGTGAATTACGCATGCATTTGATCGAATCAAAATCAAATGTTTGTGGGTCGCATGCAAATGCTGGAACGACTGACTCCTGATGTCACGTCAATATGGAGGGAGAGAGGGTGGGAGGAGGGAGGGAGGCAGGGAGGAAAGGCGAGAGGGAGGGGGAAGGTAGGGAGGGGATGGAATTACAATTAGGATACCAGAATAATTGCTTCCCAGAGAAGTTGAGGTGGATTTTGAACGAACATTTCTGCCATGGGTTGAAATGTAAAACACTTTGACCAATCCCAAGGATTGGATACCACGAAAGCAATGTTCCTGTCTGTCTGCCTGCCTTCGCGCTTTCCACCTGTCTGCTTCCATCCCCGCCTCCCTACCTCCCTCCCTCGCTTCTTCGTGCATGCGTGTGTGCATCCTTGTGAGTCCAGTGTGAGGGAACACACACTAACTGATGCGTACTGTTATTTTTGTGTGTAAACGTGTTTAGAAAATTGCCGTAAACGTATCCTCAACAGAACAACACGCATGTGTCGATACAATTAGGATACCAGAATAATTGCGATACAGAAATTTCGCTTCTAAGTGAGGATTACAACGTCATTCACTGCGTTGACAAGTGTCAAGGCGTGGTGCTGCTAAAGTATATCTGATGCAAACAGGACAACGCCGTCCGAGCGTATGGACAATGCCTGTCGAGGTTCGTTGATTACCTCCGCCAGTCCAGACAAAAGGTGTTAATTCCTGTCCACCAGCCAGCATGCAGGGAATTCTTGCATTTAGCGTGTCGTATATAACAATCCATGCGAAGTTGGTGCTTCTGCTAATGAAGCGACAAATGGCATACTGTGGGGCCTATCATGACTGAAGAACGAACAATTGAAGAAATATGGAGGAGTGTGCAAGACAGCATTTCATGTGCTATATCTGTGTTGACTTGCATGATATCTGTATCAACATACGTTGTATGTCCATAGTACACACTGTGTGCTTCCTGTGGTGTTGTCTGTAAAAGCTGATATCAGCTAAATAGGTAGAAGTGCATTGCGTTGACAGCCAGTCGGACGAAATGGGTGAACAAAGAAATGCTTCGAGACAGCTACTATAAAAACAAAAGGTGCATTATAAACAACTAATTTGTGACCTAACAGAATGCGGATGGTTTATGTATAAGCGTCATTTGGTTTTGTAGATAAATAATATCTATACTACACAGTACACATATTTGATATGGTGTTAATTTGGATACATATTTCGAGGATGGCTCTACGAACCTTTCTGCTGGCATTCTACATAAGATTGTACATTTCATATGGAATTGTGATTAGTGTATAGGGACATATTAATTGTTAGTGACAACTATCTTTTTCTGCTTCTGATGCAGCTCATGACTGTATATTAGCTGCATGAAAATGTGGCTAGTCTGTTGCTAGCAGGGAGACGAGACACTTTCTAAGCGTTTTGACTGACAAAGTAACGGCAGTGGGAACTGCTAGATGCATAGATAATAAACAGACATACCAGTTAACACAACTGTTCGATGATACTATTGGCCATATAATAAACCTATTCCACTTGGAGTGGGTTGTATTCCTTAGGCAGGGTTATGTAGGTTTCTTGATAACAGGATAACGCTGTAGTAGACGCCATCTTAGAGTGATCACTTCCGGCGCATGCGCATAATTTCCACCAATAAATCTGCATAAATGAATACCAATAACATAGACTAGTAATATTATTTATGCATGTTATACACTTTGCTCCATTACAACATGAACTATGCTATTTAAGAAACATTATAATTAACTAAATTGTTTAATTAGTAAATGTTATGTCAGATAAATGTAAAGTGAACATGTTTCAAGAGTTCACACCACAAATTCACCTAAAAAGGGTGTACCTACTATATAAACGGGTAGTCGTTTTGTCATGAGAGGTTGCTAGCTCAACACATAGGGGTTGTCAGTAGTTTGGGTGGAGAACTACAATGGTCTGGGGGCCGACAAACCTCTCCCCTGAGAGCTGCTCGATACGCAACTATAAGAGATTCGGTGACTGTGGATTGGTCTCTCCACCGACCGATAGGAGGTGCAACCAAATGGCTGATAATGGCTAAGTGTCACTCACGTCATTGGTCTCTTATTTTTTAAACAAAAGAATATCGATCATTACATATTCAGATTCAGTTTATTATTCTCGATTCGCATTAGTTGATCAATCGGCATCAGTTTTATTGTCATCGTACCAAACGTCTGTCAATTCTTAATCATTTACATGTAAATTATTATGTTGATGTCCTTCCTTGCATTTTAGTAACTCAATGCTTTCATTATATCACTCTACGTCACTCCCAAAACAAAAAGGCTATATAATGATAGTGTTTTGTGGCACTCCTGCACATATGCAAATTTGTTCTCTTCGAAGAACAGCCAGGTCACACTGTTAAGCTAATGCTTTCCACAGGTTTTGATTTTACTGTGCTTCTCTACATGCAATCTAAAGTCTGATACATAAGGAAACGTCTTGCAACATATTGTGCACACCTAATCGATTCAAATAGACATGCAACATTTACCCTACCAATAATAACAAATTCGGATTTACTTGCATTTAACTTTAATGTGGTCTTTGTCATCCAATGGAAGATTTTGTGAAGACGATCTATGAGCTAGTTTTGGAAGTGATTTATATCTCGTTTAGACAAAATAGAATAGGTCTGTGATTTATTTGCATACACTTGGTGATCCAAGTTGTGACGTTGGATAACTGAGCCAAGTAGAGTAGCGTAGAGAGTGAAACACCCTGAGGAACACTACGTAAAGTAGGGAGCGCAGCTGAGAAACAATTCGCTATCTTCATTCTTTTGTATCTATCAGTTAAATATGATGAGAACCAGCTCTGTGCCAGTTATGTCACACCACATTGACATGCTTTTAATAAGTCGTCCTTTGACCAATGGTATCAAATGCGGCAGATAGCCTCAGCAACGAAATGGTCTTTTTCTATATACTGCTTGGACCCACTACCCAGTGTCTGGATCCGCTCAAGTCTGCATGGTTCACTGAATGGTATACATTCAGTCTTTATCATTTGCTGTGTCACCAGTACTGTCCGCACTGATTGTCCTTAAACACTTCCAAGAGGAACCATGTGGCAATGCCTTCATTTTGTTGGAACCCCGACTGCACAAACAAACAAACATCAGTTATAATTTTGACATTATATAAAGTTAACGTAATAATAAATACATTTGTATGTGGGCGTTTTCACGTACAGGGTACACTTTTGCCAAAATTCACTTTCCCTCATAGTACTGAAACAATTAATTGTGTAATATTAATTCAGTCTAATTACCATACAATTTTTGAGGCTCAGCGGGATTGAGAGACTTTACATGAAACCTCCAATAATCTGTATATCTGGACAGAGGTCTTTAAAAACAAAGGCGCTAAAATACGAATAGATGGAACGTGATATGTCTTTGGCATGGTTTCATCAATTATAGCAAAACCGAATTCATTAATTTTCCCCTTGTGTCTGGAGTGATATACACAGAAGTTGTCATTTCATCCTCCCTAAGGCCAATAAATGAATGGGACAGATTATCTACAGTTTCTGTTAATGCAGGCAATGTGAATATGTTAAAAAACTAAATTTACAAATATCTTGTTACGCATAGATGTAAGAAAAACGGTCTAGATAAATGCTTCCATTTCTGTCTGAATCAACCAATGGTTCCATTTTAAAAATATATCATTCTAACTCGACCAAACATTACATCAATATTACAGATAGCTATATTACGTAAGAACAATACCAACATGTAAATGAGCAACACATATGTTGAATCATGGTGGAATGATAGGATGAACATTCGAAGCAGTATGCCGACGGCCATGGGAGGATGAACATTTGCAGTAGGAAGCATACCCCCAAAAAGCCACTCTGGGGCAAGACTGCCACCCATATACCTGGGGCATTTCGCCCTGATCGCCCTGACAGTTCATGGTAAAGTCAGTTTAGGTTGCCCAACCATGCATAACATACGGATTTATGTACCACATTAGTTCGTCCATATAAATGTGGTCGAAACTTTGCCTGAATAATAATACATACAAACACATATGCAAATATTATTATAGTACACAGGCTATAATAGTTGTCAAGTAAAAATGGAGTTTGCAAATAAAATATACCTTCCCATTCATAAATTGATGAAATATTATAAAATTGTTCCATGCGCATATTTGCACAGTGACTGGGTGTGGTAGTGTTTGAATGTTTAGTGTCATTGTAAAATTACAACAAATGCCTCTTTCCTTTGTTTACAGGTGATACAATTGAGAAAAGACTAATAAGTTGTCGTACTCAATATAAGCAGGATGCATGTAATTCCAAAAACAATTCCCCGAATGCGGCGGTGCGCAAAAGAGTTGCACGAGTCATGGTATGTTCGCTGACCCTCCTGATTGTATCCTTACCAATATTATCTGGACAATATCTCATCATTAACTCCACGGACAATATTCCAGAAATACTCTTTATGAGACAGTATCTCTTCATAAGTATATCCTGGATACTATTCTGCTACTGCATTACACACAGAATGTCTGAAAATTGTCCACTTTTCGAGGTAGATTGCGGCTGTGTTTGTATATGAAAGCCTATAATTGAATTACGGTTAGTTGATAGTAAGTTTGATTTCTTTTTCTAGATAAAAGCATTCGTCTTCACATAACGGGCGGGTCCTGTCTCAGAAAAAGGGATTCCCAGTTTTCCAATAAAACAGCAGGAACAACAACTATAGTTATCCACATTTCGACACGGACATCACTTTGTAGCGCAGCACAGTGGAAGGTAAAGGCAAAATTTTTTTTTTTATTACGTAACCGAATATATTCTAATTTACTGGAATATCTAATTCTTGTAATTCTAGATCCTGTCAATGTGACTTACCAAAGTTGTTACTGTGGATATACTGAAGGTGTGGTTCCACCCTTTCTATGGGGATAAACTTGAATGATGCCAAGGCAACTGAGCCGGGCTGTGTGCTGGTCATGGCAAGGAATCAGGTCACGTTCCACGTATGTACAAGATTATACTCAGAGCACACTGCAAACACAGCAGTGAGCTACAGTGATTAACTTTCTTTTATTCAAGCACCTGTTACTGATAAGCCGCGTCGTAACAAAAGAAAGCTGATATGGTCATAATCAATGCTTCAATTTGGATTACTTGAAAAGAAAACCAAGCTTTTACTTGTATATTACTGTGGACGTCATATAGTAGTATATGTGATTGATGGCCCACTGAAAATCATGCCATAAACGTGACATGGTCACCATCATGAAACAAAGCTTTTCCAGGTATATTTGAATATTTTCCCCAGAAATATACGTGGGAATTGGACCTACCAGAGACGAGATGCTTCGCTGACAACATCACTTTGGTGATGTGACTGGTGTGTACGGTGAATGTCTGGAAGAGCTGTGGGCCCTGTTCCATTGACTCTTGGTGCTACATAGCTCCCGAAATTGTCCAGTAGGCTATCTCAATCCATTTCCAACTCAAGGCTGAAAACAGTCAAGAAATGTACAATGCCTAACCTGCCCTGCTTCACAGGAGCAACTTGCACATTAGCGTAACAAATATAATCAACACATCTAAACGAGACGTCTTAAGTGCAGTGTCTATGAATTAGTCAGTATTTATAACTTTTAGTTTAAATATTCTAGTCAAATGTAGCAAGCAGGGAGATTGTTTTGGGGGTGATATAGACAATGATGGGTGTGATACTGTTCCCACTATGGTCTCTACCCTTCATACTCAGCGGGAACTTCTGCATTTGTGTAGGTAGGATGCAGAAACAATAACACTCAATCAGCTTTAATTTTCAATATGTGTATGCACACATTGAAAACTACATATTCTGTGTACTCTATCTAACCTATAAAGAAGTGTATGTTGGGCTGTCTGTAGTGAATACATGTATGAGGAAAGGTAACGTACCAGACGAGTAGCGAACAGGGCTAATTGTCCCAATATTGTAGAAGGAAGATGCGCAAGACCTGGGAAATACAGAGGCATCGCATTTCTAAGTCACATCATGAAGCTGCTAGAGAGGACCCTGGATGGGAGGATCAGAAAGAGAGTAGAGCAAGAATTCGGGGAAGAACAACAGGGATTCAGAAATGGAAAAGGAACGACTGATGGGATGTTTGCATTAATACAGCTGGTAGAGAAATGGTTGAAGATGCATGGGAGATTGGCAATGGGATTTGTGGACCTTCTCAGGAAGATGGTGTATGCAGACGATTTGGCCAAAATAGCAGAGAAAAAACAAGAACTACAGGACGTGTTGGAGGAATGGAAGGGGGCGTTCAAGAAGCACGGACGTGGGTTGGACACCAGAGAGAGGAGCTGACCATCAGTTTGGAAGGTAAGGAGATCAAGCAAGTGGATGGCTTTGTGTTCCTTAGAGGAAAGGTTACGGAGGATGGGTTTTCAGAGGTAGAAGTGAGACGTCGAATACAAGCGGGAGCGAATGCTTGGAGAAACTTAGAGGGAGTCATGTTGGAGAGAAACGTTTTGAAAATGCTGAAAGGGAAAGTCCTGAGTGAGCGTGTTGCACCGGCATTCCTCTATGGTCTGTAGACAGTGGCGTTGACATAACATCAACAATTGCAGCTGCAAGTTTGTGAGAACAACTTGGTTCGTCGAATAAAAAGAACAAAGAGGTTGGACAAAAGAAGCATGAATGTTTCACCTGACCCTCAATCCTATAAAGCGGTGAACAAGACGGAAGAGCACCATAAGCTTGGTAAATAGTTATATTTAATAAATTCAATGATGTGGTCAACATTTTCATAAATAGTGTATAAAATGCTTATGAGAAACAACATTTCAATACAAAGTTTGCCAACTTTTAGCATCCCTGTACAAATATGGTGTTGTGTGACTATGGTGCAACATTTAGACACCTTGTGCCCATGACAGTGACAGGATTCTCCTCAAAGCCCTTTTCTCTTGACAGACCTATCTCACGGACTGACCTATCTCACGCTTGACGAGGCCGCCATCATTGCTGATCATGACGTTCCACAACTGGATGATGGAGTGGAAGGCGGCGGCCACCATCATGTTACAGTTCTCCTGGACAGCGTTGAGCACATTGGCATTGAGGACTATCTGTCTTATCACCTCCGTCAAACACCACAAGAGATGCCAGCGTGCAGAGTTCTTCATCCTGTATCACACAAACAAACAAGTTAAATAGAACTGCTTCAATGACACAGATCACAAACACACACTTTGGTATTCTGCTGAGGAAAATTACATAATCAACCAATTATATGTATCTCCGTTTGAGCGATATCCATTTTACCAGATTGTTGTACTCATATACAAATGACGTACTCTTCTTAACTACAGCACGCATATCAAAATAAATATAACCCTTGACAAGAAGGATGCACAGGGAAAGGATAAATAACAACATCGAAAAAAATCAAGCAAGTTACCAAAACAAAAGCCATTACCATTCAGCACCAATACTGATTTATTAGAACTTCAAGACCGTACCACAGATATCAGTGTTAATAAATTCGTCAAAAGCAGAAAGGCGTATTTCACACTTATAATACAATATTCCGAAAAACAAAATAGTCACAGAAGCGTGCCTTACGACGCACAAAGTCAACAATACCCTTCGCGTCATTATGCTGCGTTGAATAGAACGATAACTGATGTGGCAATCGGTCGCATGATATCACCGCCAGCTGAATACGTTCGACCGCACTGATGTCGAGGTTGTTGTCGGCTGGACGATAGTACGCCAGATGTCAATAGATCGTGGATACGACGACGTTTCGTGACGACGGCTGACGCGGACGCTCTGATGTCGCACACGGGGAAGACGGTTGAACGGTCGGCTGGACGTACAGTTCTGCTGCGCTGAATACAACGATAACTGATGTGGCCGTCCGTCGCATGATCTCACCGCCAGCTGAATACGTTCGACCGCAGTGATGTCGAACGTGTCGTGGACGGTCCCATTACGTTGATACCCCTTTTAATATAATGTACCACGCCAAAAGCGAAAACACCATGGGTACAATTATTGCATAATCATGCCCCACGCCTAACAATAAACTTCCAATGTGGGCTCCCACACCACACTTGGATATTATTATTGCATAACTTGTTTATGCAATCCGTCTATATACACTCTAACATATACATAACCATATCCAGGAAAATAGTTCACATAATAGCAATTCGCAGAAATTCGACATCATGACACCTACCTGTGCAAACACACAAAGTGGTGATAGGCAACAGCGATCCGATTGAAGTGACCCTTGATACTGTTTACTCTCCGTCCATCAAAATTGTTTCTGGCTACAGCAGTACTTGTAAGAAGACCTCAAGTAAAGGTACGTTGTTATACAGCACGCAATCCAGTCCTTGGGATTGTTCAACGTGCTTACCAGTTCACCCCCTGGTACACCTGTTTATTCCAACACCATCTCAAATTCTCTGGAAAGCATTCAGCCAGGGTGCAATTATTTTGCGAAGATTATTCGTCCACATTTCCACCACTGTCTCTAGCTGTGTACTCATTTATAGCTGAATGAACTGTGGTAATGTGGGGAAAAAACTGCCAAAGCTTTGATACGACAGGAAGAGGATTTGAATCCGGGTTGATTTAGCTGACGAAAATAAGTAGACATTCTCACCGAGTCGGTTGACAACCGTCTAGCCGGACGCGTTGTGAGGCACACATCAAACCTAGCAGTATAAACCACAGACAACTGTCATTGCCATTGTTGTTATTGTCATTTGGGCATTGCCACTGTCATCATTGTCACATCTGTCAATACTACTGCTGCTGTTTACTCCCCAAATGAGCTGCCATGCGAACCCACACCAACAGTGCAAACACAACACAAGGGAGTCATTTGACTGCATTGTTTAATTTGTTTCAATGAAAAGGTCAGACAACGACTTCATAATCTGCTGAAGGTACTGCTCACTTCACAGAACTTTTTAATGGTATGTGAAAGTGAATCTAACAACAATAATTATTCAAAGAATTATGCATGCATTTGATCGTATATTTGATTGTGCATTTAATAAATCAAATGTTTGTGGGTCGCATGCAAATGCTGGAACGCTGGAACGACTGACTCCTGATGTCACGTCAATGTGGAGGGAGTGAAGGAGGGAGGAAGGGAGGGAGGGAGGGAGGGAGGGAGGAAAAACGGGAGAGAGGGAGGGAGGGGGAAGGTAGGGAGGGGGATGGAGGGGAGGGAGAGGGAAATGGAGAGGGGTAGGTAGAGACTACGACATTGTGGTTCTGTAATTCCAACACGCCGCCAACCCTGTCTATCATGACGACGTCGGCGCCTCGAAAATAGGCGACTTCAACAACGGCGACAAGATGGTCGTATGTTTAATACGAGAGTTCATCGACGACAGCGAACTACATGGCGAAAGCACTCTGCAGCACCAAACCGATGCCCAAGTATATATTTGTCTTGTTCGACGTCATCCAATTTTCATCCGTTCTCCGACGTCTACAGCAACTGCTTTTGAAAGACTCTGCCTCCATCCAGGTCACTTGAAGCACTGATGCACGACTCCGACGTCTCTTTGATGCGATACCATTGCTAGTTTCGTTCCAGACACACGTTAGATGATGTATACAGTATAACAAACAATCAGTCATCTTTGATATAGCATTCAGCGCTCCCCAACACGGACACCGCGTGCTACACAAGTGTTGACTTCGCACCAGGATACACGTGTGTAACAAACAGTGATACGCAGACACGCTCCCCTCCGACGTTTAATAATATCCAAATAACGTGATCTGAGCTGGTACGCTCATTGAGCTATACATGCCTATGTTGCAACATTTGTTTTTGCGCGGTTTATTATTTTGCTCTTCGTACTAAAATTAGCAATAAGATGCACGCATGAGGAAACTACAGTGTGGTGTGAACCATTGCCATATTAAATATTGCTAAACACGTGTACTTGTCTGCATTAAAGAACACACGCCCTGTCTCCCTCCCGCGATGCCTCCTTTCCATCACTCGCTCCTTCTCTGCCCCCCCCCGCGTCTCCTTCTCTCCCATCGAATGGGGCGTGGTAGCGTTCCGGATAGAACGTCAGGCTCTCAGTCATGAAAACCTTAGTTTGAACCCTCTTGCTGCCGTTTCTAAGCTTTTGCAATTTGTTTCACCAAGCGTTACCACAACTCATTCATTTGTATCAATGAATACTTGGCTATATGGGCAGTGAATATATGTAAGAATGATCTTCGTGCAGTAATTGCAGCATGGCTGAGTGCTTCCCAGAGAAGTCGAGATGGAGTTGGAATGGACAGGTGTGCTAGGGGGTGAAGTGTAAAACACTTTGAACAGAACAAATTTTGATGGAGAAATTCATCTTGTATGGTATATAAAAGTATTAATATTTATGCAGGTGAAGACAGTCATACTAGACACAATTCCTTACAAATATTAATGATGTTTTCATTCACATTTCCACTGTCTTCTCGTTCCATATATCAGGCACTGTCTCATTTTTAACAGATTCGACTGGTTTTTGGTCTGCTGGTGGTATAAATCTGCCACAGTTGCTACAGGGCATTCACAAAACCATATATCTATATGATATACTGGGGGTCTCACCTGACTCGAGCTCCCTCCCTAAGACTGCATGCCATAAGGTGTGAAAATGTAAAAATTGTAGATTTTGGGTAATCTCGCCCATGTTAACTTCCCTGCCCTTTCCGCCTGCGATTGTAGACAAAATATTATGTGTAATTTTTTAAATAGTTGGTAGCAAAAATTCGCAATTGAATTGTTGCACAATCATTCTGATATTTGACAGATGCTGTGGAATTTTCGATCTATGCCAAAAAATATACTTCTAGCCCCACTAGTACATCTACATTGTACATTCCCAATTTATTGCCAAAGTCAAGGAGAGGTTTTGGGGTAAATCATCCTAATATAATCAGCTAATGACATATTTTCCATCAATGCACCGATTGGGTAAATATCGATTGCCATTAAAAAAATCCTGGTACACTATTACACTCTTGGCAGTCTCTAGTAGTTATACTCCAAACAGCCCAATATTGGACTAATCATGCAGGGCTACCTGGCAAGTGCCACACCATAAAATCTAAAAGCAAAAAAATTCTAGATCTATCGTGGACGTCACCACTACTGCCACTGGTCACATGACATGGGGAGGGCTCGTCAGCCATGGGAATGATTATATCTTCTGTAAACCACTTCACATAGATGCATGGTTGGAGACACCACACACAGACACATGGCTGGATACACGACACAGACACATGGCTGGAGACACCACACACAGACACATGGCTGGAGACACCACACAGAGACACATGGCTGGAGACACCATGACACAGACACATGGCTGGAGACACCACACACAGACACATGGCTGGAGACACCACACACAGACACATGGCTGGAGACACCACACAGAGACACATGGCTGGAGACACCATGACACAGACACATGGCTGGATACACCACACACAGACACATGGCTGGAGGCACCACACACAGACTGATAGCTAGAGACACCACACACAGACTGACGGCTGGAGGCACCACACACAGACTGATGGCTGGAGATACCACACATAGACACATGGCTGGAGATACCACACACAGACACATTGTTGGAGACACCACACAGAGACACATGGCTGGAGGCACAGACTGATGGCTGGAGACACCACACACGGACTAATGGCTGGAGATACCACACACAGACATATGGCTGGTGACACCACACACAGATTGATGGCTGGAGACACAACACACAGACTGATGGCTGGAGACACCACACATAGACAGATGGATGGAGGTGCAATGGAATTGGTCGAAGCATAAGATTTGTTGTGCACATTTTTGTGTTGTGCACTTTTGTACAACATTATGCATTACATGTGATTATTAACTGATGGTAAATCTACTTTGTTACATTTGACAAAAACAAGATGGCATCAACTGTAAACAGTTAGTCGGACCACATAAAATAGAATGGCATAAACCATAACCATCAAGTCAGACCACATAAAACAGGATGGTATATGCTGCTATCTGGGGTTCACTTCATAAGCTTCCGATATGGCATAATTAAAATCAGATCAACAGTGAACATGGCTCTCAAAAAAGCATACAAATCCCTGTTGGCTTTGGTAAGTAACGGTTCTTCCGGTTGCAAGTTTACTCATATCTTTGTGGCATACCATGCAAACTAATTACTGACATTTATGCAACACAAAGCGGTCATTTGAGCATCGTGCAGGGAGTGGTATCCAGTTAATTATCACGTTAATATTCTTCTGGGGCACCATGGGCCGGGGCACAATGAGCTTTTTGCCAGCAGCTCACTGCATGCTGCCCCAGTGGTATCCTTTATGCAGGTAAAACTGATACAACCAAAAACTTGCTTGTTCCTTGTTACCTTTGATAATCAAAGGACCTGTGGTAATTGGCCACCGTTGATCATTGGGCCTCTTAATAAGTCAGTTGTTGCTGAGTGTTCTATGGTGTTGAGTGGAGTGTTCTGCATGCATGCCATTATCGGTCCACAATCTGGCATACCCCTGTCATATGTATAAACACACGCACGCATGCTTGCATGCACGCATGCTACATACAATTGCCAGGTATGTTAATTCTGGTCACATATTTGCATGTATGCATATATATATATATATATATATATATATATATATATATATATATATATATATATATATATATATATATATATATATATAGTTAGGGCTAAGCACTTATGTCCATGGCATCCCGGACTGCGGATGAAGCTCAATGGTGCCCATCACTGCTAGCGGTGTCCCGCTTTTTCATAACGTTCTATATAGGCTCCAAATCTACTGGACTATTTCTCCACCCAAGCAAAACAAAGTACATCCATATCAGCCCGTCTGCTAATGATAGCGTTCACTCATCAGATGGGAGTCAAATTGAGAAAGTAGAGGATTTTAAAAATCGCGGATTCTACACAAACTCTCAGCATGACATCCATGGCAGAAATGCCCAGGCATGGGCAGCAAATCACGCCCTTGACAAAGTTTGGAGAGCACCCATCTGCAGACTTACCCAACTGAAAATTTTTAGGACGACGGTTGAACCGATCCTGATATATGGATGCGATTCGTGGTCACTAACACAATCAGTAGAAAATGCACTGGATGGCACCTACACAAGAATGCTGCAGAAAACTCAAAATATGTCATGGCGCCACCACATGACCAACCAAGAACTGTATGGCTCCCTCCCATGGATCACCACCATCGTGAGACAATGGCGTCTTCGTCTGGCAGGTCATGTGACGCGCCATAATGAAACAGCCAACAAAGTCCTGCTCTGGAAGCCCGATGGCCCTCGGAGAAGAGGTCGACCAACAGCTACTCTACAAAACATACTAGGGAAAGACACAAACCTCAGCGGGAAAAATCTAATAGCAGCAATGAAGAACCGAAACCTCTGGAAGGAAATCATCATGTCACCACATTAAGTGGGTGACATAAGTAAGTAGTAAGTAGTATATAGGTCCTATGTTGATGTTAACAAAATCTTCAATTAGTACATGCATGTTTCGTTTACCCAGTATAGGGTGTAGGCAAGCCATTTCATTCATGATAATGGGACAGCTGTGCTGATGAAACACTTGTCATAATTTTGTGAAAGTAAAGTGACCATGGTGCCCCAGTCTCCCCTACCCTACTCTAGCGTCCATCACTGAGCTCCAAGCGCGAGTTGTGAAGGACTCTATAGACAAATTGCTGTTTGTGTAGATACGTTGTTTGGCAATATTATTAAATCTTTATAAAAAAACAGTTAACAAGTTGGATTTGCTAAAAACGACGAACTACAACGTCATCGGAATTTTTTTCTGCAAATACGTAGCGGCCCCTGGTGTATTACAAAACAATTATTTTGGCGCACATCGACATCCGGGCACCCAGTTGAAAATGGAGGCTGTGTTTACAGTTGACTGTTCGACAAAGGCTTCATGAACTGAGTCTGAGTTAAGCCGAGAAAAAAAAGCAACGATATATAGCACCCAGCATTCGAATAAAGACATCTATTGGGCTTTGTTTAAGGTAAGGTTTTGTTGTGATGGTATGTATTGCAATAGCAACTTGTTTTCTTCCCCACCTGCCAAGGGCCTGGGCCTGGCGATCTTCACCGGCGTCAGGACTCACGCCGTCACGGTCTCGATTTATTCTCAGATTATAGGTTTGCATGCGCACTTGTATATATATATTTAACCCGGCCATTTGTAAACACAGTTTCTCTTTGTCGGTTTTTCGCAATATTGGAAAAGCATTAGTAATCATGGATTTTTCTTAACGACCACCTTCAACTTGCTGAATTTGAAAGTTGAACAATTTATTGTTTGGGGGAGATGTAGCTTTGCCTTTGGTTTTGCTGTAAGTGTAAGATATATATTTTATTGTACATTTTTGTAATTGTAATAATCGTACTACTTCATACCTTGAAAGGGTTTGGGGCAGGGAGCCTTCTGGCTCATATGTAGCCCCCCAATAAGTGGTTATGGCAGTAATTTTGTTTTGACATTGTTTACTGTTAGTGCATTGACACAATCGCTTGGTAGTATTGCGATTGGGAAATAATTAGTGGCATCCTCGTTCTCACAGAGGATAATAAATGAATGGTACAAATTGTCTACAGATTGTATAATTGCTAGCAGCGTGAATATATTTAAAAACAAGGTTGATACATATCTCAGGAGGGTGAGTTACACTTAGATGAACATTGTTGGACTCTAGCTCGATAAGCCAATTGCTTCCTTGTCCACTTGCCATTTGGGCCTTTGGCTTGGATGGCAAATCTTGTTAAATCCGCAATGAGAATATAAGTTGCTGATTCTCACTGCAGAACCAGAAGACGCGGTTGTAACGCAACACTATTTGGACTGCAAAAGTGCGGAAAAACACATTATTTTAAAAAGAATATATATGCTGTTATTGCACATGGAATGATCAAATGAGCGTATTTGCACAGAAAAATGAAAGTAATGTATCACAGATAAGGCTCTTGCTCCGTGCCACTTGCTTTGATCAATTGTATAGGGAGCGATTTATTGCTTGTGCTAACTGCTACAGTTGCTCACCCCTGAATGGAGATGCATGGCGCTCCCTTGTGCGGCTAAACATACACCCATTTGTTTAAAAGAAGTTTACTTCCTGTGGCCGCATTGAGTTGTGATGTGGAGTTGTTGTGCAAGTGTAGCAGAAGCTTATGCATATTATAAGGTTTGAATGACTGTCTAAACCCACTAACCTGATTGTTGGTTGTGCTTATTATAATCTGTATATAAATTATAATGTATTAGGCTGTTGCTATAAGTACAGACCTGCATGTAGTGCAAAACGGTTAGTGGCCCAGCACATCATGCGCAATGAGAACCTGCCAGTAAAAATAGCAGCAGCTAAAGTTCCGTCACTATCGGACAACATGTGAATTAGCTAAGGTTGAATAGGTTTGGCACTGAAGCATTGCAGCACTAACTGCTGCACATCTCAGACAGTCGAAAAATGGGCCTAAGTCTTGGTCTTCGAACGGTTGAATATGTTTGTTGCTATAGTAGAACATTATTGTTGTCTAATTGAACAAGTACATGTGCATTCCAGTGCAGTTATATATAACCGTATTCATTGTCAATCATCGAAATATGAAGATATATATATATATATAGGTGAATAAAGTACAAACTAAGTTAACTATCCATTCTCTTGCCTAGATTATTTTGGTATATTGAGCGATTTATCATTTCATAACGAAAATAATAATTATTAATGCCATAGTTATTCATTATACATAACTGTCTTAATATGTACCTTTGTTATAATAATTGTTTTATTTTATATACACTGATTTTTAACATACTAAAAATATTTCAACAAACAGCAAAGAAAATAAATTATTAATACTATTAATTATTACTAATATTATTATTATTTAATAAAAATAGTTCAATGTCTAACCATGTGAGCTTTTTGGAGAGCGATATATTGTTTGACTATTACCGCTACCAGAGGGCTGAATTTCCCAGGGTATAATCAGTAGACTAGGATTTGCTAATTGCTACAAAAATGGTTTTATTCTATCATGTTTCTATGATATGCTGAAAATAGGAACTACAGCATACATAAATAAATAGCATCTGATGGCTGAAATTTGTAAGGCTAATTTTGGAGCAGGCGTGGGGTAATAGTAATTGTAATAGGTAATATAATTTTTTGTGTGTAATAACAATAGTAATAGGTGAATTTTTTTCAAAAGTAATAGTAATAGATCCTAAAGTAATAGATAATAGTCGATTAATGATTGAACAAAATCCAGGGGCTTATACCAAGTGTAGAAACAAACCCTGGGAAATTCTGAGTCATCCTAGAAAATGTTGCCGTAACTTGGCATTCACCGTATCCAAATATATTGGGGGGGTAATTTTATTGATGATCATGCTAAGACACATCATTCCTCTATTATCTTATCCTAACGTTTGCTAAATTGCATTGACCTCAGAGGTCAACAAAATTCTGAACCCTGAGAACCCTGGATTGGTCCAGTTCCAAAAGTGTAATTTGCAAGTTTGGCAAGGACATTTCTGGAAGACGTCACTGTCCAGCAATTGAGACGGAGATGGTTTAACAAGTTGACCAATGGTAAAGAGTATTGGGTATTTAGGCAGTTATAGCGCCTCTAGTGACGGCGTCTGAATTTGTTAAACTGAGAGTATAAATACCCGGAGGAGCAATTACAACGGGCTGGCACAAGCTACATTTTAGGCATCCAAATTAACAATAAGGGTGGTCCTGGCAGCCATACCTGCTTTACCATAAAAACATTCTGGTCAGAGGTCAAATCTTCTCTGGACATTAAGTGTCATATATATATATATATATATATATATATATATATATATATATATATATATATATATCAGTGATGTGTACATTCATGACTTTTCTTTGTGGTTTGCGGTGATATTTATCTTCACTGGTTTTTTTTCATGAACGATTATATTGCTACTGTGTATGTAGTGACTTGTAGTCATCTGATGTACAAGTTGAATCTGGACCAATGTGTTGACTACACTTCTGTAATACTCTACGTACTCATTGGTCGATCTGGCGAGTGCAAAGAAGAGTACAAATTCATTTATAAATCTTGATCTGACTAGTGCAAAGAAGATGGACAATTAGATCACATTACTTACATATCTGTGAGAAGTGCCTTCCCGGACCAATGCATGTGGTCCAGTAGAAGATAAGCGGGGGAAGCACATCTTATGAGGAGAAGGAATTTGTAATCTGGATGTTGTCAAAGTCTAAGAAAAGTTCATCTGAGGGAAAGGAAGGTTTCCAAAGCCACATAATCTGGACTGCGACAACATAACATAATTAGCCACGAGAAACCATAATGGTTGATTAAATACACTTCTAACTAAGCTGAGTCTGATTTCTGTTTGTGCAGAAAGCCATGAAAGGTAAAGGCAAAGGTGACCGTGGTGGTGACCGTGGTGGGGATATGAAGGACTGTCCACTACAGTTCCCTGACCTCAAACCCGTGGAGCACCAGCGATTGTGTCCCACGTACACCACAGGTAGCAGCAGTGGTTGCACTGTGACAGAGTAGTCAAGCATTAGGCTAAACAATGCTGAGTAGAATGTTTACGTTTTTACTGAAAGGTATATTTTTGAAATGTCGCCAACAATTCAGAATTTGTTTTCTGAGTGGAACATCTACCCATCATTTTCTTTTTTAGTTTTCCAATGGTTACACCATATTACACAATATTGGATTTACACTACTCAAAAGGGAACTTCTTTAGAAAATTACCACAATCATTGGGTAATAGTTTTGGACTTTTGCCCTAATGAAAGGGTCATGGTACGTCAGGTGTGTGTCCATGTAAAAAAATAAACTTTGGAAGATTTCTCGTCAAACATTTTCGCAATAATAAATTCATGATATGAGACTGGTTTTGTTTGCTAACTAACTGCTGAATATATCAACACACATGGCCAGTGGTATATGATTTTGAGATAATGTATATGTAAATATGGGTTTCGTTCCTCTCACAAACTGCTAAAAGTGCAGGGTGAATCATTTATAGTGCACAATAATGAAAATAAATCTGCCTTCCTGGGATTATCACAAGGTTATATTGATTCTTGCAGTACTGGGCAGAAGTGAAGAGGATGGAGTATTTATTGATGAACTTGATATGCTCCAAACTGAAACGGAGACATTGCTTGCGGCAGCAGCAAAACGCATGCGCCATCTAGAGGCAGAAATAAACATCTTGACAACTTGGCAGGAAAAGGGCAAAGACAACAAGAAGACAATGACCCTGGGGAAAGGGGTATGTTGAAAAAAATTATTTTAAATTTAAGTAGGCCTAAGATTACTTTCCCGTAGGTGTCAACATCTGCTTGTGGGTAAGTGCTCACAGAAAAGTGGGGTGCAACCCACAACTTGACTTTTGTTGGTTTTTGTGGGACACGTTTTTCCTGCTCAGCATTTTGATTTGTTATTCATGTTCGTGGTGAGAAAACGTGAAATTACTTTATACCATGGAAATCATGTACCCAGCATGGCCACTTGTGCAACAAATAAATAAATTTTAGCGTAAATAAAAAAGCAGGACATTTCGTAAAAAAGGGACCAATGGAAACAGCGGCGGTAATGTTGACACCTATGCATTCATGAAATTGGCTTGTTTTGATGATGTGCATTTTTGTGGCAGGAAAAGGGCAAAGATAAGAAGATGACGCCGCTTGGGAAAGGAGTATGTTGAACTTGAATATGTTGAGTTGTTGTGTTTTATTTAATACTTTACAGTTTGTGTTAAATTACATGAGGACATTTCAATGACATGTTTTGATGTTTGGAACTTTTCAATGTTGATTTGTGTGTACCAACGACAAGTTAACAGGATCCAGTTGTCTTCGTTTATTGAGCCTTCTTTTTATGTTCAATATTGATTAATATTTGTAATGGTTGCACTCTCTCACATATTAAGATGTTTATTGATAAATAGTGAATGCTGTAATGCTGGAAACAGCGTGACTAATACGTTCCATGACAAGTGATAATTGTAATAATATGTGGCACATATTATGTGCCATTATGTGGTACGTAGTACAACATACACTGACAACAATGTTTTTCATTACTGTTGAAGAGTCTGATAATTTTTGTGTAAATAGTATAAGCTACATTTGCTCTAGAATCTTGACTGTCCAAATATCTTTTAATGAACCAAAATTGTTTTTAACACACTGCAGGGTTGTTTGATTTAAATCATTTCATTTAAATCACTTAAAAAATCACTGATTTATGTTTTTTTTTACTTTTGTTGTTTTTAATCACTGATTTGTATGAATTTAACACAAATAATTGTTTACAAGCATTGAGATCAACAAAGTTTTGTATGTTTTTTAATACAAAACACAAAGTGCACACACTCGTGTAGCTGTATTGACACCAGATAGCCTGATAGTCAAATATTTTTTTTATGTGTATGTTTGAGCTATTCCCTTTCTGAATGCAGTGAAGCCACACAAACTTGTCTTCCAGAGGAAGTATCTTTTCAACTCAGAAGCCCTGAGTTAAAGTCCAATTAGAGCTTGTGCTAGTTGTTACCAATTCAGTATGTTGACTCAGTTGTTTAATACTGTACCAGTTTGTATTCTGGATAGAGACCCTTAGAGTACACAGAGCCCTGGACAGGTGCTAATCCACCCTATAGGCAAAGAATAATTACCACTGCTACAGCCACAGACACACAGCATGCTTTCCTTTCCAAGACAGATTATGCAACTACAGGGGGTGAGGCCTTGTGGACATTGCCTAATGTCTTTATACAAGCAAACATCAAGTACCCTCTGTTAAGACAAGTACCCAAATCAATTTGAATAGAACACATTTGAAAGTGTTTACAAATTTAAACATCTATATAAATATCTATATACCAGATTTCAAATAAATAAAATAAATCCAATTTAAATAAAAAAATAAGATTTAAAAAAAATCATGATTTTTTCAGCCCTGACACACTTACTGTTATTTGTTTGCAATGTAAACATGATGGTTGAGTAGTAATATTCACAACAAATTAAATAGATAACGGTCATATTTTATTAACAAATTTTGGTTCATTAAAATTAATTTGGGTGGTCAAAATGCTAGAATATAATATGTATAGTTTCTTCTATATAAGATGATTTAATGATAAAAGCAAAAAGACTGTTTCTTTAATCGTAATTGTTTCACCAACAGATTAATAACGACAGTGAAAGTATACATAGGCATTTGGTACTCCTGTAGACTTACTAGTTTTGTAGTGTATGTTATTTTGTGAAAGATTTATCACTGTGCAAACTGTATGTTGTGTATGGCGGGTTACAGGAACCAGTGACTCCAGTCAGTGGAAAACGAAGCGGAAAAGTTGCTGATGATAAGCCGAGCAAGAAGTTTAAAGAAACACCATCAAAAGTGGTGAACACACCTAATCGTGCCAAAGGAAAAGTACAGGTTGGTTAAAACGGCTCCGTCTGGTTGTGGAGAAACTATTCAAATGCATTTTACAGTTTATGTTTTCCCATGCTCAAAAGTCAAAATAGTTTCATAGAAGAAAATGAATAGACAAAAATATTAACACAATAAATTACACCAGAAGAAAATTAATAGACAAAAATATTAACACAATAAATTATGCCAATTCCAGCAATACCATGGTAAAGCAATCCTGACGTTTAGTTAGTTTTGATATACACATAAACCACAGAAGTATGCAGTTGTTATTGTGAAATTGACACGTCACAAATAGCATGGTCATGACATTGTTTTATAAATTTTGCGTAACATGTATTGTATAGCAATATACAGCATATATGGAAACACAAAAAACAAAATAAATTTTTCGGAAACTACTCAATATTTTTTATTCTTCATAAATCTTTTTAATATCTTAATGATTTATTGAAATATAAAGAAAACAGCAAATATTTAGTGTATCTACTTAAGAAATACATAGCAGCAATGTGTTAATATCTGTTAATTTGAGTAATGTACGTTCAGCTGTTGGTATATAACATGACCCAACTACAGCTGTCTTCCATTTAGGGTTGGAAGTTTCTTCAAACGTGAAGTTTCTGAATGGAATATATTTTAAACAACACAATACATAAAAGTAATGTGACTTTAATGTAGCTGGGGCGGCTAATATGTCTTTTATATTCAAGGAAATATTGAACAGAAGGTCGACACCACAAATAATCACCTGGCACTAATGTCATATTTCGCCAGTCCATCCTTTAAAAAACAAATCCTGCTGACGGTGTTTCCATAGCAATGACCACGTGTGCGTCAAGCTTCAAACCAGCTATATTCGTTCACAGTGAACACGGAACATACCGTCTGGTTACTATGATTCCAGTACATATCAGTATTATAGCTACCTAAATCATATCTAGATAAATCATGTCCTTAAACCAGCAAATATCAGCGCTAAACTGGTGACCCCATTGGATAACGGACCAAACAAAATGTCATAACCTGATATCGTAGATGAAAACACGTTACAAATACAGATTCAAGGGCCATTGTGGCAGCACATTAAGGGGACATCAATATTAGAAATGGCCATTATGTTGTGTCAGCAATATGTAAAATGCCAGTGAAAATCATCACATTTCAAGGATGATCCGCATATCTATTATCACAAACAATCAAAAAATGTTACCTAATAAAGAAATTGCATAGTGATACGGATTCTTGCGACGCTGCCATTTGGCATATGAATGCATCATACGTGTAGGCAACTTTACACAGATTGGAATTATGATTGGTGAAGGGTTTGTGTCAAAAATACACTGCCACTTTAGGCTGTCATTCAACTTTTGCTTAATGTGAAGAAATGGTTAATTTATCTTAAAAACTTCTATTGGAACTACTCAATTCAAGACAACCACAAAATAGCCACCCCAGCTACCTTGAGTATTTATAACTTTGTAACTGAAAGCCGTTGTAACTGATGATATTCATGAGCATAATTTATGACAAATCTGTTGTTGATTGGCTGTCTAATTGTGACCAATTATTGACCGTTCCAGCATCTGAAGATGCACGAGTTTGAATTCCCAGAGTCGCCAAAACCTATTCCTCCAGAACTGCCAAAGATCCCCAAGAACGACACGCCAAATCGGTTCTGGGCCATGGTCGAGCCCTACTGTGCCGACATCACCGCTGATGACCTCAAGTTTCTCGATGAGTTAATTCGCCAGCACGAAGACAATGCTGATTACTACAAGGTGCCGAGTCTGGGGAAGCACTTCTCAGAAAAGTGGGCTCAGGAGGATTTGCTGGACGAGCAGAAAGAAGGTAGCAATCCACCATTGCTGTCAGCGTCCCAAGGATACAAACAGTTAACTTGTAGTTCACAATTAGATTAATAACTACAGTTTTACTACCTTATGCCTAATATTTCCCGAAGCCACAGTGACACCCTCTGGAGAGTGGCTAACCACTCGATTTGCTCATTATTCCCAATTTTTTCGTATCAGGTGAAAACAGAGCAAAACATATATTAAAAATACTTTTGAAAAGCATTTGTTTTTTTACAATTTAAAATGTATTTTAATTTTTTTAAATATGTATAATTGTATTGAAATATAAAAATGTGTGTGATTGTATTTGAATAGTTTCCAATGTATCTGACTGAATGTCTCTTTGTGTGGCCTCTTGCTGAGATAGGCAGCCGGTTGAACGACAAGAGATCTAGTGCCAGTAGTAACCACAACTCAACAGATGTCACAGCTGTAGTAAGACAGCTGGAGAACGGGTGAGTTGTGTAATATCTGACCACATACTCTAAGTTCTGACCCTCAAATGTACTCATTGTGTATGCTATTTAAAGTCATTTTAGGCAATTTATATCTAGATGTTTTTGTTTTTTAAGAGAATAATTTATAATTATTTAAATTGTTATAAGTTATGTGCACAAACTAATCACTGCACATACAAATGGTACATAATATGCCCTTTTATATATATATATATATATATATATATGTTATGATCTTTACGTACTAGGATATTTTTTGTTGTTGATTTATATGTCCACATTTTCAAATCGGCATACATGCCCCTAGATAGCAACAATGAATGAATAATTTATCTATAATAAGAAATTTAAGAACAGGGTGGCTCCTATGACAGTGATTAATTTAGTGTTAGTAGGAGTCTCTTTTCCCTTATGCGCCTTTTTATTTTCATATTGTACAATATACTATTGTCACTTAATTTTTCTGTTGACAGCATTAATATGATGTATGGTTTCTGTATTGAATATTTTGTTTTGATGTGTCTCTGGGACAAACAAATATTTTCTGTTCCTCGTGATAGTGCACAGGGAAAGACTATCCCGAACCATTACAGTTGAATAATGTGATTATGTTTTTGTACTCTCTGTAGCAACGATGACATGTCACCTTTTGGGCCACTCACTCAGAGACTGGTGCAGGCGCTTATAGAGGAGAACATTATGACACCTCTCGATGACACAGCAATGACAGAAGCAGGTAGGTCACATGTTCTTCTCACCAGCTAGTTTTCAATGGTTCAACCGTCAGTTGAAGTATATACCCTCAGTATACAATGTTACTAGTGTTAAAATGTTAACCATTTCAATTCGGATATTGTTTTTTAGTAATTCTTTCTAAAATAGTTAATCAGGTCAATTTTGGAACTGCTTTAAAGTTACTGTTATGTGCCCTTTTTTGATCATATGTTGTGTACATAAATGTGTTTGGTAGACCATGAAATTTAGTGTGGTAATTTTGTTTCGCTAATCGCGGCACTGTGTGGTAAATGCCAACTGCCCTTGTAGTCATTTGTTAACTGGTGCCGACAAACCATAATGCCTGTTTGTGACGGATGACTGAAGCACTCCTATCAACAAAACACTTTGTCTTTTTTCTCTGCTTTATTCTACTGTTAACTGACTGATTGTCTCTGATCTCAAGATGCGGCAGAAGCCGCCAGTATCTCGCCACGCTCTCTCGCAAAACAACTCAACATAGGCAATACAGCAGCCCTGGAGCGACGAATCAAGAGAGAGCTCGAGGAGAACGGTGAGCGCATGACTGAGCATCAGACCGTTGTCATTTTTACAGCATCACTTCATTCTTGGTTTCAACATTTTTTCAAGACAAACCTGTGACCCGCACACAATTGAACATGTGCTGTGAACTCTTTTTTAAATGGTTTACAAATTACGTAGTTTACGTATTATCATCCCTTTTTAAAATGTTTGAATTATGACGTCAGTATTTTATGTTGTTTCTATTCTAATTTAAATATCGTCATCCACTTTTCTTATGCCACATCAATTTATTTACTGTTTTAATATTTTTATAATAAAGTTATATTGTATATATAATATATATATATTACATATTTTATGCGTTACATACACATTAATTATGTAAGGTATTTTGAGCTTTTTAAGTATATTGCCCTGTATAAGAAGTATATATTATTATTAACAGCTGATTGATTGTTTCATGAAAAACCTTTGTTTGAAGTTCAGTATTTAGAAAAGTAAAATCTTGATGGGATTAACGAGTACTAAATATGCAGTTAATGAGAGACTGTATGTTTGTGTGGCTAAGACTGTATATGTGATGGTTAAGCACAAATGCCCTTCAGGGATCCTGGAAGTGGAGGATAAGACGGAGGACGACACAAACGACGAGATTCTCAATGAGCTGCGTCGCAAGCAACATGAGTTGAAGGTGATCAGCCAACACAACCAGGCTGTCAACAAGAAACTGCTCAAGCTCGCCACGCAGGCCATGCATAGACAGGACGTGCGCAGGAAGATGGCAGCTGCTGATGCTGAGGTACGTGCATTCAGCAAAAATATCGCAAGTTACACAGATGTCAGCTTACTGCTTTCTAGTGGGAAATAATGCTCGTTTCCCCTGATCCTGCATCCCTTTTTTTGAATGAAATGTCCTTTTTTTGTAATTTTCCAAAACAAACAAAAGTTGCTGTAAAATTAATCGACCTTTTTGTTCCACACAAGGCCATTCTAGGCACATTTTATTTCTTTTATGTCTAACGTGATTTTACATTTCCTACCATGTTCGTTCACTGTGAACGGCACATCAACCACAAAAAACGACGAAAGTTAAATGGCGGACAGTGTTTCCAGCTTTTCATGAACACTTTTCCAGCAAGAACAGATGTTAACATCTGTGACCATACTCTAATCAAGATACCTTTCAGTATATGTATGTTACACATCTCCTCCTAGACGCTTTGCATCTTGGGGCCAAGCTTTCAGGCATACATCTGTGACCTCCGGAAGAATCCGTATCACTATGATTTTTTTTTCGAGCGAAAAGTCAAAATAACCCTTTGTAGTTATTATGTACAATTGTTCACAACCTCCCTGCTTGTTATCTACAGTTGTTTCAAGTTACGTAAATCTATCTATTGACAACTTTTGCATTGTATATTGATTTCAAGGTTGCCAAACCCTTTATTTTTATTCGCCTATGTGCTCAGATTTCTGAGAATTTAGGTGTTCTAGAAGTTTTAGTATTACCGGTATTATTATTACAAAAACTTGTCAACCAGTGTTAGCAGAATCAGGTTATACGATCATTTTTTATCTTGCCTTAAGATCTGGATATTTAAATTGCTTGTATATAAAATGTGTAGAGGTGTTTCTTGCTGCAGGTGATGGAGGCGTTCAGGAGGATTCAGACTGCGAGGCAGAAGAAGAAGACTCCAACAAAGAAGGAGAAGGAGGCTGCCATGAGAGCCCTGAAGGAGAGGCAGGAGATCGTCAGACAACTCGAAGCTCTTGATTGAAATTGACTGATGGAGAGACGATAAGTCATCAGACAATTTGAAGTTTTCGACGGAAGAGGCAAGCTCTTAGCTGAAACTGGCAGAAGGAGGTCATGAGACCATTTGAAGCTCTTGACTGAAGGAGAGGCACGTTCTTGGGTGAAACTGGCTGATGGAGAGATATGAGAGATACGAGGACAGACAATTTGAAGTTCTTGGCTGAATCTGGCTGAAGAAGGCATGAGTCTGGAGGTCGGCAGTCAGCTTGAGGCTCTTGACTGAAATTGTGACTGAAGGATTGACTGAAACTGGTTGAATGATAGGCAGGAGGTCAGCGGACAATGTGAAGTTCTTGGCTGAACCTGGCTGAAAGAGACATGAGTCAGGACTCAGGAGGTTGGCAGACAACTTGAAGCTCTCGACTGTGGCTGAATGAGAGGCAGGATTTCAACCAACAATTTGAAGCTCTTGGCTGAAACTGAGTGAAATAACTGAGAAAGTAGGATTTAATCTGGATGTGTTAAAAAAGAGGATTTAAGTTTCAATGATGAAAGAAATGGAGCTTTATAAAGAAACAGTAGCACAAGTCAGGGTTCTACTTTGCAATGACAAATATGGATGTGTTGCAGCTGAAGCTATGTGATTGCTCTAGTGAAGTAGTGAACATGGTGGTTTGCAGCAAGTTTTCTCAGCAATCACTAATGGTTGCATGCGCCTTGAGTTGCAGTAAAACATTAACTGAGGCTTGTGTAGTTGGTTGCAGGCTCATATGCAGCTGCTGCATTTAATCAAGCTGTTTTGTATATGATGATCATTTCCTATAAATATATTCAGAATGGACAATTTGCATATTTGTTGGTACAAACAATCATTTAATTGGATACTGAAATCTGTTGGTCTTATCTAGCTGTTAGCTATGTGAGAGGAAGAAAACGATGCAACTCGGTGTGTGCATGTGTACTTGGAATGGTGTTGTCTCGAAATCCTGGTTTACACCTGGTGATATCGTCGCTGCAACAAGCCGACGTGGCCAGATTGCAGCACGATCACCCGTGTAAACTGAGCATTGCCACCGCACATCCAAGTGACGTCACATGAAATAAATCAAACCGATTCTAGTTTTAACCTTTTCTAAAGACGTAGCCATCACCTCATTGCGACAAATTATATCACATTGTGCAAACCCAGCTTTAGCCACCAACAACGGCTGAAGTGTTCTTCGCACAGCTATCACAGGCTCGTTAACTACCTTTTATCAGTCGGGATGAAGGAAAATGAATATTGCATTGTTTAGATTTCTTTATTAAAAAAATTGTAGCTAAACATTGCTACATATCTACACAATACTGTGAATGTGCATCTGTAGGTGTGCTGAAAGACACTTCAACAGTTCCAGCCAAGTGTGACAGAATATATGAGAGCCAGAAGTTTCTGAGTCCACCTTTTCAAGAATAAAGCTTAAAACATGTATAGAGGCAAAAGGTCATGTTGGGTGTCATTAAATTTTATTCTCTAAAGTCGATAATTCCTACAGTCCACACTTTACTTTAAGAATACATGTTGGCTATATACTTCAACTGTTCCACTGTGAACCACTCACTGACTAAGCTGTGGTAAGCCCTATCCTTGATGGGACATGTTCCCAGATAATTCCTTCATTTTTAATAAAATGGTCCCCCAGGTCATCAACATAGATCAGGCAAATATATATAAAACACTAATATAAATCGCAATCACAAGTGCTCTTCATGCTTAACATACTGAGATATTATATCAACATTACATATTTGTTAAATGAGTTTTGTGAACATAAAAACACAGATTAACTTTATTAAAATAAATGATATGTTGTAAAGGTTTATAATAAACAATATCATGTCTTTGCTGTATATCTATTTCTTCATGAACTGTCTGGTGCAGGCTCTGCAATTAGTGGTGCATGCACTGGAATTAGTGGTGCATGCACTGGAATTAATGGAAGGGAATCCTGGGCATAGAAGTGGAAAGGTTCCTAAATACAAATAAATATAACCATCATAAAATACTGGTTAGTGGTAATATCAATGCTACATAATTATAAAAAGGATGTATAAATACAGTGTACTGTGTAACAGCGGCTTTATCACAAAAGTTTGGCACAATGAACCCAGAAGCTCGGTTGTTTGTGAATATCAGTAAATTATGCACTGTGACCAGTACAGTACAAGCTCTGGGTGGAGATCACAGCTGCACTTTCTGCATTTCTAACGCATATAAATTCCTCAATAAGACCTCAATAACATTTGTATTAATGTTCGTGTATATATAAGTATGCAGCATGTATATGTATACTGTTAGTGCATATTATATTATGTATAATGTTAGTGCATATTATATTATGTATAATGTTAGTGCATATAAATGTATAGAAAACACTGCACTACATCATAAAATTAACGACTAAAAGCTATATTTGCCACATGTTGTTTTCTGTTGGCACTCAGTATGCTTAGTATAGCAAATAGAATACTATGATTGTACACATATTTAGATATGTCCCAGTCCATCACATTCTTCAATACAGAGCAGTTGACTTAACAGTCAAGTGCACTGGGATGTTCATAGGTGCGAACCCATTATGTAGGTCCAGTTGTTGTAGACTGATTCATCTGAATATGGTTGTAATGAAATGAGGCTGCTCATATGGCTTCTTGGTCAGCCGTCTTTCATCGGCTCTTGGCACCCTTGACCAGTCGAGGTGGGTGTACTGTTTGGCTGTCTTCTGAACGGCCCGGGCAGTCACGGCATCATCCAGGGTCATAAAATGGGCACTAAACACAAGGACAATGAAATTTATTTATTTGGCCAACATTTTTACAGGTACATATAACATAGGAAGTGTATACGGTCAGGAGACTCCCGTTAAGGCGTTGAAATGAGTTGCTATCATGAGGGCCACTGTGGGTAATATTCAAAAGTCAGTGCAATTAAAACACAGCCGATAATTATAAACACGAATACATGTCACAGGCTTGTTATTACAGTTGGCTAAATATAGGGATAATCACACATATTGAATTTCAACATAGCAAACAAACAAGCTAATACTACCAAAAAATTTACCAGTTGTTACTTATATTTCATGACATTACTTTACATAGTGGCATAAGTACCTTGTAATACAAATCTAACTAACTTTATAATTTTAATGTGCATTAATCTGTTATTATTTGTATAATATTGAATAACAGTGCGGTACATGTATGTATGCAATGCTATGCATATACACTGAAAAACACAATTAAAATTAAAAAGCAATAAATTACCAGAATGGAAAATGAAATAATTTAGTAAAACCTGCCACAATCATCATGAATTGGTGGTGGTTTTTATTATCGATCTTTGTGGATCTGCCTAACCAAATGTGGACTCAAACGTATCGCAGTTGCCTCTCAAGTTCTTTCTTGAGTTGATATCACTTAGATTTGGGTAAAACATATTATGATGAATGTTTATATTTAACAGTTCCCTCAGAGGACTACAAAATATGATGAACCCCTAAACTCACATCCGACAACTGGGACAGATTCATCAACCAGTGATGTCATTTATTTGAATCACACAAAAGCAACATGTTGTGCCGTACCTGTCTCTGTAGAACGAGTTGCCCACCTCATAGTCAACTATAGGAACAGAAATGTTTATTACAGGATTATGATGTAGCGATGATAAAACACAAACCATACATTGCAGATGTTGTGTTAGAGAAGGTGTTGTAGAATATGTAATTGAAAAGTCATATTTAACAGGTTAAGTTTAAATTACTGAAAATATTTACTTGTTAGCTTACATGGCACAAAGTGAATGATAACAACATTTTACATTAAATTAGATCCCTAAAATTGCTGGACATTTTCTGTCACAATGTTTTCCACAGTGACCATATTAAATTGAAAATCACACTGGCTTGAAGTTCCATTTTGTTTTGTTTGTGTGTTCAAATAAACTTTATTTTCACAAGGTAATTTGTATAACAAGACATACTACATATTGATGAAAATAGTAGTAGCCCATGAGCAATAACATGCATAAAGAATGAATAAAGATTCCGAAAGACAGTTTAATATAAACTTTAATGAATAAGTAGTAATTTCAATAGATTTAATAATGACATGGAAATGATGCCACTATACAAAATTATTCAAATAAACATTCAACTATGGTTTTGGCTACGTGAGAAGTGAAATATAAGACATGAAAATACCTGGAACAACAATCTCGGGAACATTTTGCCGTGCTGGGTAATGCAGGTACGGTGGCCCTTCTGACCTACGACCAAATGCTATCTTCTGACCAACAAAGCCTTGCTCTTGTTCATAAAGCCTCTTGCTCAGGTTTCTCTCACTCTGCCGAACCTCTATCAGGAGAAAACAAAACAACACAATTTATTGTCAGCCTCTAGTTGACTAATGAGAAAAAATATTGTTGATTTGAACAAGAGCGTATTTGTAAAAAATGTGCATGTTAATTTATCTAAAAATTATGTTGTGAAAGACTATTGAAAAACCTAATTTAAGATTTAGCACTACATCTAAAAGCATGCCATGACACATAGTGGATGGAATCAATAACCAAACAATTTATAATCACTCGTGGGTGAAACACGTTTATTTACTCTTACTGCACGTTTTTTTCCTCCACTAATAATATTAAACCATTAAACAATGGTTTAATACTATGGCTTGTTTCACAAGACAGAATCTACCAATTTATTTAGACATACAGTATACTGTTTGTAGCATTAAAAAGATGTACACAATGTGCCTAAATGATACAACTAGATACTAGATACTAGTATGTCATTTTATTTACATTACTGTGCCCATAACAAGGCTGCATATAGTAAATAAACACCAACCTTTTCGGTCTAATACCTCCAAAGATGGCACGTGGTAAATAACATAGAGTCTGTATTCAGGCTCCTGGGCCAATGGGTTGCCAAACAAATCTGAAATATTGGATCATGTCAATGTTAAAGAAGATACTTGAAGAAAACATTGTGCACATATCAAAGCACTGTCCATGTTATTGCTTCTACTTAGCGGCTGATTCTGTTATCCGTGACACAGTAAGGCAACATCCAATGTGTGATGATCTGGGCTTACGGCTTGACTTATGGCTTGACTTATGGCTTGACTTACGGCTTGACTTACGGCTTGACTTATGGCTTGACTTACGGCTTGACTGATGGCTTGACTTATGGCTTGAGTTATGGCTTGACTTATGGCTTGACTTATGGCTTCACTTACAGCTTCACTTATGGCTTCATTTATATGTACACCAACTATAGGTGCAGCACAGCAGTGTCATAGACAAGGGCAATGAAAACAATGCATATGAAAAACAAAAGAACATCAACATGAATGAATGTGCAGTGTGTCCATCAGCTTTTGGTCTAGTATTTATAGGAAATATCATAGGAATTCAGAAGTAAAAAATACGAATAATATTGGAATATTTAACAAAATATAGGAATATTGCCATCTACTGACTTAATGCAAATTGGCAACTGCTGACTTTCAACATTTCATCAACATTTGCAGATTTTGCTGATTTGATTATGGCATGACGTCACTCACACCATGCTACAATCAATTCCCCATCCATAGGTGTCATCAAAATGTACATTTCTACTCCAAAAATTATTCAAAATCTCCACAACTATTAGGAAAATATAGGATATTTTAAAATATAAGAAATTTTTTAATTGTAATTAAAATGTAGGACCCTAATATTGGGCAGACACGTACTGAGAGTTCGTAGACATTGCATATGCTGCATTTCATGGACCATTGTGTCAAGTTTCTCCAGCTGGTTGTTATGTAACAACAACGTCTCAAGCGACTTTAATTTCTTCAACACGCCTTTAATATCCACGAGTCTGTTGTCGTTGAGGTAGAGTTCTTGAAGTTGAATATTGTGCCTCAAGAATGGCACGTGTCGCAGCTGGTTGGAAATGAAGGTTGTCACATTTATACTTCACAGCCCATGATTACTTCATGTAAATATATAACATGATCGATTACTTCATATAAATATATAAGAAATGTAAGACAATTTGCAAAAATGGAGTTGCGTGTCACTAACTGTTTTATTAAAATGTCTACATAAAGTAGTTTTTGGCTCTGTCTGTCTGTTCCCTCATATCTATGTCAGTTTTGCATGTACAGAGCTGAAATTTTGTAGGCGTGCCCGGGGGTCCACAGGGATGGTTAGTACATAAACAAATTTCAAGATTCCCATGGAGGATGGGGATATTATGAAGGAACCTATGTGGACATTTGATGTAGATTATGTAGCTCAAAACAATAGGAGTTTGTAGTTATGTGCAATTGTTAGCAATGCTGAGCATGTTTTATACGATTGTTCCAAGGTGCGTGATCTCAAACGTCCACGTAAGTTCCTTAATACAGTATGAATGATTCATGAAACCAACAGTTGTACATGATTTTGATTTATGGGGCATGAATTTATCATTGCCATTGGCATTGCATTAAGGAAACTTGACTGGGTACTGCAAGGAGTCATAGGCACTTACAGTGGCTGTCTTTCCTCACGTGCAACACGAGGTAACTTGGCTAGTTATTTTATCAATTAAGGTAAAGTAAAATCAAGTAGTAAAAAAGTAAAAATGTAATACACTTTGGATCTCCATGGTTGCACTGCTGTTTGTTTGACCAATGATGATCTCCATGGTTGCACTGCTGTTTGTTTGACCAATGATGATCTCCATGGTTGCACTGCTGTTTGTTTGACCAATGATGATCTCCATGGTTGCACTGCTGTTTGTTTGACCAATGATGATCTCCATGGTTGCACTGCTGTTTGTTTGACCAATGATGATCTCCATGGTTGCACTGCTGTTTGTTTGACCAATGATGATCTCCATGGTTGCACTGCTGTTTGTTTGACCAATGATGATCTCCATGGTTGCACTGCTGTTTGTTTGACCAATGATGATCTCCATGGTTGCACTGCTGTTTGTTTGACCAATGATGATCTCCATGGTTGCACTGCTGTTTGTTTGACCAATGATGATCTCCATGGTTGCACTGCTGTTTGTTTGACCAATGATGATCTCCATGGTTGCACTGCTGTTTGTTTGACCAATGATGATCTCCATGGTTGCACTGCTGTTTGTGTGACCAATGATGATCTCCATGGTTGCACTGCTGTTTGTTTGACCAATGATGATCTCCATGGTTGCACTGCTGTTTGTTTGACCAATGATGATCTCCATGGTTGCACTGCTGTTTGTTTGACCAATGATGATCTCCATGGTTGCACTGCTGTTTGTTTGACCAATGATGATCTCCATGGTTGCACTGCTGTTTGTTTGACCAATGATGATCTCCATGGTTGCACTGCTGTTTGTTTGACCAATGATGATCTCCATGGTTGCACTGCTGTTTGTTTGACCAATGATGATCTCCATGGTTGCACTGCTGTTTGTTTGACCAATGATGATCTCCATGGTTGCACTGCTGTTTGTTTGACCAATGATGATCTCCATGGTTGCACTGCTGTTTGTTTGACCAATGATGATCTCCATGGTTGCACTGCTGTTTGTTTGACCAATGATGATCTCCATGGTTGCACTGCTGTTTGTTTGACCAATGATGATCTCAATGGTTGCAGTGCTGTTTGTTTGAACAATGATGATCTCCATGGTTGCAGTGCTGTTTGTTTGACCAATGATGATCTCCATGGTTGCACTGCTGTTTGTTTGACCAATGATGATCTCCATGGTTGCACTGCTGTTTGTTTGACCAATGATGATCTCCATGGTTGCACTGCTGTTTGTTTGACCAATGATGATCTCCATGGTTGCACTGCTGTTTGTTTGACCAATGATGATCTCCATGGTTGCACTGCTGTTTGTTTGACCAATGATGATCTCCATGGTTGCACTGCTGTTTGTTTGACCAATGATGAAGTCACTTTGGATCTCCATGGTTGCACTGCTGTTTGTTTGACCAATGATGAAGTGTAATACACTTTGGATCTCCATGGTTGCACTGCTGTTTGTTTGACCAATGATGAAGTGTAATACACTTTGGATCTCCATGGTTGCACTGCTGTTTGTTTAACCAATGATGAAGTGATATTCTAAATATGTTCAACTGTATTTATATGTACCCAAAATAAAGTTATATACTAAAAAATTGGTAAATGTGATTAAAGACATTTCAGGGGATAGAATACTTTCTATGGGAATTCATATTCCCATTGCATAGGCCTCTCAAATGGCTAAAAACCTAGAAAAAATAGACTTGTGTCTAGTTTATGAGAAATTGATAAGTAATCCTTTTGCAAAATGTGGACTATGTGAGTCTATCTTTCATAAGACTTGTACCAATATAACACAATATCAGTTTATGTTAATGCTCAGAAAAAATGTATTTACTGCTGTCAACAGCACTGATTACACTGATTCAGAATTCAATGATAAAATGTGTAAGCTTAATGGCTTATCATTCATTCACTTTAATGCTAGAAGTCTTAAGCGGAAATTTATAGAAAGTTAATGACTATCTACAAGAATTACATCTGAAATTTGATATCATTGCTGTATCCGAAACATAGGCTGAACTGGATGTCATACATGATTTGAATCTAATTGGCTACAGTGCTTATCATGTAACTAGAAAAACCCATAAGGGTGGTGGTGTTGTATTATATATACGAAACGAACTAACATGCAGACTACTTGAAACAAAAATCATGAAAGTTGAAAACATTTTTTAATGTGCTACCATAGAACTAGCCATAAAGAATCACACTAATGTTATTATCAACTGTATTTACAGAACCCCTGATTCAAATTTAGATATATTTTGTGAAAAAGTAGAACACATTTTAAGTGATGTAAAAGCACTCAAAACAATATTTCTGTGTGGAGAGCTGAATATTGATTTGTTAAAGCATGAACACCACAGCAATACTAAAACCTTTCTTGATTTTATGTATAGTCTAGTCTTTACCCTCTAATTGATAAGCCAACAAGAATTACAGACATTTCAGCTACCCTAGTAGACAACATATTCACAAATGAATTGCAGCACAATATCACCTGTGGTATTCTGTTCAATGATATCAGTGACCACCTGCCAATCTTTGCACTATGTGAGTATCAAATAAGGGGAAATACTAAAATGGATACTCAGTACACTAGAGTAATAAATAAAGACACAATAACTTTACTTACACAAAAACTAAGCTTACAGTCATGGGATGATATTTTAAACTTATATAATGTAAATCAGGCGTATGATTTATTCTTAAACAAATTCATGGGTTTGTTTAACAAGCATTGCCCTATAAAAAGAATTTCACGAAAAAGTTACATTTATAAGAAACCTTGGTTTAACAAAGGTTTAAAACATGCTTGTGCCAAAAAAAGAAGCTTTACAAAGCATTTGTCAAATCCCATTCACATGAAGCTGAATTAAAATACAAATCCTATAAAAACAAATTGACGTCTATATTAAGGCTCGCCGAAAAAGCATATTACAGCAAAATGTTTTAAACACAGTAATCAACAAACAATTCAATCCTCCAACTTATCCTGCCTATTTCATTGGGAATGATAAAGAGACATGTGATAAGCAGGACATTGCATATGGATTTAATAATTGTTTTACAAATGTTGGACCCAATTTTGCAAAATAAATTACTCTACCTAAAAAGGATGCATCTGTTTTTGATTATTTGTGAAAAGAACTTGATAAAAGTATGTTTCTAAGTCCTGTTGATGACCAAGACATTATCAGAACTGTTCAAAATGTTAAGAGCAAAATGTCAACAGATTGTAATGATTTAAACATGAGCATGGTTAAGAACATTATTGCTCATATTGTAAAACCTTTGAAGCACATGTGTAATGTTGCTTTTAACACTGGAATATTTCCAAATCAAATGAAAATAGCTAAAGTTATTCCTATTTTTAAGTCTGCTGAGAAAGGTGTGTTTACAAATTACATACCTATTTCTTTGTTGCCCCAATTCTTGAAAACCCTGGAGAAATTATACAGTGATAGGTTAGATAGTTTTCTATTTCAATATAGTCAGTATGGATTTAGATCAAACATGTTAACATCACATGCCTTAATAGAATTGGTTGAAGAAACTACTGCTTCTCTTGATAATAATAAATATGCCATTGGCATATTTGTTGACCTTAAGAAGGCATTTGATACTGTCAACCATTCATGCATTCATGGTGTTACACATAAATGGATTATGAGTTACTTGGAAAACAGAAGTCAATTTGTTCACTATGAAAATTGTAACTCAGAAGTACTCAAAGTATGTTGTGATGTGCCACAAGGATCCGTTTTATGTCTGAAGTTGTTTAAGCTGTACATAAATTATATTTGTAACGTTTCAACAATTTTAAAGTTTATCTTATTTGCAGATGATACCAACATGTTTTACAGTAATAGTGATATAGCTAATCTTGTCTGGTTGACAAATATTGAATTAGAAAAGTTACGTAAACAGGCTTTCTCTCAATATATCAAAGACAAATTATATGTTTTTTGGTAATCATATTCTAAAGACACACGCCTCTATGCATATAAGTAATAAGTAATAAGTAACTAGCAATAATCAGTAGTATCCAGAAATCTAATTGAAACTCTTTTTTTACATAATCGTTTACAGGTACATACAGTATTATTTCTGTATGGTTTAACATATTAAGTAAGTGGATATAGTTTGCATAAAAAAGGCATCATATATTACAATTTTGGATTATGTTGTCACATAAAAATAGAATTTAGTGTATTCTGATTCACAATAAGGCCTTCGTAGCATGCTAGAAATTTAACTTTATCTTGTCATTACTTTACTAGAAAATCACACATATTGTGCAGTGGCATGATTTCTTGGCAAACCAGCATGCATATCACAAACAAACTACAACTCCATCAGATATAAATAAAAAGGTGCATCTTAGATATTTGTAGATTGAAACACTTTAGATGTTTAGTCTGTATTCTTTTTACTTCAATTAAACTATTTAACAAGATTTAACAATATGCTGTTCTAATTGGTTTACGTCATAGACAGGGGCTGTGAAAATTACGTTTGTGCAAAGTAATCGAAGCAAAACGTATTTGCAGTGACTACATTTAATTAGGAAGAAATTAGTAAGGTTGAATTCACAACATTTTAGGTGTTTTGATTGATAATAAATTAACGTGGAAAAAAACACATTTCTATGATAAAATCTAAACTCTGTAAGAGTTGTGCCATAATGTTTAGAGCCAGCTTTGTCATTGACAAATGTGGAATGCTTATTTTATACCATTCTCTCTTTCTGCCATACATCGTGTACTGCATCGAAGTATGGGGCAATACATATGCTATAATCTAAATTGCTTAGTATTGTTACAAAAAAGGTTGCGCGTTTAAATGGTAGAGCTAAGAGGTTAGATAACACTTCTTGTCTATTCTCCGAGTTATGTATCCTGAAAGTACAAGATATTGTGGAAATACGAACTGCAGTTATTATGTACAAGGCAAATAACAATTTGCTACCAGTGAATATACAAAAGTTGTTTACATTGTACAAGTCAGTCTATGTAACCAGACAAAGTCCCACTTAAAAAAAATTATACTTGTACCAATTTAAAGAGAATGTGTATTTCAGTTAAAGGTGTAATACTATGGAACTCTCTTGACAGCTCTTTAATATGTTGTAGAAATATTCATCGTTTAAAAAAAATACACTGCTAACATTTTGGTTAGCTATGTAATATAAATATAACAACTTGGGTTTATAAGTATTGATTTATTGTAGCTAAAAAATTATAATTGTTTTGTTTATGCTGGTCTTTACATGTTATTCTTGAACTATGCTACAGTGACTATCTAGTCCAAACACTAATATTTCATTATTCATACCGAAATATAAATAGTTAAGTTGTAATTATGCATGTTGCATACTGTAATTATTTGCTTCTTGTTATATTTATGGTAATTGGGCAAGTGTGATAAGTGACACACTTCTTCTTGCCCTTTTCAACATCAAGACAGTGGCTTATATTTTATGTTTGGCTATTTTTTGTGTTGTGTTGTTGTTGAAATAAAGACCTGATATATATATATATATAATTATATATATATATATATATATATATATATATATACATTATTATATATATATATATATATATATATATATATATATATATATATATATATATATATATATATATATATATATATATATATATATATATATATATATATATATATATAATATGTATCAATGATTTCACCAATTTTATCAGATACTGAACTCCAACATTTTTTCCATCATCTCTTCAAAAGGATGTTCCAATCTATTTTTTACCAGCGATTCCTCAATATCTTTATATTTACGAAAACTTGAGAAAATCCCCTGTGCACTGTATTGTGAAATTTGTATAATGTTTTTACTTTACTGTTAAACAAGATTTGGATATTTTCACAAAGTTAATGTACTTTAATGCAAATCACTTATTCTATTTTAGACAAAACAACACTCAATAAATTCATTCCCCTGGTTCTAAATTATACAACATTATTTTTTTCTATGGACTTGTGTCTGGAATAAATGGTTATTATTAGTGATTGCAGTCTGTACTCTGTTGTACATCATAGCATGTCCTGCATTGCATACTTCTGTTTTGTATGTGAAAACATTAATTTTACTCATAACTTTGGTTACATGTTAACCAACACTACATGTAAACACTAGTCACCTACCCGGTTTCCATTCAACCAGAGATATTTCAGGTTTTTATATTGGTGAAGATCAGTCACTGTAACCAGGTTGCTGTAACGAAAGGGTATCATATAAGATATAACTTCAATGAAACATGTGGATATTAAGATTATAAGCAAAAAATACCAGATAAATATTATTGCAAAATCAAAATTGTATAACAAATATGTAATGAATTTCAAACAAGAATGTTGAATGTGTTCTTTTCAAGCCAATTTTGTCAGAGTTAAAGTTTAGTATTTTCAAATACATTGGACTCCACTTAATACAATCACTTTGGGCCAGATCAATATGATTTTTTTTAAGCAGCTGATTCACACAAACAGCACATTTTAACTACCAAAATAGTAACAAGATCTCAATAATGCAAAATGTAAACAAAAAATGTCAGAGACGGAATCTTGCCAAACTTTGCTTAATTTGAATTGTTTGCAGATTTTACAATTGTAAAAAATATGGGCTAATTATTACTACAAATATTTAATTAACTACACACTTTGTAGTGTGTCCTAAATCTACACATGCATTATATGTGTAATTGTGCATTTTCATTACATACATCCTAATTTTATACTAAGTTGACCTCAGTGTCCACATAATAAATATGTAACTTACATCCTCTGCCACATACTTTGGTGCTTGTATGTTTTTAACAGATCTATATGTTTTATGCATAGCATAAATATTGTGTACATTCTTAATGGCTTACCTGTCTGACAAATAGAGCTCATCCACATCATTTTTTCGTTTTATTTTCTTCTTCTCTATTTGTGTCTTTATAAGCTGCAAATAAAATCCAACCTAAAATAATATTTAGCCACTAATTGGTCATTCCTTTTAATGGAATAAAAACATCCTACTTTGTCACAATAATATAATAATAATAATAATAATACAGTTACATGCCATGTTTGACAACTAGCAATAATCAGTAGTATCTAGAAATCTAATTGAAACTCCTCTTTTACATAATTGTTTACAGGTACATACAGTATTATTTCTGTATGGTTTAACATATTAAGTAAGTGGATATAGTTTGCATAAAAAAGGCATCATATATTAAAATTTTGGATTATGTTGTCACATAAATATACAGTTTAGTGTATTTTGATACACAATAAGGCCTTTGTATTTTACTGTATCTTGTCATTACTTTACTAGAAAATCACACATATTGTGCAGTGGCATGATTTCTTAGCAAACCAGCATGCATATCACAAACAAACTACAACTCCATCAGATATAAATAAAAAGGTGCATCTTAGATATTTGTAGATTGAAACACTTTAGATGTTTAATCTGTATTCTTTTTACTTCAATTAAACTATTTAACAAGATTTAACAATATGCTGTTCTAATTGGTCATAGACAGGGGCTGTGAAAATTACGTTTGTGCAAAGTAATCGAAGCAAAACGTATTTGCAGTGACTACATTTAATTAGTTGAATTATTTCCAGATATGTATTACGTTGTGACACGGATGTCACAACAAACTGGAGCAGGAACAATTCTGGAATAAACAGAAGTTCAAACGAGATATAAAAATATTGCCATATAGCTGCTGCTAGAAAATGCATTGTTAAATGCAAATTAATAAACCCGGAATGCCGCTAATATTTCTTTCAGTACGTTTTGTTACAATTAAGGGATCATTTACGGTTGACTAAGTTGGTACAGTTCCAATTATCGCTCATAATTGAACCTAACAACTCAATTCAGAACAGGTGGATTTGAGGAAGCGGGTTTTAATGTTACATTTGCTGTACTATCTCGATACAAATTATGTTTTTTTGCATACAAATTATACAAAGAATTACAAAAAGAAATTATATCATATTTGTAAATTATTATCAAAGTTACTTGTTCAGAATCCGCCATGATTCTTGTTGCTACAATAAATGTACGAACAGAGCGCATCATACTAAAATTGTAGTTTCGAATTCGCGTTAATGTTATTTATATAAAATATTTTCATTTACGATCGTTTTTAAAATATGACTTTGTGCTACTAATAACGCTCCCCTTTTCGACGAGTTCTAGTTAGTTTTGGCAAGCCGTTCATTTACCGTATTCGTTTCTAGCTTTGTTTCTTCCGTTTTTAGAATGGTTCCGAAATATCGCCCCAAAGGCAAAGCCTTGTTTAAATAGTGTAATTGCTGCGGATCCTAGTGTAGCGAAGCATTAAGGTTAGAGCATTTGGTAGTAATTGTTACTGTCAGTGACTGAGCGTTTCATGAACTATGTGGGTACAAAAACAACATAGTTATAGAGAGGCAACACGAGACCGTGCACTGCATGGCCGTGGACCTGGTAAAAATGTGCTCTTCGAGGTCCATGTCATACGAATAAAGTAACAATAATTTTTAGACGGTGCCCATTTCGTGGATTTTTGCACACTGAAGATATAGTTAATGAACAGAGAGTGGGGCACGGTGGTAGAATGTCAAGCTTTCGGTCGAGGCGACTGTGGTTCGAAACCACCTGCTGCCACCGAAACTTGTGCCATTTCGTTCACCCCACCTTGCCCGTGTCTTTCGGAAGAGACACTAAAGGCCGATGGTCCTTTCAATCTGGTGTCTATGCCCAGGAGTAAAAGATCCCACACAAGTAAATGGAAAAAACCTGTCATATACTCCATGCACCTCACAGATACTTATCTCGATCTCAAAACTCACTATATTACCTCCCAGTTTAGCTGTGATCAGCTGTAAAGGGAGTATCTCATCAAGGGTGAGGGAAAATGGCACATTTGTAGACTGACACTTGAATTCTGAGTTCTGTCACCAACCGCAGGCATAGCCATGGCACAGACTTAACTTTGTTGTTGCTAACAACAACACAGTATATATGTATTCTGTATATTTAACAAGATTTAACAAGATTTGCCATCCAAGCCAAAGGCCCAGATGGCAAGTGGACAAGGAAGCCATTGGCTTATCGAGAGTCCAACAATGTTCACCTACTTATAACCCGCCCTCCTGATATATGTGTCAACCTTGTTTTTAAACATATTCACGCTGCTAGCAGTTACACAATCTGTAGACAGTTTGTTCCATTCATTTACTGTCCTCTGTGAGAACGAGTGCTTCCTGATGTCCAATCTACATTGATCCTTTACTAATTTTACCTCATGTCCTCTAGTTCTGCTATCCTTCTTGAGTGAGAAAAACATATTTCTATCAATATTTTCATACCCATTCAATATCTTAAAAACTTCAATCTGATCTCCTCTTAACCTCCTTGTCTCTAGAGTTGTTAAACCACATTCTTTCAGGCGTTCTTCATAACTAAGGTCTCTAAGTTCTGGAATCATTTTAGTTGCTCTCCTTTGTATGCGTTCAAGCGTATCTATATCCTTCTTACGATATGGTCTCCATGCTTGTATACAGTATTCTAAATGAGGTCTAACTATTGCTTTATAAAGAGGTATAATTAACTTTTTCCCTTGTATGTTATGTTTCTTCTAATCAATCCAAGAATTTGATTACCCTTTGAAGCTGCAATACCACACTGCTCTGAAACTTTCATATCAGCGCTTATTGTAACTCCTAAGTCCTTTTCTTTTACAGTAGTACCAAGAACAGTAGCTCCCATTTTATAGTTTACATTCAAGTTCCCATGTCCTGTATGTAGGCATTTACATTTCCCAAAATTGAACAGCATCTGCCATTTCTCAGACCATTTCACTAATCTGTCTAGATCGTTTTGTAAATGTTGTTTATCACCATCAGTATTAACCTTTCTAAACAGTTTTGTGTCGTCCATAAATTTCAGTACGTTACTTGTTATACTGTCGTCCAAGTCATTGATATAAATTAAGAATAATATAGGTCCTAATACTGATCCTTGAGGTACCCCACTCAAAACCGATTTCCAATTTGAAACTTCGCCATCTACTACAACTCGTTGTCTTCTGTCAGTCAGCCATTGTTCTATCCAGTCAGTTATGCTATCCCCGATACCATGGGCTTTTAATTTAAGTAGCAATCTTTGATGTGGCACTTTGTCAAAAGCTTTCTGAAAATCTAAGTAGATAATATCTACTGGCGATCCCTCGTCTATCCACTTAGTGATTTCTTCCAAAAAACATAACACATTTGTTAAGCATGACCTCGCTTTAAGGAATCCATGTTGAGATGAATTTAATAATTTATGCTTAACGAGGAAGTCCACCATATGGTCTTTAATTAACCTTTCTAATAATTTACAAATCACTGACGTTAAACTCACTGGTCTGTAATTCTCTGACTTATTTCTCGAACCCTTTTTAAATAATGGTATGATGTTTGCTTCTTTCCATTCAAACGGATAACTCCCTCTTTTAATGACAAGTTGAATACTCTTGCAAGTGGTATACTGATTTGATATACTGTTTCCTTTAGTAATTTTGGAGGAATCCCATCCACTCCCGGTGATTTGTTATCCTTCATTGCCTTTATTTTCCTAGCTACCAATTCTGGAGTTACAACTAACGGTCGTAAATAGTCAGATTTAGCCCCCTGAAATTTAGCATCAGCAACTGGTAATGAACTAATATCTTCTTTTGTAAACACTGAACTGAAGTAACCATTTAGGTCTTCCGCCATTAAAAACCCCTGTGATATTATATTTCCAGCACTGTCTTCTAGAGGTCCAACCTTGTCTTGTACGTTTTGTTTACTCCTGACATATGCATAAAAACTCTTGCTGTCAGTTTTTATGTTACATGCCAGTTTTTGCTCATAGCTTCTTTTAGATTGTCTGATTTCAGTTGTAGCTGCATTAAGTGCCTCTTTGTATTTTGCATAGTCTTCTTCCTTTCTGGTACGCCTATAAACCCTCCACATAGTTTGTTTTAGCATTATTTTTCTAATTGCCTCTTTTGACACTTGTTTCTTTCTACACCGTTTTCCTTGTTTTCGGAAGGGAACAAATTTATCAATGATACTCTCAATTTCATATTTTAGAATATTCCAACATTCAATTGCAGTCTTATTCATCAGCATGTTATTCCAATCTAGCTGTGCTAAGTATTTTCTCATATCTTTGTAGTTACCTTTGTGGAAGTTTCTCTTGTACGTTTTCTTATTTTTACTTTCTGATTTTACATTGATGTCAAAATGTATTTGATTATGGTCACTATTACCCAATGGTTCAAATATTTTTACATTGTCCACTAATTCTTTTGTGATGACAAAACTATATCTAATACATTTTCTCCCCTGGTTGGTTCTAGTACGTGCTGAGTAAGAAAGCTATCCTGGATTAAACATAGAAATTGTTGATCCTCAATCCCTGTGCTCTCTAGAGAATTCCATTGTATGTGTCCATGGTTAAAATCTCCCATTATGATACATTCCCCTTTACTAACTTCCTTTATAGCGTTTTTTATTTTTGTGTTGTCCTCTTCGTTTATGTTTGGACTTCAGTAAACTAATCCAACAGTTAATTTTGAATTTCCTGAAACAATTTTGCACCAAACAGCTTCATCGCAATCTGCTTCCCTTTCTAGTTTTATTTCATAAGCCTGAATAGATTCTTTAACATATAAAATAACTCCCCCGCCCCTTCTTCCTATTCGATCTTTCCTAAACATTACGTATCCTGTCAGTCCTAATTCAGCATCTGATATATCTATGTTGGCCCATGATTCAGTTATACCAATTATGTGAGGGTCAATATCTTCTACCATAATGTTTAATTCGTTTTTCTTATTTACTATGCTCCTTGCATTTAAACATACGCATCTATAACCTTTTTCAGAGATGTTTTTCGGATGATTTGATATTGGTTCATCTGTGCTAGTGGTCTCTTGTTCTGCTTGAGACACCTCTAGGTAACCCCCCTGCACTTCTAGTTTAAAGAATGTTTACTTCCAAAAATATTTGTCATTGTACCCAAGTCGCTATCTACTGCTGCTGAAAGTTTGTCCGCGAATACTGCCGCCCCCTTTCCACTTAAATGAAGCCCATCCTTCATGTACATATCACCCCTCCCAACAAAACTTTCCCATAAATCCACAAATCCAACTTCCTCTTCCCTACACAGCCTCTGGACTAACATGTTAATTGCCATCCCCCGACAATTTCGATATTTATGACCCCTCCTGCCCATCACAGGTAAAATCCTGACAGTATTACCTGCTCAACCCGCGTCTGTTTTAGTGTTCTGACCAACTGCCTATATTTCCTAACTATGGCAGTTGTACCCTCCCTCTCTACGTTATTTGTCCCTACATGTACTAAAACAGATCCACCCTTACCCGAGCCTACGATGTTTTTACCCTCTCAGTTATCGCCTCTATTTTGGCTCCAGGCAAGCAGACCACCACATCATCTCCCTTGTTTAAGACTCTGTCGGTCTTCCTAACTATCGAATCCCCCACAAACACCCTCGCTCTCTTCCTCACCCCCTCTATCACTGCTGCAGAATAACTCTTCCTTTCGATCCCCTCCATCACATTCTGTCCTGACCCCTTCCCTTCCGTCTCCCCCACTCCCTTCTCCTTCCCTCCTGTCTCCCCTACTCCCCTCTCCTTCCTCCGGTTGTTTTCCCTCCCGTCTCCCCCACTCCCTTCTCCTTCCCTCCTGTCTCCGCTACTCCCCTCTCCTTCACCCCGGTTGTCTTCCCTCCCGTCTCCCCCACTCCCTTCTCCTTCCCTCCTGTCTCCCCTACTCCCCTCTCCTTCACCCCGGTTGTCTTCCCCTCCCGTTCCTTTCCTTCCCGTCTCCTTACGTCCTGTCTCCCTATGACCTGTCACCTTCCCTCCTCTCAGCTTCCTCCCAGGCTGAGGTGAGCTCTCCTAGCATCTCTTGTGTCTTTCCCCACTTTATCGTCTACTGTTCCCTCACCGGAACTACTGGCACAACTCCCCTGTTCCCTTCCCACCATTGCCACAACGAGCAGTCTCAGCTTTTCCAACTCCACCTCTATTTCCTTCATCCTTGCGCATCCCCTACACTCAAAATTAAAACTATCTGCCTGGACCTCAGCCCAGGACTTTTCGCACCCAGACTTGACGAAATCTACCCAGTTACTACAACTGCCACAAATTACGTGCCTTGTGGCCTTTAACTGTCGTTTGCACGGGGCCATCATACAATTTAGTTTTAATTAGTTTGCTACGTTAGCCTTGAATAAGGCTGTTTTTGTGATCAAATGAACACTTTAGGCTAAAAATCCTGCCAACTAGTGAATACGGAGAACACTGTGTAACAAAACAACGAAGTGAGTGTGTACTAATTTACGCTAAAGTCCTGCTGTTAATTCCTTTTTACCGAAAACGTTGACTACCACTATGTCAGATATTACCTTATGTATGTAATTTAAGTAAATAAATCACTTTATCTTATATATATATATTAGCTAATGTAAACGATAGCTCGATGCACGGGTTGAATGACTTGTAAACAAAGTATGTGATGAAATAAAGTTCTATCTATCATTATATGTCTAATTAGTAGTATCATGTCATTTCACTCAAAAACTAATTCGCCTATTTGGTATTTCCGACACGATATGGGCTCAGAACTAATAACTTTTAAAACTGATACGCACTAACTGTTTCCTATATATGTATTCCATGACATGCCGCCTGCACATTGACCTCAGGAAGCAGAAGAATTGTGCTCCCAATAATTGATTATCATAAGTTTATTGTCTAACAGTGGGCGATATTGTCCTAAATCAATGTGCGCATGAAATCATGTGATTTTACAGCTTTCATCACAAAACGACAATTTCTTACTTAATTTTATGCATCGTTCTTGTCAAGCAACTTTAGTGATATATGTATACTAACAATTATATCATTGAAATATATGTTTATTGCATTTTAATAATGTTCCAAATAGTCTAGATAAGTTAGTGTTTGGTGCCCTAGATCGTCACCCTTCATTAGCTGGAAAGGCGAGTTCTTGCCTACATACACACGTCAGTGATCGAAGGATCGCAGTGTATGAAGATAGAATCTGGTTTGTTTGGGCGACAACTGATGGGTGCGTCTTCCATGTTCATTTCTGTATCAAATCAAAGTATACAGTTTTCTGCATACAGTGTGAAATTGTTTACTCACTTTTAGCATTGTTTTAGGGTGAAAAACAAAACTGTGCCAAATTTGTTATCATCTAGGTGTTTATTGTAAAAGTTCTACAATGAAGAATAAAATTTTTTCAACTACCTTTTCGTCCCCTCGGTTAGGCCACTCCGCCTACTGTAACAGTCCCCGGAAATTAATACCCAACCAGCACAGCTGTAGCTTTCATCGCAAAAACTACTTCAGTAACTCAGAATTTGAATTCGGAAATCTCCTGCTTGAAGTGTACCAAGTTCAGTTTGCCCATTTTACCTTTAGAAGGTCTTTAATGCATTTATTAAATTATTTACACCTGGGCTGGCATGAAGAATGCCTTATGTACGAATGGGCATGTGTCAGTTTGCAAGCTTTTACTTCTGAAATAGATCTGTTGGTTTTCACCAATTGGACAGCAGAAACCTATTTCTGCAGGGACGGCTTTTACTGGTAACCGGACATAACCCCTTCAGACAAACCCCCTCGGACATACCTCTATTCACCTTAACATAAATACGGACAAAAAACCACCAGACCAAACCCCTGAATTAAAAATTTGGCATAAATGTGCAACAAACTGATTGAGTGCCCAAGAAGCTGCCAGCCCTGACATGTACATTGGATTGTGGTGTTTTGTAGATGGCAGGAGCGGGTGATGATGAAGGCAGAGGAAATGTCCCAGCAAACTGGAAAGGGATGCTGAAATTTTGCATTGAGAATACCGCAACTGAGGATACAACCAGCCAGCCGACACCAATGGATGAAGAGGTCAGTTTACTTCTGTTGTTCAGTGCCGACCTGGAGTAGCTGTGACCTGAAGCAGCTGCATTGGATCACTAAAAATAAAACCCAGTGGTGCAAACTGCACAAAACAATAACTGAAGGGAAGCGGCGTAAGCAGGTGTAAGAGCTGCTCGTGCAAGCTGGCTGTTGTGACTGTGAAAGACACTTTTAATAAATAAATGTTCAATGTGGTCACAGTACTTAACACTTCTATATGTTGTACTGTCGGATTCACAAAGTGTTCATACTGTACAAAGGAACATATGTGTAAATCCCATAACTCGATCATAGGAATACTAGAAAACATGCATAGCGCTGCTAACAATTGTGCATAACTACATGTATAAACTCCTATTGTTTTGAGTTAAGTACATGAAGTGTCCACATAGGTTCCTTCGTAATATCCTTGGAAATATGAGGGAACAGACAGACAGACAGAGCCACAAACTATTTATATAATACACACTCACTTGCTATATAAGTTTCAGCTGTATATGTATGAAAAAATTGTCAAGTAGCCAGAAATTACCCAATTTGATATTATTGTTGACATTAATTTTTTTCACTCCAAGGGGGTTAAATAACGTTTGTTGAGTATTTGCAAGTCATCTGGTCACACAGTCATGGTTCAAATGTGGTGTGACCCATTGCAGTGATAAATACATTGAAAAGTTATTGTGAAATTTCAAAATACAACTGGTTAGTGAACAAAAGAATGTTCAAAGCATGTGCGTGTGATGTGTCCAGACAAAGAAGTGGCTGCAGGAAGTGTTTGCAAGTGTGTCCGAGAATGACCCAGTCAAGCAGATGGCTGAGAATGTCCAGAAGTTGCAGCAGCCATGTGAAATTGAGGACGACGTCCAAGAACACGTTGACCTGTTGGATGAGACACAAGCTCTGTGTGAGGACATTGACCTCGCTAATGGTGAGTCTTGTGTCACCTCCATTCTCTTTCTCATCGACCTCGCCATGGGTGACCCTCACTATGTCACCTTCATTCTCTTTCTCATGTGTCACTGTGTCACCTTCATTCTCTTTCTCATGTGTCACCTTCATTCTCTTTCTCAAGTGTCACTGTGTCACCTCCATTCTCTTTCTCATCAACCTCGCCATGGGTGAGTCTCGTGTCACTGTGTCACCTTCATTTTATTTCTCATTTCTGTTCTGATATGTTAGAGTGATGCCAACCATTAATATTTTCCATCTTTATTCTCGATGTTCTATTACAAGTGATGCCGTCAGTTCATTATAACAGGGCACTGTGTGAACTGCTAGGATAGCACATATAGGGAGATGTACCCTCATATCCTGATGTCAGTTGTTCACTCCATTCTATGTATGGCATCATAGAGTTCATGCTTAATTGATATAGTGTTACATGTTGTAGCCAAATGTCAGTTAGCTGCATATTGGAGGGAGTACATGAGAAGACCAGAAAGATGTTACCTATGTTAGCAGGATTTGTTGATAACTGTGAACAGACAGTTTTAATGTGTCTACATTTCTGTTTGCACCTAGACTTCCACAAGATGGGAGCCTACAGTGTTTTAGATCAGCTGCTGCGAAGCGACCATGCTGATATCCGCTGGCGAGCTGCGCAACTCTTTGCGACAGTTGTACAAAACAACCCTTACTGCCAGCAGAAAGCGCTGGAAGCCAATCTGCTGCCACTGCTTGCACAGAAGGTCGACAATGATGTCAGCATGTTGGTTCGGGTGAAAGCGCTCTATGCGGTATCTTGTAAGTGTGGACAGACACTGCAGAACCAGTGTAATATAACACACTAGGTTTGTGTGCAAAATCAGACACATAAAACAGAAAAATTTAATTGTAATCACGCATGTACACACACACGCACGTGTGCGTGCGCATACACAAATGTATCAATTAAAGATATCTGGCTTTTGAGTTATTACATATTTAGTACCTTTCATATATTTATAATCGGTTAGATGGGTTCACTGTGGTGTAATTAATGCACGATTAAAATAGTAAAGATGGCAAGGGGAATTGCATGGGGAAGTCAAGTCTGGTTGAAGTACCATATGCATTTATTATTACAAATATACATTTACCTTTCTATTATATATTATTATGGTAGGACTATTTGGACCATACTTTAGAATATTATTGGCATTGTTTTTAACATTTATTTTTTAAATAATAAATAATATTTTTATTAAGTTATGATTGCATCTGAGAGCAATTTTTATATATCAGGTGCTATAGAAATGCTTTTATTACTATTATAATTATTATATTATTATTATAAATAACATTTGATAGAATATAGGAATGAATGATTGCTGTTACAGGTTTAGTGCGGCAGTTCCCAGAAGGAGAGGAAGCGTTTGTGTCTGTGGATGGTTTCTCAGTGCTGATGCGAGCCATGCAGTCAGATGAGGAGAAACTGCAAGTGAAAGCAGCATTTCTTCTAGCAAACATTATGCTGTCGGATCCAAAACACAAAGGTTTCTCTCACTTTCTTCTTATGGAGAAGTGTTGTTCTCATCATTTGACATTGTTTTTCATGTTGCTTTGTTCTTTAAAACAATCCTTTTGAAAACATCAAAAAAAAACATAAAATTTTCTGCATCTTCAAATGTGATTTTAATGAATATTGGAGGCTTTTAACATTAGTACCCTAAATTGTCCGTACAAAAGTTGTTCCTGTTGTACCAGTATGTTCGCGATTACATGCTAGTTAATTTAATACCATCATTATTAAAAATAACCAGAGATTAAAGTGTTTCTTTTGTTCACTTAATATGCCATCCTAATGAATTTAACCGTGATCCCGATGTGTCATTTGTGATATGATCATTTACACATAGGTTCTTCTGCGTAACTTCATTTAAAGAGGCGAGGCCGACCATTAGTTTTTGTACAGCTGCACTGTTTTGGCTGTTGTTCTTTACCACTGCTTCCTGTTGGTAGCCTTTTTCCGCCACTTATCCTTCTCCGCCTTTCTCACGTCCCTCTTAATGCAGTCTTCCCATCTTAATTGCGGTCTGACCCTTTTCCTGCAGCCTGGTTGTTTCACTGGCTCTGGTCTTTTGGTAGTCAGCCTGCCTTCACCCGCACAGTGACCATACTTGATGAACCTAACGGATGTGTATTGGCCCTTGTTGTTGCAGACACGTTGTGTGACATGGGGATGATAGAACAGCTGATCAACCTGCTGCGATGTGAGCAGGCTGCATACCACGAGCATCTGGTGAGGGCGCTGGTGAATCTAGTGACTGACCACTGTCGCAGTCTGGAGGAGTGTCGGCGGTCAGAACTCGCACTCTATAACTTGTTGAAACAACTCTTCTCGGACCTACAGGGCAAGCCTGAGTTCCAGGTGGGTCCAGGGGGCATCATAGGGGATCACAGGTTGGGTCCAGGGAATCACAGGGTGGGCCCAGGTATCACAGCATGATTCCGGGGGATCACAGTGTGGTTCCAGATCACAGGGTGGTTCCAGGGAGATCACAGGGTGGGTCCATGGAATCACAGGGTGGGCCCAGGTATCACAGCGTGGTTCCAGGAGATCACCGGGTGGTTCCAGGGAGATCACAGGGTGGGTCCATGGAATCACAGGGTGGGCCCAGGTATCACAGCGTGGTTCCAGGAGATCACAGGGTGGTTCCAGGGAGATCACAGGGTGGGTCCATGGAATCACAGGGTGGGCCCAGGTATCACAGCGTGGTTCCAGGGGATCACAGTGTGGTTCCAGGGAGATGACAGGGTTGGTCCAAAGAGATGACGGGGGGTTCAGAGAGCATCACAATTGGTATATTATTTATTTCCTGCAATTTATCTAAAGGTAAATTTTCATCTAAACGATGGTCAGATGACAACAACAATGCACATTTATAGTTAACATCTTATAAATAAGTACTTATTTAGTAAACTTAGACATTTAACAAAAGGTACAGCGTAATTACGTTTATTGTTCTTCCACAAAATGACTCAGTGATATAAATCAGTTGGTTGACGTGTAACCTGGTTCTGTTCTATGGTTGTCTTTGTAGGAAGAACTGGAACACTGCCAAGAACTACACAGATTGTGTTTTGACAAGACCCCTACACCAACACCTCTGGACAGGTGACGGCATCATAAACTGTGTTTTGACAAGACCCCTACACCAGCACATGTCAAGTGACAACGTCACTGTCAGTACTGGTGATGTGACAATGATGTTTCATTGCTGGTGATGTCACCACAGATCAAACAATGTCAACATTTTTGCTTTGAATGTTGAAACTTTTTGATGATGTAGTGAAGCCTGAATTGTCACGACACTACATATCCTGTGTGCAAAGGGCTCAGCCAGAAGACAATGGTCTATGGCTGATAGTGTACTGCAGTGTACAGTGAGCAGTCTGCTCCTAACATCTCTCCATCAATAATTTTCTGTGAATGATATGCATTTTTTTTATTCAGGTGCGTATTATATATTGTAACAAGGCTAAAACATGTATAGATTGGCCTAAATTATCTACATCGCTAAACAACAATTCTTACCTTTCTAAACAAATGCATTCATTCAATCATTCCACATACAAAAATACATATATGAGCAATAATCTAAGCCACTGAAGCTCACGACAGAAGACACTGATGTGCGCTACATAAACCAAGAACGTACACCAGGCTAAGGGACACTCTAAGCCATACTTCTACCAGACTTGCAAATGGGGAAATCGGGGGTTGATGCTACAAAGTTGGGGTGTGTATTATATATGTGTGTTAGTATAGAAATTTTGTAAGATTTGAGCAAGAAGTCGTGAATATTATACTTGGGTATTGTACACAGAAAATTACAGTACTTGAGCCAGACTGTCAACATTCAGTGGTGAAATAAGGAACTCCCCCACTCTGTCACATGACTGGTGATGATACTGGTTATGATAATGCACATTGTAAAGATCACATCCGTTCACTGCTATACTGCCATGCTGTCTTTATACAGAGGTTTCCAATGAAGACGAGCAAGATAAATAAATATGTATGGTGAAACCGTTAACTCTTTATCTTACTGCCAACTTCGGATGGGCTGATTATCGAACACATCATAGGTGTTGAATAAAAACATTACAAATCGTATCAACAAATTCATACATTGGCAGAACACTAACGTAATGACAGGATTAAGACCTGCCAAGTGTTTTGGCATGGAACATGACACTCATCCTGAGATATAATGATTTTGGACATGAATTAATAAAAATGTGTTTATATTCTAATGTAACTAGATATTTTTTACTTGCTGTTACACTGTCACTGATGTGACAAACTGCTTTCCACGCCAGCTTTTAATAGAAATGTGCATGAAAAAAGTATAAAACAATTAGAGGTTTAGATCTCAAAAAGTCCACTTAACAATTTTTTGCTTATAGTATTTTTTTTTCATAACAAAATTTTATTTTAAAGAATAAGGAGCATTGCTTCGATCGAACTGTAATTCCATTTCTTAACAGCTGCACACAAAATGTTTTCTTCACACATACAAAGACCGCCTATGCAACTGGAATGGCGAATCATCATGTTTCATGAAGCACCAGTTGTAACACTTTCTACAAGCAAACAAATGTATTTTACCAATAACACTAATGATAAATGTCTGTAAAAACATATGAAGGTGGCAACAACAGTGTTGATATTCTATGAAAGGTTTAGGAAAGGAAAACTATTACCAATAAATACAATGCTTTATTTTGAATTTTTATCAAATTTGTGCAACAACTGTCAACAAAATGTGTGCAAGCTTTAAGAATAAACACAACCTATTTATTGACATGCAATCACAGAGACGTGACAACAACAGAAACGTGTAATATTTATAAAAGTATGACAAAGAAGCTTCACATTGAACAAAATACCTCTAACTATTACATATAACACAGACGCCACTGAAATGAAATATCCTGATTGCACATACAAGATTTATGACATGAACTGTATTCAAACATCATCAACAAGATTATAATTTGCAATAATGGAGTAACATCAGAATTAACATATATAGAAGTAGCTTGCTAAAGCTGTTCAAAGTTAACATATCAAGACTAAAGACAACCTTAAACAATCACTTGATCTAAAGCCATCCATGCAACAAGGGAAATAGCTAACTCTAACTTTGTCTAAACTTGCTTTGTTAACTTCTTTCACTATTTTCAAGTACAAAATCCGAGAACAATGCTTTGACCCAAGCATAATTAAAATTTGATGTTCAGTAACTGTTCATTGAACAAAAATGTTGTCATCGTCTATGATGTACCTTGGCCTTTATTTATTGTTTACCCTAATAAAATACTTTATAATTTACTTATTCAACACAGGTGCTTGGGTCGTTTTCTATGTTATTATATGTATGTACATCTGAATAAAGTGATATTCCTCTGAACTGAACAATATGGTCAACACCTGAACAGTAAGATAAAAAAACTTATGTTTGTTTTATGTTTAGAAATGAACATTCCAGTATTGAGGAGTTTCCCAAATTATTCATTGCAATGTCAATATTCGATCAGATTGTCGTACTTTGCACAAAAAGTTGTGTACAAAACTTAAAAAATATAAACTGACATATGTTGTATGAACTGCACAAAACAAAAACAAATCATATAACTGGATTTGTAATTTTCTTTTTTATCATCCCAAGAAAATGTGAAAGCTGTGCGTATAGAGAGCTGCAATGGGACCCATGTTTTCTTAACAGACTTAACTTAACAGCATCACGACAAGATGTACACATGAAATATAAAACTAATGATGAAGTTCTGTCAAACTGAGATCTCTGTGAAATTGTTTCGTGCTTTAGTTCTACCTATTTGTCTACAGTAGCCTTCCGCGACACTCGGCAGAACCGCAGTAGCAATAGAGCACTTTTCCTGGCACGCTGCCCACTTCGTAGTTGTAGTCCCAGGTCAGCTCGGTGCCTGCTCGAATGTACCTGTGGAAAGGTACAAGCACCTCCGTAACATGTCCTACCTCGTATTTGTACCAGTTGGTGATAAGCCAGCCAGCATACAAGTTGTTAACTTACTCTAGTTCAGTCACATGTAACCACTAATGCTGAGTGAGCAGTGTTTTAATTCTCCACTGCGGCTTCTTGAAGTTGGTCGTATTTTGCATGTTTTACCGTCAGTCTGCATTCCTTTACATATGTGCAACTTCTGTGCCGTGCTTTCTATCATGGACATAAGAGGAGTCTACTGTAGGGTATGGTGGATAGAAAATTATATTAATGCAAAAAACTCTGACAAACATCATTCACTACATTCACGGACCTATCTTTTTGACAGAGAATTCCCAATTGGTATCTGAAAAAAATTATCCAATTCGATGACATATTTCTTTATATGTCATAAAACACTGAATATCAGTTTGTTGTTGGCAGCTTAAAGTATATACGAAAGTGAAACTCAGACCTTGTCTATTGTGATATGGCTTGAAGATTCCTTGATGAAATGTATACATGACCATTTAATTAGTTGAGGCTTCCACATTTAAACTTTGATGCATGTTCAAACAGAAGTGAACCACAGTACTTTCTTGCTCACTGCCTTTAAAAGGGGTATTTACATTTCACAGCAGAGATTCTTTCTTTGTTGAAAGGATGACATATAGTGTTTGACTACTGAGGGAAGAAGCAGGACTCACTGAGCAGCGAAGAACGCTATCCATGGGAATCGGAGATCATGGGTGTCAACAAAGACGTTCTGCACAAAGACGTTTGGCGTGCAGCTATGCTGTAATCAAAACAACAAACACGATGTTATTCAACCACACCAGAAACACAAGTAATCTGTAATGCTTGCCTCTATATCAACGTTATAATTAACAGAAAACGATCAGACTTTCTTCTTCCATACAGAAGAGATCATACATAAAGAAAAACTCGGGATATTATTACAACTTCTATAGAACACAAAATGAAATGGCTGCCTTCACACTGGCATTAAAACTTCCTAATTCCTAATCTTGGGGGGTCACAGCCTCTCTTGGATAAAAAGGATAATGATGACTAACTGTCTCCCAAATTGTATGACCAATTATTTGGCTGAAAAATACCCACATTTAGATATCTTCCGAGGTTTCCCATTGACTTGGCATCCATTACGTAGGAGAATTCCTCGCCAAAGTACGGCCTTGTGCTTATAGTGGGCCTCTTCTCCGGACTCAGGGACAACACTGTATCTACAAAATCACCTGCAGTAACTAATAAGAACAGCCACAAATAAAAACAAGCACAAACTCGGAGGCTACCCAGAATAACCAGTGGCGCCTCTGGTGCATAATATAAAACTAACATAAAGGTGAAAGCGTGTGATGAAACAATCGTGTATCTATGCCAAAGCAAGGTCAATCAGGTTCGAAGTTATTGAAACGTCAGATCAGCTGATTTTTGTATTCCGATGCTAGTGTTGTGATTTTTATTTAATATCAGTAAGTGTTATTGTTGATGTGAGGTATTCTTTGCTGAAACTAATTCTTTCCGACTCTAATTTGAAGTACAAGTTGAACTTCCGTCTACAATCGATCCCGCGATGGTGACATGGATACCGATTTGATTAGTTTAATTCATATTACAGTGGACTCCAATTAACAGAATCGCGAATAACAAAAGAAGCCTTTTTAGTAGAATCAGATATATTAGGTGGGCTTGGAGCCATTCCCTATTCCCAGTTTTAAAATGTTCGCTTAATAAAATCAAATAGCTCTGGCCAAAAATTATTCTATTAAACAGATTCAGATGTATGAACGTGGCCTCTGATGCTGTGGTCAGTGTCAGGATTTGATGTCTGTGATACAGACATGGCATATTAAAAAATTACTTTGAACCATTTCAGTACTGTGCACCTCATGCGTTGTGACCAATGAATACTGCATTCCTAGTGACTTCGTCAGAAAATCGACTGCATCACTTCAAATCACGAATTTAGCAACAACAATGTATTTTAAGAATAGGAACACCATATATATTCTGAAAGTAGCATAATCAAAAAGTCAAATTAGCCAGACCATTTTTGTTACTGTCAACGTGGTAACCAACAATTCAAGAATTACGTCACTTCATCATCAAAGTAGTGATTGAATATACTGGCACTGTTATTATCAAGTTCGCCACCATCGTTAACTTATACATCGCTGCCAGACCAGCCAATCATAATGGGGCATCACAGACCGTGCCGATAGTATAGTGGCCTGTCGTACTGAAATAGTTAATACATCAACTGAATAAAACAACGTACTTTTCCTGCGGTTTCCCACAGGTATGTTGACAGTGGTGCTCTGCTGTGGACTGATGTGTTTCTGAGACTTGGGGTCAGGCAGGTTGGAGAAGCGAGAGTGAGTCTGCGACCGAGTTGTCCGCTTGAACTCAGGCACAGCAGCTGTCGATGCATCTGGCAACACGACTCACATTTGACTCGTCATTTCACAGACACACTTCTGATGGAAATTTAATTAAACTGCCTTTTCTAACAGTTGATCTCTGCATCTTAGCAACAAAGAATCAAAGCTACCTTTCAGTCAAGATCAACTATGTGAAACAATCTTTCTAATTTCACTTTCAGCAACATTTAAAATATTTTATTATGTGGCATACATGAAGTTGTTGCTATGGTGACTGATTACAGACTCTGTTACATTGCAAAATATAACTGTTACAACACCTGCTAAAAATAGCTGTCCTGTGCAAAGCTACTGGGAGTGGCCTCTAACATGGTGGGTGAGGCCTCTGACATGGTGGGTGTGGCCTCTGACATGGTGGGAGTGGCCTCTAACATGGTGGGTGTGGCCTCTAACATGGTGGGTGAGGCCTCTGACATGGTGGGTGAGGCCTCTAACATGGTGGGAGTGGCCTCTAACATGGTGGATGTGCCTCTGACATTGTGGGAGTGGCCTCTAACATGGTGGGTGTGGCCTCTGACATGGTGGGCGTGCCCAATGGCAGTGGGGAGCAGTGGTCTTGTGGATAGAGCAATTCTACCTATCGCTGTGTCGAAGCTTGGGCAATTTTGTTCACACCACTCTGCCTATGTCTTTCGGAAGAGACATGGTGGGCACAGCTATGGCATGGTGGGCATGGCCTCTGGCATGATGGATGTGGCCTCTGACATGGTGGAAGTGGCTATGGCATGGTGGGCATGGCCTCTGGCATGATGAATGTGGCCTTAGGCATGGTGGGCGTGGTTATGAAATGGCCAGGACTCGATGTCTGTCATACAGGCCATAAAATAGATTGAAATTCAAAACTGAAAATTCAAAACTGAACCACATACTAACCTTTTTGTTCAGTAAACATGTTGTCATCAGAATCTTCAGATACAACATCATCAATATTAAGTGACGTTGGTTCTGAAATGGAAATATCACTATTACTACAAATACCTAACACAAATAATGTATATTTATTTCATTATGTTACTCTACAAAACAAGATTAAATCACAAGAAATTTTTAAAGGTTTCACGCAGTTCTGTGATTTAGCAATAGTTCTTAATTCATTATAGTTTACAACTAGACTATGCACGATTTTTATGTTACTCATAGCATAATTCTGTCAGATTTGAGATATCTACAACTCTTGGCCTGCAAAACTCTCATTCTTTCATTTAACATTTAAAAATAATGTCTTGAGAACCTGGAAGTGAGACTTGCCTGTTATCTTCAACGAAGCCATTCCATCATCTGTCTTCTCAATGCCGCACTTCATTTCATCATGACTGGCACCACGCTCTGCTGTTGGATTCAAATGAAGAGTAGTTAAGTTCTCATATTGAAATAACACAATATCAATACTTCTTAAAACACATAAACATGTAGCAGTACGAATCATGTAGCAGTATGAATCATGTAGCAGTACGAATCATGTAGCAGTACGAATCATGTAGCAGTACGAATCATGTAGCAGTACGAATCATGCAAATACTTGAGAACAACAATTTTGTATTTGCCAAACACAGAAACATGCGACAATAACAGTACAAATTACTCGAGATGCTACCCTAAAAATATTTTAATTGTTTGACAATTATCTGCTTAGAAGATAGTTGCATGACCAACTGTTTTATTGAACTTCACAAATAATATTGACCGTTTCATACAGAAACACTTTTCGGAAGTTCAACTTGTACTTCAAATTAGAGTCGGAAAGAATTAGTTTCAGCAAAGAATACATCACATCAAAAATAACCCTTACTCAAACATGTATTTCTAGAATTCATAGTTGTACAAATAAAATGGCTGCATGTGCATGTGCATGTGCATGTGCATGTGCATGTGCATGTGCATGTGCATGTCCAGCTAGTGGCCTATTGTTTGTTTAATACAAAGTTTCTGTTGAGATGATCAATGCTTCTGGTATTACCAAACCACCGCATAGAACAGATATGTAACAGGATTTAAAACAAGATTGTCATCCAAGGTTAAACACCCAGATGGCAAGTGGACAAGGAAGTCCAAAAAATTTTCATTTACGTGTAACACGCTCTAGTGAAATATTTGTCAAATCTGTTTTAAACATTCACGCTGGTAGCATTTACACAATCTGTAGAAAATCTTTTTCATTCATTTATTGTCCCTTGTGAGTACTTTCTGATGTAACCTACACTGACCCTTCACTAATGTTAATTTGTATCCTCTAGATAGTTCTACTATCTTTCTTAAGTGAGACAAACATACTTCTATCAATAATTTTAATACCCTTTCAATATGTGCTCTTCCTCCTTGTTCCCTGCTGTTCGGGGTGAGGGTCAGGTAAAATATTGTCGAGCCACTCTTTCTGTTCTTTCTTTCCATAGTTTTCTACCCTTTCAATATATATAAAAAAAGATTTGATCTCCTCTTAACCTCCTACCGGGTCCAGGGGAGTCTCAATGTTAGTCAGACAAACCAGCTAATAACATCAGAAAAACGCAGGAGAAAACTTCAAATATCTAACATGAGACCAAACTCTTGAGATATTAACATGGTTATACAAAATAGTTTTTGTGGACATGCAGTATATCAATCAAATATTGATTTCCAACAAAAACATACACAGCTCGACATGCATTCTACACGATTCTAAATCTTGACACAGGTCAGGACCCACATGCATCAATTCCTACACACTAATCAAATGCTTAATGTTTGTAAAACGTGCTGTACTAGGGGAGACCGGGGCTAGTTGTAACACAGGTAAGTTGTAACAGACGTACTACAGACAAAACTACTACCGGTAATACAAATTATTTTTGAAGGTAGCAGTATGTTCCTAAATAGTTTTAAGTATGTATGTGTGATATCGCATGGTTCTGTTGAAAAGGTAAAAACCGGTGCCATGTTAAAGAAAAAAACTTAACTTAAAACTTTTGCTAGTCTACCTATTAAAGGTTTGTGGGAACATGACATATCCTACGCTGTTCTTCCTTTGGTAGTTCCAGTCATAAAAACATGCTCTAGGCTCTAGCTCTTGTATAGGCCATTAAGTAGTGCTTAAAGTATGTTTCAATGTAATCAAAGGTGTTGCGAATGTGATGGTGCCGGGGCAAGTTGTAACATCTTCCCAGACAAATTGTAACATTGCACTATCAAGCACACAATGTCACGTCACTCTGGGGAGACAAAGCGCTGGGAAAGTGCCGTCCACTGTGAACAGGATGGCGATTAATAAATGTTTTGTAATTAACATGATTATGTTCATGTTACATGTATTTTAGGATGGGCCAATTAAGTATTATCAGCTAATCATATATCCTAGATACAAAATAATTCAAAGCCATTAATTGCTTATCATGGCATATGCTACATTTTGTTGCAATGGTAACACATGTATGTTACAACTTGCCTTGCTGGCTGTTAAAACCTGCCTTGCTGGCTGTTACAACTTGCCTTGCTGGCTGTTACAACTTGCCTTGCTGGCTGTTACAACTTGCCTTGCTGGCTGTTACAACTTGCCTTGCTGGCTGTTACAACTTGCCTTGCTGGTTATTACAACTTGCCTTGCTGGCTGTTACAACTTGCCCTGCTGGCTTTTACTACTTGCCCCACTAGCTTTTACAACTAAATTGTAACACTTTAGGAGACCTCATAAAACGTATCATGACCAAATGTGTATTGCATATGCATATAAGCATTTATTTACGCACGTGGTAGCTGTGGGAGATATATTAGGTCTTGGTGGCATTAAAAAAGTTTCGATCAGATAACAATTCGGATGGCAATCCTGAAATATGGTGTTGTTGTTACAACTAGACCTGGCCACATGCACTACAGAGTAAATGGTCAAAGCTTGGTGTTGGATGGGAATGACATTGCGGGTTTTGGGCTGATGCAGGTACGAATGGTGAGATGCAACTGTACCCGAGCTATTAGAGTTGCTGTCATGAGTGGCTCCGACTCGTGGCATGTGCATGGGTTTTCCCCTTTCATCTAAGTGCACCTCTTTGTCTACGTTCATAGCCAGGTGCACTGGAGAGAGGGCAGTCACATAAGCAAGACTACACCAGTTTAGTGGTAGGTAGAAGTTGACAGAAGAGTGCACCACAGTGACTTCCAATATACATATTCAGAAAACATGTTCAGCATATACTTGGTTGTATAAGATATTCACAAAGACGGCTCTATTATTGTTTTGTTCCGTCGCTGAGCTCAGGTTCCTGAGGATATAAGCGCAGTAAAAGTTAATTATTATTATTATTATCTACAAATCACACATCTTTGAATACATCATTCACTTCTATAGATAAACTACGTAAATTTGCAAACCTCCAAATAAGGACATTTCACAAATGTGGCTTGACAAAACACCGAGTAGGTCCCAGCACCCATGATGGATTCTGTGACCTGCGAACCTTGTATGGTGTGAACGTATGCAAGGTGACAAGTGATGGCACTGTTGATGGGACTGTGTGTACCTCGGGGTTTGCCGGAAACGGGGGGCAGAGGCTGCTCATCCAGATCAGGCAGTTCGTCATCATTGACCGACACCTTAGCTCCAGAGGCTGCTTTGTCTTCTTCCTCATCACTGATGACTATGGCACTGCATGTGATACTGTTGAGCCAGTCCTGTGTCTTATTGGCTCCACTTATCTCCTCATGCACGCCACACTTGACCGACCTGTGGTCAACAGATAATGTGGTGAATAGATAATGTGGTCAAAAGATAATGTGGTCAATGGATAATGTAATCAATAGATAATGTGGTCACCAGATGTGATATTTTCTTATTTCATTGGTTCTCATTTCCTCCGTCTTGTCGTCAAACAACGTTTTCTTACTGTAATGAAAGTGAAAGTCAATCCAGATTTACAACCCATGACACTTGTCAAGCAGACTGCTACATACCATGCCTTGTCCTCCCGTTTCAACACGATCTTGTTGACACCATTCTTCCTACAAATGTCAACAGTCAATTGTACATACTTGGTGCATAGGTTAAGCACGAAAGAAGTCCACTATTAGTTTTGACATTGCTTAACAGGCTGCAAAATTGTAGGCATCAAATCATCCAGCAGAATCTGCTTTCATAAGAGCAGTCCCACCAGACTAACTATAACTTTGCACATTTTATTTTAATATGATATGCGGTAACATATTCAATGTCATACATAACAATAATCATGTAGATTTGTTGCACACAACAGTATTAAAGAGAAGAGACACACTAATGTCACAAGATCACTTACTTTTTAGCTTTCTGGTGAGCATATCTCTTTTCACCTGAATACGTGCTGCGAAAGAAGACCGCTCTTCTTAATTTATATTTAATGCTACACTATTAGCCAACTTTCTGAAACACTTAATACGCAAAAGTTATTCTCAAAATAATGATCAACGTTAAATGGTGACAATGCTGATGACTTAATTTATAATTAATATCATACTAATACCATTAACCTGTTAATAGTATTTGGATATGCAGCAATGTTAAAAAACTGTAAAAAGGACTGAATGATTTTCACTACTTCATTATTTACTTGAAATAAAAATATCCAATAAATTGCTGTCCCTAGCTTCCAGTGACACAATGACACACAGTAGCTTCTAATTGCGTAATATTCAGTTTTTATATACAAATTCAACTTAACATGAATAATAAATAAAGATATAATAAAACATAGAAAACAAAATATGGTCTGTTTCTACAAGTGGAAAGGCGTTATATTTTACTAGAAGTACGAACTTGTATGAGAAAGGTTACCTGTGTAGAAGTTTTAAATATGACTAGATATGGACTTGTGTGAGAAAGGTCACCTGTCTGAGTCATCTCCTGGCACAGAGTTGTCTGTCGAGATGTCGTCCATGATACCTTCGTCCTCGTCAACGTTGCTCTCAAAGCCATCCTTCACACGTTCCACTACTTCAATGTAGTCCAGTTCAGCAAGGTACTCATCGCCGAACTGTTGGCCATCCTAAAGTAGTACAACGGGGATGAAATGAAATAAATATTAACGTTAGTCAACAACACTGTATATACAAATTAAAAGCAATACCTCTCTCCAGTGACCCACAGTTACAGACGTAAACACCCCTTTAGGCATATTCACCCCTGTGCTAAAACCAATTCATGCAGGATGTCATTCGTTCCCAGAACTATAGTGATCTGCAATTATCTTCCCACAGAGGTGGTGCAGGCCCCGACATTGGAGACACATAGGTCTTGACTGGCAGGTCTCCCAGTCCTACAGTGATATGCATGTTTTTTGTCAGCTGTGCACCAGCGCCATATGTAATAGTCCTCAACTAGCTGCTCAAGGGTAACACAGTATTTGGAAGAAAAAATAAAATTCTGATTTAATTGCTTATTAAAGGTGCTTAATTAATGAGATTGTTTTTAGTCTCATTTCAAATTAATTTTGCAAAAAAACAAACCTACGTAGTGTCCACTGCAACAAGCTAGCTTGTTTGTGCAACTTTTGTATGTAGTTTTTATGAAATTATCAGACAAACTATTAAATTAGTTAATGCTGTTCAAGCATTTACTGAAGTGAAAATTTAAATACTGAAAAATCACGATTTTTTTCCTTGGTGAAATTTCATAACTTTGCCATGTGATCAGCGAGAGGATGGAGGTCACGCCCATGATTGGCACTGATCCACACAGTGTTCACCATTTTGGATATCCACTATTTTGATCCTTACCAGGTCTAACGACTAAAGTCGATTCTTTCGATGATTTGAACAAAAATAGGGATTTTTTATTAAACAGACTGCAAAATTACTTAAACTACTCACACACTACACGTCTGGACATAAGTGAACTGGATTCGCGACGGGCTGAACCATTTGATGAAGCAGCTTTAAAATCACTGCAATGCTCTTCACATTTGGAACACTCTGTGAAAAAAGTGAGGTGGACACATGGAAAGAATGGAAGGGGAACGGCTGATGGAAACAGTGGGTGCACTTAGAGTGGAAGACAGGAGAAGAGGAAAACTGAGACGGGAGGGCTGTGTGAAGAGAGATTTGGCGGGAGTGGGAGGGAAGAATAGGAGCAAGGGATGGGGGAGTGGAGACGGGTGGTGGAGATGGCAGGGAAATGGGATCATTGATGGAAGAAAAAAGAAATCAATGACCCACGTCGATGCGAGCCTCACCCCGGACTACAGGGATAAGGAAGAGAACAAACATTAAAATGACATGGACATGTTACACTAATCACTGCAATTCTCCTCACATAGGGAATTCATGATCAAGCTCCCTAAAACAGAAGGTCTCAATTCACCTTTTATGCGTTCATTAATGAAATCAACATCAGATAAAAATCCGAGCAAAATTTAAACTTATGAAAATCTCAATGGTGGCACAAAATTCTGGGGGAAAATTGCTTCGTATTAGCTCATGAATAAGGAGACAGCCAGACTAGTGGTGCGATGATAGCTCACCTCATTGGCCCCTTGTTCTGTCAGAAGTTGGCCCACGTAGATACAGATGAAGCCCCCAGCTGGGATGTCATCCAGACATCGCAGACCCCAACCACTGTCAACAGGTGACACATGACACAGGATAAATGTCTGGCATCTTAGTACTTAGACTCAACTCAATTTCTTGTTTCCTTTGTAATCGTATATTCACCTAGGGTCCTGACATTTTGCCTAAGTTCGTTACTTTTGAAAATACTGTGTGATGCTCAACAGACCTTTCGGGACCATCACGGTCCCTTTGTCAGTGTTAGAGTGAACTGACAAAGGGACCGTGATTTTCCCTAAAGCTTGACTAAGCATCATACAGTATTCTGAAATACAACGAACTTCCTTCAGTACGAATGTAACAGAATACGGAAACAATACTGAAGACTTATACAGATCAAGTTTTGCGACTGTCACATATATGTTTTACATTTAAAATATATGATTTAACAAGATTGCCATCAGAAACAACAAGTTCCAGATGGCAAGTGGACAAGGAAGCCATTGGCTTATAAAGAGTCCAACAATTTTCTCATCTATGTGTAACCTGCCCTTATCAGATATCTGTCAATTCTATTTTTAAACATATTCACACTACTAGCATTAACACAATCATTTGGCAGTTTGTTCCATTAATTTATCACCCTCTGAGAATTGCTGCTTTGTGTCCTCTAGCTCTACTGCCTTCTTTAAGTTTGAAGAACATATTCCTATCAACGTCCTCATAACCATTCACTATATTAAACACTTCTATTTGGTCTCCTCTTAGTCTCCTGGTCTCTAGTGTTGTCAAACCACATTGTAATAAGCGGCTTTCGTAACTAAGGTCTCTCAATTCTGGAATCATTTTAGTTGCTCTTTGTTGTATTCTTTCTAGCTTGTCTATGTCCATTTTACGATATGGCCTCCATGCTTGAATACAATATTCCAAGTCTGGTTTAACTATTGCTTTGTACAGGGGTAGAATTAGCTGTTTCTCCTTATACGTGATAGTTCTCTTAATTAGCCATAGAATTTGATTTCCTTTCGAAGCAGCAATCCTACATTGCTCTGAAACTTTCATGTCAGCACTAAATATTACTCCTAAGTCCTTTTCTTGTGTGGTTCTACCTAGTACAGCATCCTGCATTTTATATTCTTCGTCCATGTTTCCATGTCCTATGTGTTTGCATTTACACTTCCCGAAATTTAATAACATTTACCATTTTTCTGACCATTTAACTAATTTATCTAGATTATCCTGTAAACTTTGTTTATCTGTATCATTAGTAACCTTTCTGAATATTTCTGTGTCATCTGCAAATTTCAGTACTTTTCTAGATATGTTATCTTCCAAATCATTTATATATATTAAAACAGTATAGGGCATAATACTGATCCCTGTGGTACCCCACTCAAAACAGATTTCCAGTTTGAAATCTCACCATCTACTATTACTCTCTGTCTTCTGTGTGTAAGTCACTTTTCTATCCAGTTGATTACATCATTACCTATACCATGGGCTTTTAGTTTAAGTAACAATCTTTGATGTGGCACTTCATCAAAAGCTTTCTGAAAATCTAAGTAGACAACATCCCCTGGTGACCCATCATCTACCTACTTTGTAATTTCTTCCAAAAAACATAAGAGATTGGTTAGACATGACTTTACTTTTAGGAACCCATGTTGAGATGTATTTATTAATTTATGTTTTACGAGGAATTCCACCATGTGGTGTCTAATTAATGTTTCGAGTAATTTACATACAACTGATGGTACAACTCACTGGTCTGTAATTTTGTGGCTTGTTGTTTTACATACATAAGATATTATACAAAACTAGATTAAAAACTAGTAATAACATAGATACAGGTGGGAGAATGACCCTCCTAATGCTTAAATAAAATCTAAACGTCTAATGTTCTAACCTATGTGAGCTGGTTGGTAGAGAGAGAAGACTCACCGTTTCTCTGTCTTGAACACCTGCAGTCTCAACTGGAGGCCATTCTGCGCCACTCGGCTGCTACAGCGACAGTCACACTTACAGTTGACATTGCACTCGTACACCCTACAACAAGTCAACACGCACCACTCACATACACTGGCATTCTTTAGCCAAGCCTCGTACACCCTACAACAAGTCAACACGCACCACTCACATACACTGGCATTCTTTAGCCAAGCGTTGTGGTCTACAACAGTGCAGCCATGTTTTCAAAAGATGTGTTTTGTTCATGAAGAATTTGGCCAAGATGCTTGCATATGTAGACATTTAACATACCCCATTCAGTCAATGACATGTACATACTTTTGATCCAAAGTAATTTATAATGATAAACATGATGACTATAACATATGAATCCATATATACACTTCAGTACTGTTATCCATGTTGTGCATACTTTATATAATTTGTCACATACCAAATATGCATCACAGGACAAAACATTTACTTGTTGAACTAAAAGTGTTGTACTGACTCAAATAATAAATTAAGAAATAAACAATGCTTTGTGATGACAATAGTTTGACCTACTGGTGACGTGATCTGACGGCAACCACACTGTCACTCACCCGGTGATAAGGGACTCCCGCAGACGACGATGATGGTATCCAGCATCCAGATTCTCCGCTATGCATCTTGTCGCATCCACCGTTAACTGTATACACCGACACTTGGTGCGATCCTACATAACAACAGCAAACCTTCCTAGCCGGCCAAACAAAAATATCCACGAGGAAGTAGTGCAACACTGACGAGATGCAGTCGTTGAAATGTGTCTGCAGGTAAGGCCAGACAATCTCCCAGCTGCTCTGATGCCGACTACTGCTAGGTCCGTGCACACTGGAAGATCTGGCCACTGTCATGGACCGAGCAGACAGGCACCCAAAAATGGCAACACCTCGTGCGAGAGACACGGTAAGAAGAACTAAGATATGTTAAACTTTGGATAAGTCGACAGTGATTTGTTTCATCCCAACTTTGAAACAAAATTCTACTCTATTCAAATAGCCATAATGACAGATACGAAATATTACACAGTAGTAACGGTAACAGTGAAATGAAAACATTTAACCACATTGTTTTGAATCAGAAGTGTGCATTGTTTTAATGCACGGGTCTAACCTGAAATCTTACTTTAGCAGGTCTAAATGTGTAACTTACACGGCAACCATCGGTACAGTCGCACCCAACCAGAAACGAAGGATCGAGGTTGAGCTTCACGCCTTTGGCAGGTGTACGTTGATTTGAGTATTCCACATAGTCAGGATATTCTCGGTCGATGCCATTCACACATGATATTGGCACTGTTTCTTTGCCATATGACAGATCCTTAATGTCACAAAAGGTCTAAAACAATGCATGGCAAATATACTTGTAGAAAATTGTAGAAAAGCAGCTTTTCAGCACATTGTAGTGGCTTATAACAATTCATACAGGATTTTTAACAGGTTGCTTATGAGATGTAGCACTAGCCATAATCTTAGTCATTAAGTTATACATAGCCGTTCTGGTGACACCCTTACAAAACAAGAATTAACATTAGCGGTAGCAAACATATTATGTTTGCTACTGCTAATGTGAATTCTTGTTTTGTAAGGGTGTCACCAGAACGGCTATGTATGATTGACAACTGATATTGTATGTCAAAATTGTAGATTCAGTGGATTGCATCACTGTATAATTTTTAAATATACTGTTTTTATTGATACATTTACATTTTTTGGACATACTGCTTATTGTCTGAAAGAAAAACCTGATTATATTATCATTATTACTACATTAAAACCTATAAGCGGGTTGGTACCAGACTCTGTGAATTGAAGAAAGTCAAGCTACATTTCAGTGTCTCTTCATGTGCTAAACAAAGCTTTCAGGATCAACTAGTGAAAGGTTCAGCTTGATGTTGAAGAAATGACCAAGGGCATCACAAAACCTCTGTTGTGCACACATAAAGACTCTAAAAGGTAACTTAACTTTCTTCAACACATTAAAACGATTTCTTCTTTTCACTTACATAATTTGCAGCCATACATTCCTAGACAGAATAGTTTAGCTGCCATAAACAGACTTGAAGCATATGTGTCCCTTGCTAACAGAATGGGCCAAATGTTGCATTTCAAAGTTAGGATATTACTGATTAACTGAAAATTTCCATTTTTCATACTGTTGTGGTACTTTCTCAAATCGATGCCACTCTTTTTTTTTGATGGTTGTGTTTTAAAGTCAACCAGGATGTTCCTTTCATCTGTATCTTCACAAAACGGTTCATTGGTAAGGAGAATTGGGAATTAAAAATGGTGGAGTTTATTTTAGTTTGGCAAGCGGTTTTAACAATTATTTTGACATTGGTCGTATACACAGTAGCGAGGGTGAATGCGGCAGCGAATAACATGATTCTCTGGTCAAAAATTATGAGTTTTTGACTGGCATGCCCGACATTGTGCTAGCTTTCACTGAAAAGTTTCACCATTTCAGTACTACAGCCCTGATCTGCTGTGACCACTGAATACTGCATTCCCAGAGAATATGCAAAAAAATTAACTGCATCACTTCAAGTCAAGATTTCCGCAACAAAAATGCATTTTATGAATAGGAATATTATATATATATATTCTGAAGCGAGTAAAATGAGCCATATAATTTTACATTTCGTCATCACCAGCAATCCAAGATGGCTGCCACGATTTCAACGTTTTTGCAGTTGCTGAACGCCACAATATATATACCAATATACATATTTAATGTAAACTACTCATGTTGATCATTCTACAGGAGCATACTATGATATAAAATACAATATCAAGTACATTTTGTGGAGAATAAGAAAATGAAAAAAAGTTATTTATTTGTAGTTTATACATATATGACAGAAATTTTTATATGTATATTTGCTAACACATCCATTGCTACTGGACCGATTCCAATCAAACTTTGCATGGATTCGGATTCACAGACACCTTTTCCTTCTTACAAAAATCAAACTCCGGCAACGACGCATCATCCAGCATTGATAGTACAGTGCGCAGCTCATCCTCAGGGTTTACACCGTCACTTTCATCATCACTAACGTGTAAGTAGCAATCGAAAATACTCCCGCTGTCCATTTCGCCTCCGGCTTGGTCACTAAGTTCACCAACATCATCATTGTTTCGATCATCAACATTTGACAAAGATTCATCACTAAAACTATCAAATAATCTGTCTAAAACATACGCCAAATTGCCAGTTGAAGTAATGCCATCCGCCATTGTAGATTTTGATAACTCATCAAGAAAATATCACGAAAATCTCCGTAAAATGATATTGAGTGATAATCAACGAATGCCGCTACTGAATAGCTAATTCATTCACCATGACAACTGTATATAACAAGTGGCTCCACGTAGTGGATAATTATGAGTAAAAGCGATTTAAGTAGTGAATGTAGCCAATTAAAAAAATCTGGCCTGTTGTACTGTGGCGTCACACACCACGCAGCCAGTAATTCGGCCTGTCGTACTGAAATGGTTAAATCATGATTATCTCAGTAATGAAATTTTCAGATTATTTCACACAGCCTCCAGGAAAATGCGATTGCGATTGACATAATCATCACACAATAATGAACTACACGTCATGGCGCACCAGATAAACAACTCAAATATATCAAATGCAACATTTGGTTGATTCTGACAGCAGAGGACACCACAACAACACAGCTGACTTAGACACTAACAACATGTTGTTTTTAAGACACATCTTAAGTCCCTATTTTCTTGAAAATGTTTGTACAGCACCATGAGTTGATTCTAAAAACACGTTTTAAGAGTTACATATGCTAATGTGAAGCAATGCACCACTTACCCTCACTGGCACGTACTCGGTGTCAGTGTGAAGCTGCGAGTCAAAGCAGAACATGTCAATAGTCATGAGGGAGTTGGTCATTGCCAGGTACTTATCCACCTCCTCAATGGTTCGCAGTCGGCGAGCACATGGGGCGCGGTACACAATCACCCTCTTGCCATAGTTACTTTGTTTTGTGATCTGCCTGGATGGGGACAGAACATTCAACCTAATCTTAACTACACACACACACACACACATGCACACGTGCAAACATTATACATTAATTAGACGGACGTTACCAATGCATAAAGAATTCCAAAATGCAGTAGAATACTCACATTGTATTAACAATGTAAAACCATAATTTATACAATATTTAAGGGGGCAGGGGCAGCCTATCCATCAGTTAATTTCTTCATTTCCTCCTCATAATATGCTATGAAATATTCAACTGAATGTCACCACATGAATATCACATGGTACTAACATCATATTTTATCAATCTGCTTCAAAAACTAATATTTTACTTGTCTCAGTGGAAATCCCCATTGGATTGGATTGGTGTTTCAACTAACTGCAGACTTGCCATTGGTAAAGGTAAAAGGTAAAGTCATTCCCAGGCATTACGCCTTAGGAAGCCATGAAGGCTTATATGGCCAGTGCTTAAACCTGGTTTCTGTAGTGCGAAGCAACTTAGAGTGCAGTTATACTGACTCTCCTGGATGGGACACTAGTCCATCGCAGGTACCTTCCAAACAGTGTTTGTACTCATTTGCAGCTGAGTAGACTGAGGCAAAGTGGGGTAAACGAAATTGCCTAAGCTTCGAAAACGAACCGTGCCCAGTGTGGGTCTTGAACTCACAACCCTTGAATTTAGAGTCCAACACCTTAACCACTAGGCCACGGCTGCTCCCAGACGTCCCATTAGTGCAAATTAATTTGCTGTGAATATGGAACACATCTACAGTCGCACCTCGTTATTGCGCAGATATAAGGTGTTCGGTCGTGGACCCCGATTTTCTGCCAAATGAACCTGCATAAACCTACTTAGAATTACTTTGACAATTCTCAAGAAACATTAGGTGAACAATGTCAATGAACAAGTGTCAACGTGTTGTTTGTTTTGCGCTGCCGCCGACATCAATCGCTGTTGCTGGCTTTGCTTCGATGGTTTGTAAATTGCAATCGATATTCACAAATACGCCCTCACTTAAGAATCAGATAACAGTCTTTAATGCACTGGGTGAAATGGCATGCGTCCATTGCATTGTAATTCTAACCATTTTTGCGACGTGAAACCAACATGCCAAATGCCTAATCCAAGGCGCTACTGGCGCGTGAAAATATTAATTCGCCATCTGCATATGAAATGATGAATCAATGTTAAGTGGTGCATCGTAAATTTATGCTTTGTTCGAGATCAGTTGAAAGACAAAGTGAAACAATTATTAATTCTACCTATTGTCGTTTTATATGTTTAATCAGCTTACATACTACGTGTGTCAAATCATATATGTTTTCGGCTGCTCTGATCCAGGTTATTATTTTCTATTTGTAGACCTATTGGTCCAGTACATCGTCATCGTCATTAAAATTTCAACAGGGTGTGACATTTAAACATAACACATGTTGATGCTAGTTGACTCGTTTAATAAGCTCTATAAACTGCGTATTGGCATACAAGACAGTGCTGCAAGCGCAGTGGCTTCAACAGCGTTCTTGGACTTGGTGCAGCGGACAGCGATTGCTGTTGTTTGGTAACTCCCTGGTGACAGATATTGGAACACCTAACGCGCCTCGCGTACAGCAAGCTCCGTAATCATGGACCCCAACCACTGTGTTACAACGAGGCTCGACTGTATAATGGGTACATACACTTGGAGGTACATACCTTTCCCAGCCACACAGCTGGGGTATTAGGAGAGGGTTGTTACACTTGAACTTCTGTGGGTCGTCAGGCACATCCCTGAGACAGCTGGCACAACAGACGTGGGGCTCTACAAGTGGCAATCACCAAGTTATAGACAACATCCACCTGACTTAATCCCAAAACTTCATGATAAACAGACTTTCCAGACATGTTAATACTTAGTGACATGTTCCGTGTGTGTGCATGCGTGTGCATGCGTGTGCATGTGTGTGCGTGCGTGCGTGTGCATGCATGAGTGTGTGCTTGTGTGTGTACTCACTGTATTTCTTCTTGTCGCTGTCTCGGATGGGTAATATCTTCTCTATCTCCATCCTCTCTCCCAGAACGTCCTCACCTGAGACACAAAAGGAGCATTATTGAGGCAGAACAGGTACAAAGACACTGGTACGGAAATGAGGAAAGATTATGATTACAGCAACTCCAGCATCATGGGTCTTAAAAATATATTAATAATATAGGAATGTTATTATTTCATGTGGTGCCATCTACTGACTTAAGTTAACACAAATTAGCAACTGCTGACTTTCAACATGTCACAAAATTTGCCGATTTTGCTGATTTTATTGTGGTATGGAATGACTCAATTTGCCGAATTCGCTGATTTTATTGTGGTATGGAGTGACTCACTCCATACTTCGATCAAATCACCATCCATAAGTGGTCATTGCCATGTAGATTTCTATCATAAAATAATCTTATAACAATGCACTGCACGAAACCTCCAAATCCCCAGAATTATTAGGAAAACATAGTAATTGTTTGAAAATATAGGAAATATACGAATTGCAAAATATAGAAAATATGGGGAAAATAGGAACATTGGGCACCTTGCCTGTGTCACTGGAGGGAGGTTCAATATCTATTGTGTTTGGGGGCAGAAACATCACAACTTTCAATAACGAATATGCGGGAGACCTGAGCTAGCTCGGGCTTCCAGTGCGTCTTAGGCTAAATTGGCAAAACACTGCAAATTTTCTTCTTTCTTGAACAGCACTCTTAGCAATAATTGTTGAACAAGCTGTATTCATAGCATATATTAAAATATAAAACAATGTATTCGATTCGTTAAGAACACAATTTCTTAATAAATACTAATACAACTGCTAAGAAACTACATTGATGTGTTTTTTGTGGCAGTGTTCTAAAGTTGTGGAGTCACATCACAAAGTCTGTTGAAAAACGCTTGTCATCTCTCTAAAAGATGCACAAGCACTGCATTTGGCATTGCATGTTTTTATATGTACAGTACAACTGTTAACATGAACTTAACATGAACTGAATATAATTCAAATGCCTGTCATAACTGAAACCACGAGCCCGGTCCTGCCAGGATATACCGCATTGTGTAAACGCGTTTTACGCAACTTAACTCGAATACATGGATAAGTTGAAGTGTTCCCCCAGTCCGTCCATCTTGGAGTGAACAAAGTCGTACTGTATTTCATCAACCCATTAACCCATTAGACCCCAGGATTTTATTAAAACATGCCACCATGTTCCCAGGATTTCCGGCAAATTTCGAGCGATTTACCTCCTTGTGTTCAAAAATCTGTAGAAAAAACTATTCAATATTGACAATTACAAGTTGCGTTTATTTTGAAGAGTAGTAATTTCTCCACATGCATGTATGCATAGAAATAGGATATATTAATAAAATGTTGACATTTGATCACAATTTGCAAAGACAAAATAGTACATTTGTTAAAACTTTGAAAGTTGCGACTGACATATGACAATGATACCATGCTATAACCCTATGTAACTCAGCGAAGAAAATGTAGCTATATGTGTTAGCTTTGCACCACTGAAAACATTATCAAATTCTGACGGTTATTTTTCAGGTTACACCATATTTTATCATGACAAATATAGGAAAAAAAAATTTCAAGATAGCATGAACAAAACTTATGAAAATCAAGATTTCCGAAAGGGGAACACATGCACGTAACGAGCTGTTGTTGTTGCAAAATGTATCCGCTAGGGTGTGGCAAAATTTGGTAGCGTTTAGTTCAGTAGTTATTTGCCAGGATTTTTTTTAATACAGAGTCCTGTATGCGGCCGGCGGCAGCCGTTCCAGGACTGCACAGAGCGGCCGGCCGCGGCCGTTGTGGGGGTCTAATGGGTTAATGAAAACTATTTTGTTACGGAATGCTTGATATGAGGAGGTACAAACAACAATAAGAAACATGAGCTGTGGAAAGTCACCTAAATTACCATTTACCTAAATACCATTCAGTCTGTGTAAACATACCTAGGTCACCACCGGCCAGCAGACAATTACCTACGTCCTGAACTTCCCCATCCAAGCGTTCTTGTAAGACGCTGGCTATATCTCGGTGTAATGTGATATCACTCACGCTGCTGGCTTGATGATATTCTGCAATGGAATCACATCAATGAATTCCAGAAACTGCCACAACCACCAGAACATCCCAGCACATGGCAAGGAACAGAACATGGTTGCATGCCAAAAACGGACCAGTAATGTACACACACGAAGAAGAACAATGTGTGGAGATATTACCTCGCAGAACTAGGCAAATTTCACTAGGCTTAAAATACGGTTACCATTTGATGACATTTTTCTCATAAAAAATAATACATTGTTAAAATGCTTTTCATAAAACAAGTACTTTACGGTAAAACTAGCTGAGTTACTGGCGTCGTTGCACAGGAGAAAGAGCTTATGACTTCTTACACTATACATTCACGTTTTCATAGGGTAATGCCAAAAGCAATCTTGTGGGATAACAACCCCCCCACTTACGGTGCTGCTCCTTCTCCTCAGGAGGGAGATCGTCCTCCATGTCATCTGTGATGTCATGCACAACCACCGGAGCCGCAGGTTTGGAGATACTCTTGCGAGCCACAGCCCTCTTCTTGGTGCCAATTTCTCCTGCGGTGCCTGTATCAACTCCCTGACCACTGGGATCATCTCCAGTCTTCTTTATGTCTGCCTCTGTTAACATCCACTCACTATGAGCATGTAAGTCAAATTAATATTGAATGAAGCATAGATACCTCTGAGAGTCCCGATTGTTAACTCGATGTAGCTTTCAAGACACTCTCGGACCCTTTGTCAGCATCACTCTGATCTGCCCTCTAGTGTCATGTGACATGTTGTCGATCAACAGAGACGGGGGGCTACAACCTTCCCACGATTCTCTGCTATACTGTGACAGCCACGAACATGGTCATATGACACCAGGGGCCAGATCAGATAGACGCTGACGAAGGGACTGAGACAGTCTTGAATGCTTGAGCTAAGGATTCGCTCAACACAACTTAATAAGCTAGCTGACTGGGGAAGCCATACTTTATTTGAAACAAATAAAAATTCTGCATGAAGATGATGTAACATACCACTGTAGTGACAGTTTGTTTGCAGCAAATATGAAAATAATCTCTTTTTATGGCAAGAAATAATTTGCTACAACAAATATAAATAGTGCGCATAACTGATTTGTGTTAATTCTTTTAATAAATTTTTTTTCTGTTCATTATTATGGGTGGAAACATAAGATTTCCATGTAGACCTCACTCCTAAATGAGACATGTTTCCAGGCAATGGATTGGGAACTAAGAAGGCCCACTGATGGCACATCCTTGAGTACTCAATATGAATTAAAAATTAACAGAAAAACTAGATGTAGAAGGTGACAGCTTATCATAGATCCACTTTAAACTACAATATTAAATAAACAAAACTAAAAGAAGGATTGAAACATGCCAGTTTCTTCACCAGAATGGTCGACTAACAAGGACTAAGTAAGTCAAAACATAACCAATATGTATCTGTAACAGCACAGAAATATCACAGGTGGAAGTGTTTTGAAACCCCTCCTAATATTACTATAATCGAGCTAGAGTATGTATGTACGTTATGCTGCTCTTCCCAGAAGCCACGTGTGTTTTCTACGATTGTTCCAAGTTACGTAACCCATCCCCTGCCTGTGCGTATATAGCGCCCTCTGGCACATAATACTGAAATGATCAGTGGATGGTTTAAGTAACAATCAAAGAAAACACACATATCATTGCGAACAACTGTATATAATAACTACGAATCACCTTCTATGAAGTACCAAGTTACCCCGTCCGGATGGGTATTTTTGCTAGTTTTGGTAATACCCTTTGAAACATGTTTAGCACCTTGTGAGTGTATACACAAGCATACCTCCTGACTTGCTGGCCTGCTCTTCACTGCCTCGTGTGTATTCCACAAACGGCTTCTGTCGACTCTTAATGTGGATGTTATGCCGTCGACCTTTGCCTGACACTTTGGATGCCTCTGCATTTGCCTGAAATATGACATGCCAGATTACTGTCATGCATACACGAGAACTAAATATCTTGTATGCTTGTCACAAACCATACGTGCTTGTATGACACGTCACCGGGTGTCACATACCCAGTACACTTGTATGACATGCCAGATGGGTATCACATACCCTGAATGCTTGTATTAAATGTCACCAAAATGTCACAAACCCTGTGTGCTTGTATGATATGTCAGATGGGTGTCACTAATGCCATAGAATGTGTAACATTTATACCAAGTCTGATTTATGAACTGTATAAATCTTCCAAAAATAGACAATATTCACAACACGTATGACACCTATCAGCCAAGAATAAAACTATGGTTGAGGGTCATGTTTGTGATGTAATTGCGATGTTTGTGACATCATTGCAATACGTTTGTGACGTCAATGCGATATTTTGGTGACGTTATTATGATATGTTTGTGACATCACCACAATGCCTGAAACTGTTAGATTTTGAAATTGACAAAACAAATATTTTTATTTTTTTTACATAATTTCCGAAAGCAGTCGTTTTACATAGATAAATGCATAGTCAGTTTTACTGTCTGTTGTCATACAATAGACATTATTTATAATATGTATGACACTTGTTTCCTACGAATGAAACCATGGTTGTGGGAAGTCAAAAAATATAGTGCTAATGTGCATGAGTGTGAATAATAGTTCTAATGTGTCAGGCATGAGTGTGAATAATAGTTCTAATGTGTCAGGCATGAGTGTGAATAATAGTTCTAATGTGTCAGGCATGAGTTTTCACTCATTCTTATCGAGTGTTGAACCAGAATTATGTGAGAGTGTGACATCTAAGTGTGACTCACTAGTTCTGTGTAGAGTGGCTCAAGTCGAGTTGAGCCTCTGTAGATCCATTCAACTCGCTTGTCTGCGTCAAAGTACATCTGCACGAGACTGGCGTCAACTCTCTGGACATGCGCCACCCACCTACAGTTGAAACACACGGTCAATTACAAACATGACTCTTACACTTGGAGTCAAGAGTGTCATGACTCTTACACTTGGAGTCAAGAGTGTCATGGCTCTTACACTTGGAGTCAAGAGTGTCATGGCTCCTATACTTGGAGTCAAGAGTGTCATGGCTCCTACACTTGGAGTCAAGAATGTCATGGCTCATACATTTGGTGTCAAGAGTGTCATGGCTCCTACACCTACACTTGGAGTCAAGAGTGTCATGGCTCCTACACTTGGAGTCAATAAAGTAACTAATGTTACATATTATTTCCATTTTATTTCACATAATAATGGTGGCGTGTGAAAATTAATTTACAAACACATATTATTCTCCTTGTTTCTGAGCAATAATTGTAAATGTGCTGGAAATTACACTCGCAGATTGAGGTGGAATTCAGTGAAAATATTTTTTTATTATTTCATACTGATGCTGCTAATTATTTAACTTGGGGGACAACCTCCCATCTCACACCTGTTTTGGGGGCCAACATCTACATCATTAATGGGAAGAACCATTTGGTATATAATCCCGTGGTCACCCCATAGACAGCTTCAGTTGATTTAAAATCAAGATAAAAAGAACCCATGTTATTATCACACCTACACTAATAAGTTATTTTTTATTCTGCATTTAAAAGTTATACTTCTGTCACAGTTTGATATTTCTGGGCTAAAGGAGTTCCAGTCATTAACTGTGCGTGGAAAGAAACTATAATTTTATTTGAATATGTCTATGTTACTGATGGGGGAATGAAGTGATGGCGACCATTTGATGTGGCGTGATGAGTAGATGTGTTGAGATAGTTTGGCAAACTGACGACGATTTGGTGGTGTAGTGCTTTGTGGAAGAGAGTCTTGCAACTTTCCTTCTGCTCTGGAGGGTTGGCCAGTGGAGTGTGGTTAACATCCTAGTGACACCGGATTCTCTTGAATAATCGTGTAATACAAAGCAGGCACCTCTGCGTTGGATTTTTTCTAATTGGTTTATTTAGTATTTACTAAATAAATTGGATTTTTTCTAATTGGTTTATTTAGTATTTACGGTATGGGTTCCATACTATTGATGAGTATTCAAGTTTTTGGTCTGACAAGGGTGGTGTATGCTTTCGCCTTTATTTCTTGTGAGCATCTGTTTAGATTTCTTTTGATCAGACCGAGAGTTCTATTTGCTTTTGAGGTGATGTTATCAATGTGGGTTTTCCATTTGAGTTCTTTCTGTGAGTGAACTCCAACACAGCGATGATGACTGACTGGCTTCAGAGTGACACCTTCCATGATGTAGTCCAGTGTTAATGGGTTGTGAGTTTTATACATATGGAGTGTGTAGCATTTGTCTGGATTAAATGACAAATTGTCCTGAATAGCAAGCAGTCATCTGCAAAGAGTTTTACGTGAGAAGTTAGATCGTCATTAATGCCATTTATGTACAATAAAAACTTAAGGGGGGCAAGTACAGTACCCTCTGGTACCCTTGAGAATATTTGTATTTTGTGTTAGGTGTCACCATCAACCACTACCCGCTGTGTCCTATTTATCAACCAAGCATAGGCAGGTCTTTCCACGTATACCAGTGTTTAAGTTTATGAAGAAGCCACAGATTTCAGAGAGATTGGTCGATAGTTTTTGGGTAGGCTTCTATCCCCCTTTTTGAATATGGTGCATATATCTGCTGTTTGCCAATCCTCGGGCAGTTCTCTTTTGTGGAAGGAGAGATTGAGGATGAATTGTAGGATTGGTGCTATTTCATTAGAATACTCCTTGAGAATTCTGGGATTCGATCTGGACCAGGAGCTTTATTTATTTGTAGCTTATATAGAAGGTTCTTGATCCCTTTACATGAAAACTTAATATCTGTAGGGACTTTCTCCCTTCGAAGGCATGTTGACAAGATCTTCTTTAGTAAAAATGGATTGGAATTGGTGGTTTAAAGCCTCTGCTAGCCTCCCACCATTTTTAGAGTCAGCATCCATACTCCTGCCAATCCCACCTATTTTTTAGGCCAACCTCCCACATCCAGTGTTATATTGTAATCAAGAGTCTCTTTAGCAACAAAACGATACCTCCTTCATGTTTTTCTGATGAAGTTTACCGTTTAGCCACTCACTGGGTTAATGTTAATTATAAATGAGTTTACAACACTGTTGCTTTAGTGAATGTTGGGAACTTATAACATACTTAAATGCAAAGCTTAAGCGTGCATACCAGGCAGTCTGGCTACATAAGGTACAGCTAACACAGACTTCAAAACATGACATTAAAAAGAGACTGCAGTGGATAAATCTGTTGTACATAAGCTCAGGCCAAGTAGACATGAAATGTTAGTTGAAAGGGTTTTGCCGATTTAGTGTTCAATGACTTATTAAAATTTTTATCAATGCATAAGCATTCTACAGAAACCATCTTACTTGAGAACACAGAAAAATGTGAAATTCCTACATAATACTAAGGTTTACTCGTGTACTGTTTTAAAAACCATGACATTTCACTTGGCGAGAGTGTCTACATACCATTTTCCCTTCCATTCTGTCTTTACCATTTGCTTTTCTTGCAAGCGCACCATTGGCCTCTGAAAACATCACCAACCAATCAGTGCTGCCGTCCTTCACACAGATAACACAACAACCGGCCAGACAATTTAAAATTTTTTAAAGATGTCTATGCTAGATGGAAACACAGAGACAATCTTCTCACCTCAGGATATTGACTTAGGTAGTCCTGGATAAACTGTGAAGAATCTGGGTGGATGTCCTCCCACACATTGGCACCTGAAAGTGAATGACCGCATCACATCAAAGATAAAGGTATGTTCTTATATAGCGCAGTGTCCAGTCCTTGTTACCATTTAAGGCTCTTTACACTTAACTCCCCGGCAGACCTGTTCATTCCAATGCCATCTTCACTTCTCTGAGAAGCATTCAGCCATGCTGTAAATACTGCATGAAGATTATTCGTTCAGATACCCAACTCTGCCATGTATTCATTTATATAGCTCAGTGAACTGTGGCAACGTGGGATAAACAAAATAGCCAAAGCTTCAAAGTGGCACCAAGAGGATTCTAACTCGGGTTGTATCAATTGTGAGCCCAACGTTCTAACCACTACATTATCGCGCCACACGTCATACCAACCCGTACCGTACACTCTTTTGAGAGCCTTGTTTATACCTCGGTTAATGTCATTCTACTTCAAGTCCCATATTATGACTGAAGTCACATACCATCCTTCAAGTCACATACTAGCAATGAAGTCACATACCATCCTTCAAGTTACACACTAGCAGTGAAGTCCCGTACCATCCTTCAAGTCACATACTAGCAGTAAAGTCACATACCATCCTTCAAGTCACATACTAGCAGTGAAGTCACATACCATCCTTCAAGTCACATACTAGCAGTAAAGTCACATACCATCCTTCAAGTCACATACTAGCAGTGAAGTCACATACCATCCTTCAAGTCACATACTAGCAGTAAAGTCACATACCATCCTTCAAGTCACACACTAGCAGTGAAGTCCCGTACCATCCTTCAAGTCACATACTAGCAGTGAAGTCACATACCATCCTTCAAGTCACACACTAGCAGTGAAGTCACATACCATCCTTCAAGTCACATACTAGCAGTGAAGTCACATACCATCCTTCAAGTCACATACTAGCAGTGAAGTCACGTACCATCCTTCAAGTCACATACTAGCAGTGAAGTCACATACCATCCTTCAAGTCACATACTAGCAGTGAAGTCACGTACCATCCTTCAAGTCACACACTAGCAGTGAAGTCACGTACCATCCTTCAAGTCACATACTAGCAGTGAAGTCACATACCATCCTTCAAGTCACATACTAGCAGTGAAGTCACATACCATCCTTCAAGTCACATACTAGCAGTGAAGTCACATACCATCCTTCAAGTCACACACTAGCAGTGAAGTCACATACCATCCTTCAAGTCACATACTAGCAGTGAAGTCACATACCATCCTTCAAGTCACATACTAGCAGTGAAGTCACATACCATCCTTCAAGTCACATACTAGCAGTGAAGTCCTGTACCAACCTTCAAGTCACATACTAGCAGTGAAGTCACGTACCATCCTTCAAGTCACATACTAGCAGTGAAGTCACATACCATCCTTCAAGTCACATACTAGCAGTGAAGTCACGTACCATCCTTCAAGTCACATACTAGCAGTGAAGTCCCATACCATCCTTCAAGTCACATACTAGCAGTGAAGTCACATACCATCCTTCAAGTCACATACTAGCAGTGAAGTCACATACCATCCTTCAAGTCACATACTAGCAGTGAAGTCACGTACCATCCTTCAACTCACATACTAGCAGTGAAGTCCCGTACCATCCTTCAAGTCACATACTAGCAGTGAAGTCACATACCATCCTTCAAGTCACATACTAGCAGTGAAGTCACATACCATCCTTCAAGTCACATACTAGCAGTGAAGTCACATACCATCCTTCAAGTCACATACTAGCAGTGACATCACATACCATATTTGCAGTCACATATCATTCTTAAGTCACATACTGTACTTATCCTTTATAATCATTATCCTATTCGTCACTTGTCGCAGTTAACGGTTCCACAACCGATCCTTCTTTGTTGGGTAAATAATACACATATTATCACTGAAGTTCCAGACATTTCAGCCTTGGATATTTATATATTACTGTTCACTGTCCCGTAATCAGGGGACTGATGGAGCCAAGTTCCTACACAGCTCCACCACTGTGTCAATGCTGGCAGCCATAACACGCATCACACTATGTAGATCAACATTACTGTATTAATACACCTCTTTGGCTGAAATGTCCAAGCCCAAAAGAGGGTGTATTCTCTTAGTTAAACTAGGAAACTCATCTGGATTGCGATTAGCAAAATTACTACATGAAATCTTGGAAAGAAGAGTTTATGATATGTGTCTAAACACTGTATCCATTGTACACATTGTACACATTGAAGTCATCAATGAGTGTTTATTATAGTTGACATCTGCTCAGAAGCATACAGAAAGAATACTAGAAACACATGCATTTCTGTCACTCAATTGTAGCACTGTAAATTTGATGGATTTGTCTGTCAGACTGCGAGTTCATCTGCACAGATTCCAGTTGAGATTCGCATTAGTGCATTCCATACTGTTTCAAATAATGAAGTAACTAAAGTTACTAAACCCTGTCCTGATTTGGGGACTTTCAAACTGCTTGACGCAAGAATAAGCAGCTTATCTCTGTAACAAATCCTTTTAGTCATGTTACGTACTTTGTTCGACTACCTGGTGAACGTCTCTTGCGTAGCAGTACTGTGCATAGCCGTCATCAAAGAATATCAGATACCTGCAGTGCAACATTTCCCAGTTATGGCAAGTGATGGTATGATTCGTCACATCAGCATAATTTTAAGATGGCTGGGCGTCTATTCAACACTTGTTTTGAATTGAGTACTTTCAGTTGAATTCTTTAAGATAAAATAAACTAACCATTTCCTCACAAACTGTAGTTAAAATACTAAATAATACTCCCAAGTAATAAAATTTTAAAGTTTTTAATTTATTTTGTGATGTTTCATGATTTTCAAAACGTTTTTGTAAATTTGAAAAAATACTCACAAAATGCCATGTTGAGAAAACCCCCAAATCAATAAATCACACACACATAAGTATGTTAGTGTCACAAATAACAGTACGGATTTCCAAAAGGACTGTTTTTTTAAAGGATGGATTGGCAAAATACGACGTTAGTGCTGCATGATTATTTAAGAAAAAAATCAAACTGAAATAAAACATCAACTAGCCACCTTAATGCAGTTACAAAGAGTCTAAGGTATGAAGTTTATCATGCAGTTTTTCATTATCATTATTCCAGGACATATTAACAGATACCAAACATTTATCTTAGTCACGTCCTACCTGTTATTGTTTCTGACGTTAGCTGGTTCTGCCACAATGCCAGCGAAGAACCAGTTTGACGGTGTTTCCTCCCCTCTGTAGAGTGCTGAAATTGTGATTGCTATGGGAATTTGTAAATATATAAATGATAATGTGATATGTATATTTTGTAATCCATCAGGTCTCTGTATCTTTGTTATTTTGTATGTATGCATGTTATGCTACTCTTCATAGACACTTTTCATTTCGGGCGTCAAACTTTCAGGAGTTCATCTACGACCCACGGTCGGGTCGTCTCAGTTTTATTTTTTATTTATTCACCCACATTGCAAATTCAAGAGTTGGATTCCCAGAAGCCATCAAGATATTGCCAAGGACTAATGCATAGATGGATATTTCTGAGAAATTATGTAAATATTTTTTATCGAGACAGATTTATGTTTTTTTTTACTGGAACAGCACTAATTCATTGATAAAATAAATATTACCTGAGAATTTTTTTTTTTTATGAGTATATGTTGTCAAGAACCTGGTTATGTAGTTAGTCATTCATACAACAGTAAGCCCAGTATCAACATTCAAGTTTGTTTTTATCCCTGTGGTTATACTCGGGTTTTATTTTAAATAATTCCTAGTGGTTATCATAAAAAATTGTATATTTTTACACTGCTGAACAACATTTGGTACGAAGATGATTCACATGTCCAAATGATAGTAGATTTCGCTTACCAATGACCCTTGTTCCAACAGGTAATATCTCCGTGCTGACATCAATGCAGGCTACCTGTTTGCCTGTCAGGATTTTCATTCCTTTCCCATCAAACTTCACCTTCAGTTTGTGCTACAAGAATATTTACAATGAGCAGCCACAATGACGATGGCAGAGAGAAAATACAACACAAACAAATAACTAAACCAACTATTATATCTCTGGATGACTAACTTATCAGCTGCCATGTAAACAACCCATACTAGCACCACTGTGTCAATCGCCATGTAAACAACCAATACTAGCACCACTGTGTCAATCGCCATGTAAACAACCAATACTAGCACCACTGTGTCAATCGCCATGTAAACAACCCATACTAGCACCACTGTGATAATTAAAATGCACAAAACACACCAGAATGGCATAGTGTTACACTCTCAATTAACAATGCCCCCCCCACTAAATAGGCACTGCTAAATGGCTAGAGACATAAGACACACTACCACAGATTGTACATGATGAAGAGGTACCTGCAGCTGTGAAATCTGCACTGAATGTTGAACCAGCACAGCTTTCTGACAACACAAGACACACTATAACAGACTGCACATGATGAAGATGTACCAGTACCTGCAGCTGTGAAATCTGCACTGAATGTTGGTGAACTAGCACAGCTTTCTAACCACACACCTCCATTCTTGGCCTGTCCTTGTTCTGTATGTCGATGAGAGTGCCCTTGTACCATATGTCGTTGAACTTCCTGCCGTACAGCTTCATGCCAATAGCAAGGTCTCTGGAGAGAAGATGTTAGCACATTGAAAGGCCCACTCATGGAGACCATGTTACTATAACCTATGCCAATAGCAAGGTCTCTGGAGAGAAGATGTTAGCACATTGAAAGGCCCACTCATGGAGACCATGTTACTATAACCTATGCCAATAACAAGGTCTCTGGAGAGAAGATGTTAGCACATTGAAAGGCCCACTCATGGAGACCATGTTACTATAACCTATGCCAATAACAAGGTCTCTGGAGAGAAGATGTTAGCACATTGAAAGGCCCACTCATGGAGACCATGTTACTATAACCTATGCCAATAACAAGGTCTCTGGAGAGAAGATGTTAGCACATTGAAAGGCCCACTCATGGAGACCATGTTACTATAACCTATGCCAATAACAAGGTCTCTGGAGAGAAGATGTTAGCACATTGAAAGGCCCACTCATGGAGACCATGTTACTATAACCTATGCCAATAACAAGGTCTCTGGAGAGAAGATGTTAGCACATTGAAAGGCCCACTCATGGAGACCATGTTACTATAACCTATCTATGTTTGTATGTATGTTACACTACTCCTCCTAGATGCTTTGTATCTTGGGTGCCAAACTTTCAGGGGATCATCTAAGACCCTACGGTCATGTCGTGACTTTAATTATTTTTTATTCACCCCAGTATTACCCTTTCTATGAACAATCAAATTACACTTTGTAGTTATTATGCACAACTGTCCGCAATGCTAGGCGAACAATTATGTACATCTGTTCACAACATCTTGCATTTTTTCTATGACTGTCCCACATAATGTAACACAACCGCAGGGCATTGCTAAACATTACACTAACTGCCAGTATTACGTAGTAATTTCAAGAGTTGGTATTCCAAAACAAAAAGTCATCAAGATATTGCTAGCTCCAAGTACCAAGGCGTAGATGGATATATGTATAATAATGTTGTGTATCCTGAAATTTTTTTGTTTTTATCATGACAGTCACTTACGAACTACCAAGTTATCATGACAGGACACTTTCGAACTACCAAGTTATCATGACAGACACTTTCGAACTACCAAGTTATCCCAGTCAGAGGATGGGTATTTTTGCTAGTTCCATTAAGACAAACCCACAAATAAACCCATTACAAACTATCCATATTGCAATATGTAATTTACCCATGCTTTTTGGTCAATGACTACCGCAAGAAGACAGTGACGGGCCAATTGTTTAACAAAGCAATTTATTCATGTTATACAGCGTGCTATTGAGCAATGTAATAACAGTTTTCCTATCTACTGCTTAACCCGAGCTCTATTGTAAACGCGGTATACTTCACAATTTTTGTACATGGTTTCAAGGCTTGAAATCTGCATAACAGACATTGCTGTGCAAATTTTAACTTCATTTCACACAAAAGTTGTCTTGGCACTTAGAAATGCAATACACTGATGACTTAAACATTTTATTAATAACAAACAGTGAAATTGGCGCACTTTACAAAATATAACCAATAATTGAGGCTTCCTCCATTAATATATACAATAATAGTCAAAGATTTGTTATTTATCAGCAATTTTTGGCAACATAAATTACTTAAACTGTACCAAAATACTGTTCAAATGATGCCTAGCAAGGAGTACAAGCCTGAAAACTGTGGCGGTGGGGAAACAGAAGGGGCAACACCTACCCACCCTGATTCCTCTCTAGCTACAGGACGGTCACTCCATATGAAATCGATCAGTAATATTCTTGACCCCCTCCGATTTTAATAAGATTTTGCACACATGTAAGAATTGTGTAATTTACTGGTGCCAAATTTCAAAACTTGTGAGTGAAAATCTTAGAGTTATTGCATATTAATGATTAAACAATGAAAAAACTGCATAGGCAAATTTCACATTTCTTTAAAATCGGAGGGAGTCAAGAATATTTTGGCCTTTTTTGGTTGATTTCCAGTGGAATGACCCAAGATACTTACATGTGTTTAGGGGGTAGCTCGGCGAAGGTGGCACCTCTGGGTTGTAGCAGAGAACCTGTCATGCTCACTTGAGGCACGGGCAGACCCTGTGAACTGCCTGGTGATGACTGCTGAAACAACAACAACAATGCAATAATAACAATACTATATTTACCCAACTCTAACCTAATATATATATATATATATATATAATTATACAAAATACAATCAAATGAACAAATAAGAGTTCGTCACTTGAAAAAGCAATTGCTTGTCATGCAAGTGACCAGTCGTATGTGTATACATATACAGTGAAAGCACACTGGCTTTTGTTATGATAATTAGTGCATGGTACGCATAACTATTTACAATGTAAACGTCAATAACACATTTGTTTTTGATGAACAAACATATACATAAAATTCCTAATTTATTACAACATAACTAGTAACACATATTGGCATATCTAAATATATACACCTAACTATTTACTCCTATATAATTACAATATATGTACTCCTAAATATTTACAAGATACAAGGCAGTATGCCTAATTATTTACAACAGAATATAACTAAAATATCTACTAACTATTATCATCTTGAGTTGGCATTACTGCAACCAACATAAAGCAAGTTCAGCGATGGTACAATTTACATGAGCATAAATGTAGCATTCTGACAAGTTGACTTCTGCACAGGCCATGTTGACCCCTCACTGTCCTCCGGGAGGTCGCACCCCTCGCTGTCCTCCGGGAGGTCGCACCCCTCCTTACCGGTCTATTTACTGCATAGTGCTCTGCTGTCGACAACGAACATCTTCATTGACTTTCCTCTCATCTGCTCTCTTTTAAAATGTTGCTTGCATGCTTGGCTAACAAAGTAACTATGGAAATATTACCTGTTTGCACGTAAGTGGTGGTTCGTTGAGTATCATAGACAGCACCATGGATGATGGCGACTGTGCAGTGGCACCTGGTGGTGACACCAGCAATGACTTATTCACTGGTTCCCGCGTCTGCTGAACCCTCAGGTACCTGACGGGGGATGGCTCTCGCATTCTGTGCAGAAAACAACAGTCAAATCACGCAATGGTAATCAAAAACGGTATAATCCAAAATTATTATACAAAATAGAAATTTTTCTAAATAAAAATTAAGATGGAGGGTCATTGTGTTAAGAGAGATCTTGAAATGTCAGAGGTGAACAGTCAAGAGTGGGAGAGAATGACAGAAGATCACTGAGAGGGTGGAACAGACTAAATGATGTGGACCCACCCTGCAAGGGATCAATGGGGGGGGAGAAGAAGAAGAAGGTGAGTTTGATAATGATGGCTAGTTGAATAAAGATTTTGCAAATGCATAACAATAATTTTTTTTTAGTTTTTCCACTTCAGATACGCATTTAATCCAGCTACTTTGTAACATTAGGGTGTAGAAAAGACAAAAAATACCACAATTTAACTGAAGAATTACAAAACCAGTAACAATGCTGATAAAATATGGGATAACTAGCAATATTTACTATAAATTTGTTTTAAAAGTGGAAAAAAAATTATTTTCAAAATGTTCCCAATTATGCAGATGGCTAGACAAAAATGACATGTGAGCATAACAGTAACACACTACCTTGGTGACAGCAATGGTGAATGAGGAACGACTTGGCAAGGGATTGGTGACTTCATTAGCTGCGGGGATTGCTGCAACAGGACTGGCTGCAGTGGTCGTGGTAGGAGCGGCTGTGGTTGCTGCAACTGCTGCAGTAGCTGTGGTGGTTGCTGTGGAGAGTCTGACGCTGGTTTAGTCGGCTTGCTAGCCACAAGCAAAGGCTCGTATGTGGCCTCGATAAACTGGACATCGTCATCGGAGTCAGAGCCAGAAAGAATCACATGCGGCTCGTCGATTCTAAAATAGATGACATACAAGAATGTAATCAGAGACTGCTTCTGATCTTCTGACAAATCCTTCTTGTTTATCCGTTCTTCGATAATCCAGTTTTTCAGTAATCTGCATATTTTTGTGAGGAAATAATTATGAAACACCGTAAATTGCTCAAATAATTCTTTTCCTTTTTTCATGTTATTGTTTCTGCACACCATTTTGGGGAACCAACTGGCCAGATAATATTGTAATGTGATTCACTTAACTGGTTTGTTTTTGATCACTCAACACTTCAAATGTCAGACGCACCAAATCGGACAATATACAGTGTCAGTGATTGCTTTTACATCACAACTACATTGTTTGTTCATTGTTCAAGGTCCTGTCAGTAAGTAGAGATCAAACAAATAACAAAGCGATATAACTTTCATGATGCACTACAAGTGTATTACTGATAGTTATTGAATTGGCAACAACAGGAATGTTTCGTTAATCTGCACGATTCATTAATCCAACTAAAAGTTTAAACTTTGGGAACCAAGGCATACGCCACTGACTGTACATCAGATATATTCATACCGTTTTCAACCATGCCCTAATTAGCTTACACCCACGTTTTAATTAGAAAGATCCATAATTATTGTAATTTGACTAGCGTGAAACAACTAAAAAGTGTCGCCATCTGGTGTTAAAACAGTTGGCATCATTTTTTAGTTGTTCTACGCTAGTCACCAAATGACACCACTAGTGTTAAACAGTTACCTTATTGTTTAGAGAAACAAATTCGGGTGTAGGCTTATAAGAACAGATTCTTTTACATCTTCCATCTTTCAAGCATACTGTATGTTTATTAGGTTGAATACGGTATCTTAACTTTTCAACAGTAAACTGTCAAACACACTAGTCAGAATCAAATGTAAGGTACAGAATTAGCATAATATTATCCGGTTGATGTGTTAACCTGACAAAACAACAGCATCATCATCTGACAAATAGGCAACATTTATTTCTGATAAAAGACATACTTCTCAGCAGTTTGTTCTGCCTCAATGTCCGCCTTAAACTTCTCAATCATTCGCATACAGTCGGAAAAGATCAGGTCAATTTCTTTTTGCTTCTCTGCAACAAATTCATTATACATTAACTACAACAAAACACAAAACGATGTGCTATCAATAATTTGTTCATACATGTATACCACATTAAAATCAATATTATTAAGAATATCTTTGCCAATGTTTATTCACAAAGTGCTTCAAATAGGTTACACTTGTTACCATATTATATGAGAATGACCATATATATATATATATATATATATATATATATATATATATATAAACTGTTGAACAAAGTGAGAAAACTAAACTAATGTTGGCATCTGACAATGCCCAGTTAGCTAAACAATAACCTGTAGGTACTGATCAATATGCAACACAATGCTGTAGGGTGATAGCCAAACTTTAAACACCTACACAGCACACTCTGAACGGGATATTTCTCAAAATCCCAGGATCTGGTACACCAGAATAATATTTATGTGCTTTCAGTTACCCGACCAACACTGTTCAATGTTGCCGATGCTAGAAGTTCTTAGACTTACGACACGAAAACTCAATACTTATTTGGAGCCATGTACAAATAAAATGCCAACCAACTCTAAAATATCTCCCCACAGGGAAATAATAAAAGAAAATCTGTCCAACCTACCTACCCTAAAATTTGAGCACATGTAACAGGAAACACAAATACTATTCTGGTTCGCTTTTGCAATTAAAATTCTTGAATTGATGGTGGAGGTCTGGGATATATGTATGACATACTTTCCTGTACTTTCATTTGATCCTGTAATGATTCAACCTTCTTCGTTGCATCAGCTTTGTCATAGTTGAGCAGTTTCAATCGACTATCGATTAGTCTGTCTATGTCATCTGTCTTGATACGATAAACAACATCCTTCTCAGCAGGACTTACAGGAGCTTCGGCCATTTTCTACTGCAACAGTGGCATACACAGGTGTTTAGTGCTATAGGAATCATGCCTCAGTTAGACTTCCTGGAGTGTTACAGACGAATGTAGGGCACAGTAATTTTAGATGTGTGTAATTTTTTTTAAATCATACTATCTGACATAACTGCATTTGAGCAGGCACATTGGCAAATTTGCTGGTAGAACATGTTTGCAGTGTAACCATGGATTTTTAGATGATTTAAATAGGCGGAGGGATTGTTGGCAATTTTTTTCGCAACAAGGCACATGTGGGTAGTAATTTATGCAGAAATTAGTCAATATTGACAGGTATGGCACGTTCAGCCGTTTTTTAAGAGTTAGAAATATGATTTTGATTTTGACAAAACTCGACCAGCATGTCAATGAGATGATGACAACGGCAGGAAAGAAGTTTAAGAATTTTTTATGGTCCTGTTTTCTTATAATCGTGCAAAACATTAACATGGTCACCAATGGGAAACGTAACAGTAGGCTGAACCCAAATAGGCACCCTGGCAATGGAAATGCGGTAGTCACGGTGTGACTGTTAGATGGCTGTGTTTTTTTTATCAAAGTGGGAGTGTTTTTTATCAAAAATATACTGTTAAAAACGTGTGTATGTCACTAAACAATGAGTGTGTTATTGGGAACAAACTGCACAAAAGGAAGAATTGTTAAATATGGAGCTAGTAATTGCTGACTCAGATGTGGCTACAGTTGTGTAGTGACAGCATATAGGCTCAGTTACATGCTCTAGCATAGCCAGAATCACACGAATAAATCAAAACAGCTGCTAATTTGCCTCATATTGCATGCGTTTGACTTAGAACATTGTCTGTGTCAGGCTAGTTAATATTATATTATTATATAAATTATATAAATTTTATTAATAATAATAATAATAATTGACTTCTATGGCACCTATATCCTCAGGAACCTGAGCTCAGAGGCGTGACAAAACAGAATCAGTAAGCGTAATCGTAAACAGGGACGCGCAAAAGTCAGTATCAGAACGAGGGACAACCGAACATTTATGGTGGGAATGCAAGTTGGAATAGATGTCTTGAGTTTTTTTCGGAAAATAGCAATAGTTTCTGATGTTTTCAAAGTGATAGGGAGTTCATTCCAGACCCTAGGCGCAGCGACAGAGAAAGCACGTTTACCCAAGTTAAGTTTTGTTTTAGGTACAATAAGTTGTTGTGAAGTTGATGATCTTAGCTGCCTAGGGATATTTGAAAGATGCAGGAGACTAGCCAAGTAGGATGGTTGTTGTGTAGATAGAGCACGATATGCAAGAGTGGACAGCTTAAAATTAATTCGGTAAGAAACTGGAAGCCAGCGTAACTGTTTAAGTAGTGACGGTGAAAACCGAGGCGCCCTGAGAACCACACGTGCCAGACAATTTTGTACTCGTTGGAGTTTAGCCAAGTCTCTTTTAGCAATGTTATTTAGTAGTGAATTGCAATAGTCAAGGCGGCCGCTAATCAACAAGAGTTTACTTGTTAATCGCTGCTATTGTTTAAACTTTGTAACCATCTCCTTTAGGGGGTATCCTATAACTGATCTACTATATATAAAAAATAAATGTACATTTTAATGTTGTGCTACAACGTGCGATGTGCATATATCACCAATGGGAAATGTAACAGTAGGCTGAACCCTATAAATACATTTTCCAACATAGATTCCAAGAGTAAAGTATAGACTCCTATAAGTTTGGTCCATGTAATTATGAAATAATATATGGTGTATTGTCATAATGTTGTGAGTTTACACTGAATAAAGAATCAATATACTGTAGTCTACGATACAGGTCAGAATATCGACAGATCTATCCAAAACGGCAACAAATCCAAAATGGTTAAAAAACACAAAACAGCATCAGTTTGTGGTCAAAATGATGACAGCGCATAAGTCAAAACAATGATATCCACTGATTGGCCAAAATAACGATGATGATAAATCTGGGCAAATTCCCTGCAGAAATATAGCAAATTAAATCCAAATATAGAGAAATCACAAAATATAAATATTTTGATCTGTTTTAATTATGACCAATACCTTGAGACGGTATATGGCAGGATCCCTGCTGTACTCGTTTGATCTGCAACAACATTTGTTGCTGTTTTGACCAACATTTGTCACCATTTTGACAAATGGGTGTTGCATGTCGCCATTTTGACCAAGAGCAAGGTTGTTATCATTTTGGTTTGTCACCGTTTTGGTTTGTTTGGATAGCTGCCGTGTTTCATCATTTTGACAAGTACCCGTAGTCCAGGTAGCTCAGTTCCTTACAATATACTGCAGGATATTCCACCGAATCTTCCATTAGAATGAAGATTTCTATGCACTATATAGAATAAAGCAGTCGTCACTATGACTGTTTTTGTTTGAATGTTTTAAATTGAACCGAGTCTGAAGTCACTGAAGACGCATGACACTCACAACACAATCTCACGGCCACGGGGGGAGGTATCCGTCACACGGACACTGTGACTGTCTGTAACTGTTTGAAAACGCCGGTGAATGAATCGATTAACTTGGCCGATAAACGAATTAATTGAAGACGTTATTCAATGCACTGCATCATGTTGTTAAATAATAATATAATGCACCGTACTGGTAGTTAAGATGCATACAAAAACACTTCCAAGGCTAAAGTTAGTGTGCAAAACAACTAAACAAAAACTGTATAACAGGAAACGGAGGTTGTTTTACAATTCGAGTATTGGACATCAGTGCCTCGAAGGCGTGAGAAGACGCCAACAATGAAAATTTGCATAATACAGTGGAATCCGCTAATTAGAATCACTCCACTCCCAGAGCAATTTAATTTTATTAAACGGCTGAGTCACATAAGCGAATTTCCGAGACAACAAAATTACTCAGAATGATGTGGAAGTGAATGTACGTCAAAAAAATGTTTTTCGTCTGCGTCTGTTCCTGTTAGGATTCTGCAGATTATTTATCTAGATCGACTACTAAATAACTACTGATTATGTTGTCCACTGTATTCCAACTTCAGTATTGCTGTCCTGCCAAGAGCCAATCATGTTCGGATTTCTCCTCCACAATCACCAGAACTAAACAATTTCGAACCCAAGAAAATTAAGCTTACTTCAACAAACTCACCGTCTCCCAGTTTGAACTCTTCCATCTTCTCGTTGGTCATGTTTTTTTTATTAACAAGTAGGCCAGCCTTTTCACTTTGATTTTAAGTAGGTTGGTCAGGTCCTCTTTGCTTTTTTTTACAATCAACGTCATGTTTGTGAGTCCATGGGGTGTCCGTCAGATGCCCGGGTAATCCCATTAATTCCGACCAGATTTCTTCGTCGCGTCAGAGTTAGTTGTCAGCACCATCACTAATTACTATACAACTTTCTCTGTTGTGAGATCATCTAAACCTGCAGGGACAGATTATGCTCTTTGAAAACATAATAATAAAATTATTGCCAACAGAAGCCATTTCGACACTGGTGAGAATCACGACTATTTAATTGATTTCCTCAACTTCTGGTTTGATGCCTGCGACATGGTTTCAGTAACGAGAAGCACTTTGCTACACAAAACAAGATAGGTAACGAACTATAATTGCCATCGCTGGGGAGCAGATCCAGCTGAAGATCATGTCTGAAATGCGAAATGCACTGGTTTGTTCCATCAGCGCAGACGAAGTATGTGATGAATCAAAAAACGAACAGCAAAGCTAACTTTATTATGTGGTTTGAAGACGAACAACGTAAGATTTGTTAAGCTTTCTTCTACACTGTGTAATGAAGTTCTGCTTGGAGATACGAAAGATGCATAAGCGTGTACTGTACGTATGCATCGAGTCGAGAAGACTTCCGCCGTGATTTCAGTAGTTATAGTTTCTTAAATTTCTCCCCAAAGTGGCAATGGAAGCGCGTATGCGTGACCAAAGAGTTTGTGTCCGAGGTAAATCGCACCAATAAGTTGATAGACCTTTGTGGGATGCGATGAATTCATTGCTACGATGCATTGGAGGTATTCGATCAAGAATTTGGTGATGAATTTGAGAAATATTTCACATATAATCATGTTGTAAAACCACAAAGTATTACTTCGATTTGGTTTATATTTTGTATGCACATTCTACCGTAGTTCACGCGCACGGACGCGGAAATTCAGATAAGTAAACACATGCTGCCCCTGGTGTCCTGTTGGGAAACTGGACACCCCTTTTCTTCATGCCTCTCCCTCTCCCTCTCCCTCTCCCTCTCCCTCTCCCTCTCCCTCTCCCTCTCCCTCTCCCTCTCCCTCTCCCTGTCCCTGTCCCTCTCCCTGTCCCTGTCCCTGTCCCTCTCCCTCTCCCTGTCCCTCTCCCTGTCCCTCTCCCTCTCCCTCTCCCTCTCCCTCTCCCTCTCCCTCTCCCTCTCCCTCTCCCTCTCCCTCTCCCTCTCCTAAGATGAGCTTGTTCAAAATGTCGCTAACGCTAGGTCTGTTTTTTTCCAGGAGAACCTTGGTACAGTGTGAGAGAGGAACACAATTGATTATGCAATAGTTGACGCATTCTCGGCTTTTTGGCCGAGCTTTTTCGACCAAGTTCTTTGATCAAGGAGTTGTATTGGCTTTATTGGCCCCTGGGTTTTTTTCTGTTTGCTAGTTTGTTCAAAGAACAAATTAAGCTTTCATCACCCCACTCTCTATATCATTGCATGACGCTTCTTACAATTCGCGCTTTCGAAGGTTGCGGTCGGGTTGCAGTGTCGTTGATAACGAGTTTTGGTGTAGCCTTGCCAACATTTCTTCACCTCAGCTCACAGTGTCAGTGTCACATTTCCCCCGCTTGCTTTTCATATCTCGAACTTTCGTTGAAACTGGCCGATAATTATCTTAGTCTTCTTAAGCAGCTCCCTGGTTTTTCACTCTTAGTGTCACTCTCTATCTCAGCACACGCTTTTAAAATATGTTATAGATTCTTTTCACCAATTGCCCGTCGTTGGAACTTCGCACTCAGGCGTATGATAGGTCTCCTATGATAGGTCTCCTATGCTGCAGCACACCTGCTGGCTTTTCATCTTTCTCTTGCGTTCTGCTACGGCAATCGCCTTTTCGATAAGTCTGTATTTTGATAACCTATGATGACAGAGAAGAGCCATCGCTGTTGTGTGTTGAATTTGGCAATGCGATGGAGCGATGCGTGTTACGATGGAGCGATGCGTGTTACGATGGAGCGATGGCCGCACCGTTCCATCTCACCGCACATCGCTCCATCGCACCGCACATTGCTCCATCGCACCGCACATCGCTCTATCGCATCGCGTATCGCTTCCTCGCATCACACATCTTTCCGTCACATCGCATCGGTCAATCGCTCCACCGCGTTGCCAAATTCAATGACCTTCTCGGCCTTCGTACTCTACACATCACATTACATTTCGATGGATTTGTTAGACTTTGTACTTTTCACAGTTTCACTTGCAATTTCGCTATCAGAATATCATGGCCCAATTAAGTACGCCTATCCATGGCATTTACACGCACGCGCACGCAAGCAAACCAAACGTAATCGGTATGTCATGGACATGGTGCAATCTGTTTGTGTGCACAGCCAGCTTGTGTGTGTGTGTGTGCGCGCGTATATATAATGATTCATTATCGAACTCAGTGTCAGTGTGTCAACTAACTAGTAACTATATATAGATACGTCAGTGCTTCAGCAACCAACATAAACTATTTCGCAGGCGGACATTGTTTATCACCATCATGCGCATAGACGTCAAGCGGAAAGTATTCTTTAGGGTAACACTGGCGTAGCAACCTTCGGATTCTTCCCGAATATCATATGGACATAGTCAGAGGGAAAACAGCTCGAAACCGGTGATATGTTTACGAATGCCGCCGGGGTCATGATGGTGATAACGTTATAATATCACGTGATACGTTATGTATCACATGACCTTTGTAGTCACAAGACCGGCCGACAGTAGAGGACCGGTGTATATTAGTGAGCTTGTACATCTTTCTCTCTTTCGTCGGCGGTCCTATACGGGTTGGGTGTTCTTATGAGCTCAAGATGAAGACACTGCTGATAGTATTTGCGGCTTTGTTGGCTTGTGCGGCTGGACTGATGCGGTAAGCGTGTCAGCGGTTCATTTATTAGAAATATTCTATTGTTTCGTTCGGCCCGGGCTTGGTCGTGCCCCGATGCCTTTGCTTTTGCTTTGGCTTTGACGTTTCTGTTTATCCGCTATGGTGGACGTATTACTCAGATTTACTGTCTGTGTTTTTGTGATTTCTTTATTAAATGCAGTAAAGCTGTTTTATTTTCAAGGTACTGAATGTCATTAGAAGGTGACGCTGTCACTGTCAGTTGTTGGTTGCAAACAATAATAATACAGGGTAATAATAATGTTTTATTTCAGGCAAAAGACCATACGCATACAGTACAAGTAAAAAATATATATATAAATATACACACATGTTGAGTATTAAAGTACATGTAGTAAGAAAATATATATATATATATATATATATATATATATAAATATAAGGCATAGTAAAAAAAGAAACTAGTTTCTTGTCCCCGCCTGCTTCCTTTTTTGCTGCGGCTACCTTTTTTATTTACTATTGAAATTATTTTATTATTTATACAAGTTTTTTGGTTCTGTGAAGAAATCTCTTTCCAAAACTGGCCATCCGAAGTACCGTTTAACTCATTCAGTTCAGTATTTATACATCATACAGGGTGTAGTATTCTACAGAGTTGTAAATAAGAATGATGACCCCTTGTTTTAGATACTCTACTTTCTTATGTCATCCATTTAATGTGAGTATATTATTTCATACTCTACTCATTTACATACTACCACTCTCAATCAGTATAAATGCCATTCAGTTGTGTGTCTGTGATACAAACTAATGAAACCATGACCAAACCTACACATGACATTCATAAATACATTCAACATTGTGTTTGCTCCTTTTTTTTCTAGTCAATTTAAGTATTTTTCTGGAGTAATGCATAAGTGCCATATTCTATTGATGTAAATGTTTCTATTCATCTGCCATTCCCGCTAAAACGTATTGCATTGCTAATTGACAAATGTAATGGCAGGCTTTTTAGTAACATGCATCACTGGCATGTTCCGTATTGCATTGATAAAACTACAGCTGTCCATCATGTCCGATGATGACATCAATGAAGGGGGGTGTCCTTGTGCTTTGTTCTTCAGTGAGAATTCAGGCCTATTTGTGCCACAAAACCTCTGCCGCAGTTATCACAGAAGATGGTAGGTATAGAAGCACCTAGTAGGCTGTGCCAATGATTGTGCTCATGTTGATACTTTTGTGTTAAATTTTCTTCTATATGAGTCTCTTTCCCTGATGTATGACCCACCTCCGCTGTTGCTGGTCCTGTGCAGTAGATTCCCATGTGTTTACAGGGATGTGTGTGGCTTTGAGATGTCTTTTTAGCACATCTTTGATTCGCAAATGTTGTCCATCACGAAGGCATTTCCTGCTGGATAATTCCCCATAGAACACAGCCTTTGGGAGTCTATCGCTGCTCATTCGGGTATGTCCAATACAGCGGAATTGGGATGTAGTCAGAATGGCTTCTATACTTGACATGTTGGCCTGTCTCAACACGTCTACATTTGAAATGTGGTCTTTCCATGAGATCCGAAGGATTTGTCATAGATGCCAGAGATGCACTTGGGAAAGTTTTCTGATGTGATGACAACTTCCACTTTATGGAGATTGTAATGCCATGTTGTGAGCGTACTCGTTTCCAGAGTCCTCCAAAGGCTCCGGAGGCAGCACATATACGGGACCTTGTTAATATCCACATCGATGATGTTGCTAGATGCAATCGTACTACCCAAGTATGTGAAGTTCTTGACTGACTTTAGTGAGGTGCCATAGATTTCAGTGTGTGGACCAATTGAAGTTTGTCCAGCTGGAGGTTGGTAGAGTGTTAGTTTTCTTTGTACTGATTGTAAGTCCAAATAAGGTTGCAGGTTGTTCATAGTATTTACAAATCTCTTTGATGTCTTCTAGTGTGTGAGCAACAATAGTAGCATAATCTGCAAACGGCAGTTCATGAATGCAAAGTTCACGAGTTTTTGTGTTTACTCTCAGTCTAGCCAAGTTGAATAACTGTCTATCAGATCTTGTGTGGATGAAAACATCCATACTCAAGTGTTCCGATGCTGCAGATATAAATAGTAAACAATAAGGGCCTCGCTCTTCCTTTTTAAAAATTCCGGACAAGAAACTATTTTTTTACTAGGCCTAAGTACACGTAAAACAAGTTAGAATAAAAAATATATATATATATATATAAATGTACGCACGTCATGTATTAAAAGTATATTACAATTGATCAATCCAATTATTAATCATTGGACTTCGCTATATAAATAAAAGTGTGAAAATAATTCACAAAAAGTAGATTCTCAGACTTTTCTAACCAGCACAAAAAACTAAATATTGATGAGTTAATGCATTTGTTAACAGATTTTACATAATTTCAGTGTTCGATATTAAGGCCTTTTTATCAGCGGCCACCGATTCAAAATGCTTCCCGCCGAGTCAGTTAAACAAAATGCGCAAGTTATCGGTCCCAGCCCACCGATTCATCCCGGTGGCCACAGCTGGGTCAGACTGTTTTAGTGGTGCACGTTACAGTACTTACTAATCTATGCTAATTTGATATAAAATACAATTATGACAACTACTTCTTCCTTGCCAGCGACAGATCGCCTGTTGGATGATTCACATTTAATGATGTCAGCATCTTGGGAAATACCGGGGAAACATCAAAACAAAGATGGCGGATGAAATTGCGAGAATCATTTCGAAATTTTTTTAAAGATAATACGCCAATTTACTTCATACTGGTGATACTAAGGAGGCAGACAATCCAATTGACAATGTAATGTGCCAAGACATTCTGATTAATGTGACACTTGGTTGTGAAAGTGAACTTTGGAGGCTTTTATTGTGCCCTCGCCAATGTAGGCATAACCATCTGCCCCACTCTTGAGCTAGGGGCGTAACTCGACCCCGGGTTTTTTCAACTCACCGATTTGGGCTTTCCATAGCCAAATGGCTATGGAACTAATAACTTTAAGTTTTAAAACCGACACGCACTAACCGTTTCACATCAAGAAACAGAAGAAATGTGCTTCAAATAATTACTTATGAGTACTTTTATCGGTGACATAGAAAACATTTCACAATTAGGCGCCATACTGTGCACATGATGTTGCCTTTGGATCACATACATAAATAAAACACCCGTTAGTAAGTTAGTAGTTTATAGGGGGATGATTAATGATGTAACTCTATGGGCAGCAGACGGCAATTCTTAGCGTGACCTTATATTGATCTACAAGAATCCCGTTTGGTAATCTCGTTCACACAACATCCGGTTATAAAAAATTTTTACAAGCACATGCATTCTGACAAAAAGGTAATAATTTCACACTTTTACATGGTTATTGTCAGGTAACTTTAGTGATATACATATAGGAATGCATACAGACATGAAATACATGTTTATTGCTCTGTTTATGGCGTTTTTGTAAGGTATCATGAAGATATGTACGATTATCATGAGCGATATCTTCGCCTTATAACAGCAACAGCCAGATAGAAAAAATTTTTATGGCGATTGACTTTGCCTAACGCCAGGGGCTGTGGCAGTTCCTGTGAAATGTCGGCATCAAACATATAATGTTATTTTCAACAATTGTAACTTTTTTGCAAATAAAATTCATATTGAAATGTTTATTCAATTCATTAGTTTATTTTATTGGTCTACTAGTTATAAGAAATGAATGACAATATTTAGTATGGTTTATATTTATAAAATTATTATATATTCTAATTTAAAACAGTGACAATGTCTGTTTTAGTTTTATGCACAAAAACTTTGCTTTATTACATATATCTATGCATTTTTGTGGGGCCAGTTCAAACTCACCCGGGGCGAGTTCAAAATGGAACTGGGCCAGTTCCAAAAAAATCTGGGCCAGTTAATTTTTTTGCTAATTTCAAACACTGAATTTGTAGTATATATTGTGTAAAATTCTAAAACTTGTTATATGCAACAGTAATGCCTTTCAGACTCTGTTTTTTAAAAATTCGCCGAAGACTTGAGGCACACATTGAACCACAGTAGGAATAAAGTAAAGTTGTTTTAATGGTACTGCTGCTTAAGTGATATTAACTTGCTAAAACATTATCATCATCATCAGTAAGGTTATTGTTTATAATATGGCCAAGGTATTTACATTTCTCAGTGTGAGGTAGTGTATGGTTATTGATAACAACAGGTTTGTTATCAATAACCATACAATAAGATTTGTTGGCATTATAAATTATATCAAACATATTGCTGTACTCGGCACAAGTGAATTACGAAGATCATTGACATACATCATATGGTTCATTATGGTGCCTGCGTAGAGAAAAAACCAATCTGTAGTTTGTTCAGATTTACACTTACCTGGTAAATCATCCATGTACATATTAAAAGATGGGGAGAAAGGATTCCACCTTGTTTAACACCTTTTGAAACAGTAAAAAATTCAGAGAAACAATGACACCATCTGACAGTGAATTTCTGAGTGCTGTACCAGTAATAGAGAATGCGCACAATAAAAGAAGGACATCCCGGGTCAATTGGTTTGGTGAACAGTTTACTGTGATTGACAAGGTGAAGCCTCCATTGGCATTGTCATTGGCATTGTCATTAAATGATTAATTAGTGTCATGATGGCTGGACAATGGACAATATAAGATGATTAGAATCAGAGGATACATTAAGTTTGCCTCTTCAGAAGAGGTCATTCTATTTCTATTATGTGAGTGGAGTCCAGTGACTGTGTGGTAGAGTGTTTGACTTTCAGTTGTGAGGATGTGGGTTTGAAACCACTTTGTGCCGTTCACCCCACTTTGCCTGTGTCTTTCGGAAGAGACACTAAAAGCTGTTGATTGCTTCTGCCTGTTATTTGCAAATACTACTGTATATTAGTTGCATTATAAATTTGTACTTCATGTTTGTTGAAGTTTTAGTTATAAATGCCTAAAAGTGGAATTTTTCAACTTAGCGTGGGATATAGTGACTGATCAAACATATTAAAGTTGCATTGATTACTTTTCAGTGTGAAGCTTCATCGGTTCAAGTCGGCAAGAAGAACATATGAGGAAGTTGGGACATCAGTCTTGTCTCTGCAACAGAAGTACATCAGTAACTACATCAATAACTTTGTGTATGGCCCGGCACCAGAACCACTGTCAAACTATCTCGATGTAAGCAACTTTTGGGTACAAACAAATATTACTCTTGTATGGAATTTTAGTACAATCAAAGGTATCGTTTGTCTAAATGCTATTTAAATTAAGCAGTGACTGTTATTTCAAAAATAGGCATTGAATGCATGTTCAGATGTATTTGTCATGGCTGATTCACAAAAATATACTATTGATTCAGGTGTAAAAATTTTATATAAGGGTCCAAGCAAAAGCTGTAAAAATGTATATAAGTTTTTAAAGTAGCAATTGCAAGTCATTGTATTTAGGATTGACCATCATTAATCAGTGTCTGTTTACTTATTTGGTGTAGGCACAGTACTATGGAGTGATTGGAATTGGTACTCCTGCACAGAAGTTCAAGGTCGTCTTTGACACAGGGTCATCCAACCTTTGGGTGCCTTCGAAGAAATGCAAGCTCAGCGACATTGCTTGCTGTAAGAATGATTCTTTGATGTGATTTGGTTGAATACTTAATGTACTTAACTCCATGAAGTGGGCAAGCAAAACTGTTAATAAATATTTTCACTTTGAATGGCAAAAATGTTTTTGCCATGGATGGCAGCTTTTACTGCAGCAAAAAACTGCAAAAATATGCAAACCCTTGTAATAACTAGGTTTGTTTAAGTTGTTCTATGAAACTTTTCATTTGTATTCTGAAACATTTGGTGTTGGTTAAACTAAATATATATTTTAATCTACAATTTGTGCATTAGTAGCAATAACAAACAAATTGGTTGGTTGAAATCTGAAGAAATCAAATCAACTAAATAATGTTCTATCAAGTAGCATTTTTTTTATTTCCATTATTATTATTAAGTTGTCTTTCTGCTTTATCAAGGGTTGCACAACAAATATGACAGCAGCAAATCGAGCACGTACAAGGCTAACGGAACTGCCTTTGCAATCCAATACGGCACCGGGAGTCTGACTGGGTTCCTCAGCACAGACGTGGTCACTGTGAGTCTCATTATCACATGTTGTCTAATGACAACTTATTACTGTTGGCGATTGGTCAAATTTTCATTATTGAACAATGGTTTATCTAATCGATCATAGAAGTTAGTCAATATATTTGATAAATGTCACTGTTTTTATTTGTATTTCTGTAATAATATCTAATATATGAAATGAAAGAGAAACAAAAAAGTTTGTTGGTTTAAATTTTGGTTGGTTTTAATTTTCCTATATGTGAATGCGTGCATGTAACATTTTGCCGTCATCTGAAGACATCTTTTTAATTACGCTTTCTTTCTCTCCTTAGATTCCTAGTGCATTCATCCATTTGTTGATGACTAACATTGTATACCGATTTTAAAATTGCCGAGGATTTTGGCACAATAGAAGTTTTTGTATTGTGTGTGTAACTGTTCTTAAGAAGAGTCCAATGTATGTGGTGATATGTATGTGGTGATATTCAATTTAGATTCAACAGACAATGCACATTTTAACAAGATTAATTATACTGCAGATTGGTGATGTGACAGCAAAAGATCAGACATTTGCCGAGGCTGTAACTCAACCTGGTATGACATTTGTGGCTGCCAAATTTGATGGCATTCTGGGAATGGCTTATGACACAATCTCCGTAGACCACGTGAGGCCCGTCTTCTACACAATGGTGCAACAGAAGGTTGTCGATGCCCCAATCTTCTCCTTCTTCCTCAACAGGTACAACTTTGTTGTTTAACCATTTCAGTGCCAGCCAAAATTGTGATGATGTCCAAGAAGTACCAGGCCTATTTTTATGTGTTTTGTGACTGCATTTCACCAAGTAAACTATATATTTCTGGAACAGGGATAAAATGATATATTTAATCATCAATTATGTTTCTTCCAGCCATTGACAGTAAATATAGCAAAACAGAATCCATGAATTCAGCTGCATGGCATTTCAATGTAAAATAAGCCGGCGTTGAAATGGTTAACAAATTATTTCACATTATCCAGAAAATAACTCTGTTTATGTAAGACTTTTCTACTTGTAAGGTAGTTCTGATGAATCATTTTATGACAAGGTTCCCGAGATAGCATTGCTACGGGAAATGTTGATTACATGTTGGTGCAGTTTCACTGGAAATGTAGAGGTTTCATTATTGTCTTTGATAACCATCACAAAGGTTACTTCACTTAGTTGACTTATCTTCTTCATGTCGAGGTGTGGCACTAGGCTCAACAAGATATCGTCAGTTCCCTCTCTTCTGCTCCTTGTCACCAGCCTTCTGCAGTTCATCTCCATATTGTTTTTGATCTTCCCCCCTTTTCCTCGTCCCTTCTTGCATCCAAGTCAACTTTTTTTTCTTTGTACGTCATTGGTCATTCAGAAGACGTGTGAGTCATTAGCGTCTCCCTTTCAGGGTGACACAAATGTTTTGTTAATGTCATTGCTTTGGAAGTTGGAGAAACATTTTCTGTGTTCAGGGATCCGTCGGCTAAGGATGGCGGGGAACTGATCCTGGGAGGAAGTGATCCCAAATACTACACTGGCAACTTCAGCTACTTGCCTGTCACTCGAAAGGGATACTGGGAGTTCAAGATGGACTTGTGAGCCAAGTTTGTTTTTGTCAGTGTACCAGTGAAGGGTTTCAGGATAAAATGAGATAAATTCCTTTTTGAAAAAAACTGTAGATGTAGGTGGCAACTACATGATATTGAAATATCTTAAGAAATATTTTAAGAGTCCAGTATCAAAACAAATGGTAACAAGGACTAAAATTTGTATTTCAGATTTAAACTCTGAAGTTTCGCCCATTCAGAAATGTAACCTGAATTGCTGTTTATCATGTGTTGCTCTTTTAATTATTATTGTATATGATTTTTCAGGGTTCAAAATTATGAAGCGCAAAGAGCAACGTGTATCTGTTAACAGCCATATTGCAACTAATTGCCAAACTGCATAGCCAGCTGGTTCATATTCTCACAGCTGTTGCTGCATACATAACAATTTATGCAGATGCGTGGCGTTAACATCTTAGATACAAAATTGTGTTATTTTAATATACCATTTTACCTAGTTAGTGAATGCTTTAATTTGCATTTCCCTGTCAGCTAGAAGTGCAACAACTCAAAGTTATGATACTATGCTCTTTAAAACCACACCAACATATTTGAGCATCCTATTGAGACTATTGGTGTTACCGAGATATGACAAGTCGCGAGTACTGGATAATGTGACTATAGATATATATGGAATAGGTCATCTGTCTGGGTTACCAGGGGTCACATGATAAGTGTAATCTTCAATATAATCAATGCAGATAAGATACTGCAATGATAATGCTGATTATGTCACTTTAAAGCTGATGATTAATTTTTCCTTTTCAAAACACTTCAAGTCACCTGATACTAACCTACATGTATAATGGCTAGGTACTGTGCCGTCAAAGTCTAAACAACACCCTGTCCACTATCTGTATTCTGAAATCTCTTAATCCTTTTTATTCTTATCCAATATTACTTATGAGATGTTTAATATCACATACACTTGATTGTTGGTAACATTTTACGATACGACAGATAGGGACAGTAGTAATTTTATTGACATGCATTGTCTTGATAATTTATCCATCATTCATAAACTAGGAAGTATCCTAAGTCATCATACATTTATACCATAGCAGTACACAAAACATGTGATCAGATGACAGGTACTAATACATATGATATACTTAGGTTTTTAAAGATTTATGAAAATAATATTATGTTTTAGACAATGCAAGAGTAAAGGAAAATTATTTTATTCATTCTTCAAAGTCTGTGACATCTTGTTGCAAGTTGATAGCTCTTATAATATAAGTATTAAATAGAATCCCACCACATTACAGTAGGAATAGCAATGTTAATAATGTATGTATACTTAAGTGTAGCCAATTTTCTTTTTTGGGTGTGAGTATTGATTGGGCCCCATAAAGTATTTTTACTTAGTAAAACACATGAACCATTGTCTGAACAAAGCCTAGGGTACTTCTCCAATGACTGATTTTGTAATGAATAGACAATATTCACAACATGTATGACACGTGTTGGCCGATTTCGAAATTGGTCATAATTTTTAAATAATAAATTCCTAAAAAATATTTAGGTGTATGCAAAATACTATGCATATGTAGTCAGTTTTATTATCAGCTGTCATACAATAAACATTATTTATGACATGTACCCCACCTGTTGGTTAAGAATGAAACCATGGTTGTGGGTTGTTAAAAATGTTGTGCTAATGTGCTGGCATCACGAATATCGTCTATTAACCCTCAGCACATTTAAAGAATGTATGTTGTATTTCTGTATTGTTGTGACCATTGCAGAGTGACCGTTGGGGGCAAGCAGGGTGGTTTCTGCAGTGGGGGGTGCAAAGCTATTGCTGACACAGGCACCTCTCTCATTGCTGGACCGTCAGCAGAGATTGACAAACTGAACACGCTCATTGGTGCCAAGCCACTCGCCAAGGGAGAGGTGGGTACATCACATGTTCTTCCCACATCTTCTAATGCTCTCATTCAAGAGAATCCAGGTTCAAATCATTTTGCTGCTATTTCGAAACTTGGGCAATTTCGTTCACTTCACATTGTCTACCTGGCTGTAGACAGTGGTGTATATGTGAATGAATTATCTACGTGCAGTAATTGCAACGAGGCTGAATGCTTCCCAGAGAAGTTGGTTGAAATGGCATTGGAATGGACAGGTCTGCCAGGGGTGATGTGTAAAGTGCTCCAAACAGTCCGAAGGACTTGATAATGTGCTGTGTAAGAAAACCCCTTTTTTAAGACTTCTGATGGTCCATCATACTTGGGGCTCGGTACCTTAGTAGCAGAATGCTGGACTGTCGATCAAGAGTACCGGGGTTCAAGTCCATGTGCTATCGTTTCAAAACTTGGGCAATTTCGTTCACCCTGCATATCCTGTGTCTTTTAGAAGAGACACTAAGAGCCGTTGGTCCCTTCCATCTCGTGACTATGCCACTGGAGGTAAAAGGGGGAAATGTGTAACTGTCATTAGAAAAGCTAATAAACCATGCTGTAGGAGTTGCGGCCACAGTAATTATGTCACCAGAAAAATCATGATGGCGACCCAAAATGGAGGGCCATTGTTATTCAAGGAAACCCACTCGACACGTCATCATCATCATCAACATTATCAACATCATCAGCATCATAATTCTTGCCCTCGGTTTCTGTGCACCCTTCTGTTCTGTATGACTCTAACATATTTTTTCTGTGAACAGAATCGTGCAAAAGCGTAACTAAAACTGGCCATTCAGTGGTGGTCATGTAGAAAATTTTGTTATCAAATGTTCTGTGCAGTTAACACAGATATGATAATTTGGCCGGTTCATTGATGGAATATAATTAATTTACAGAGTCGTATCCATGGAATTTTCAAAGAACAGTCCCAATCCTCATTAATCAATTCATCTGAACAAACACATTTACAGGTGAATTATAGGAAGTGATCTCAAGATCTGAAATTGACTAGATTCAGTAGAAAACATTATAGAATTGTGTCGTCATTTGAAGACTCGTCTTTTTAACCATGTTTGCCCTCCTTAGTCCCCAGGCGTATCTATCTGTTTGTTGATGACTAAATATTGCTAACTGAATATGAAATTGATTAACCCTTTTTATTTAGAGACATCTCTGAGCTGAGTTTCCGAGGGTTTAGGCAAATTTTTTTATTATAATTATTAGTTATCGGAAACTTTGCTTTTTAACTGGGCACCAAAGCAACGAGAGACTAAAACATTCCTTAGATGTTGTAAGCATGTTAGCAGTAAAACATATCCACTGCTAATATGATATACAAGATCACATAATTGATGGGGGAATGTAAAAGCATAAGAGCATATTTGGATGTCGGTAAAAAGAAAATGGTTAACCGACGGAATGCAATGTTGTTTTGCAGTACATTGTTAACTGCAAGGACATTCCAAAGTTGCCGACAATTTCGTTTGTGCTGAACGGTCGCCCTTTCACCCTGGAAGGCAAAGACTACATCCTGGCTGTAAGTATCACCAACACACACAAACGTCATCTGCTTCATGTGTGCCATCTCCAGGTCGGCAATCATGGATCGTCACTGGTGTCAGCACTAAGCCGTTCTTATCAGATTTTCATACTTCATATTCCCAACAATTTGGTTCTTGGTCTTTCCTCTTCCCTTTCTTATTTTACCCTCTTCCATTCCCTCCAATATCTCCCGTTGCATTCCTTCCTGTGCCCAACAAATTTTAGTTTGTGTTTCTGTAATTTGTTGAAGAGTTGCTTTTTTCTTCCGTTCCCAATTAATACTTTTATGTTTGTGACGTGTTCAGTAAAACTTGCTCGGTGCATTTTTCTTGGGCTCCACATCTCGAAAGCTCTGTGTTGGCATCGTATCGAAATTGTGCATTTCTGCACTGTGCATCAATGCAGACCATATGTAACATTTAAAAATCTTTGTTTTATGTTAACAATATATGGGCTGTCTTAGGCCATTAAACTATTAAATTAAAGCTTATTATAAGTATTTGATCAACAGTTTCATTCTGTTTCTGCTTCAAAACAAATATGTTTACTTTTAAACATTCTGTGTACAGGTATTCTGCAGGCTGAAATTGTTGACTCGAGTTGTAGGGGCTGACTCACTAGGCACTCGAGTCAGCCTATTTTATGACTTGTGACTTGACTTGGAATTCAGATGACTTGACTTAGACTTGGAGGTTAATGACTCGAGACTTGACTTGCTAGTTTGTGACTTGCCAAAAAGTTAGGTGGTTCAAAATGAAGACAAAATCTGAAACCATCTTGTTGTGCAAGGCTGCATCGAATACAATAATTATAAAGTACTTAGTATGATTGGTTAATGGCAGTGCAGCATATGCTTGAATTTGAACCCTGGCGACATGGGACTTGACTTGGAATTCACAGAGATGACTTGAGAGTTGACTTGGCTTGTATGTCAATGACTTGATACTTGACCTGACTTATCAGTTTGTGACTAGTCTGGTGTTCTGTGGTACACAACAATTGTTGTGTCAGCATAGCTTAGTATTTAATTGTTGTGTTTGTAGGTTAAGCAGGCTGGAACAACCATCTGTCTGAGTGGATTCATCGGACTCGATGTTCCGGCACCAATGGGTCCTCTCTGGATTCTGGGAGATGTCTTCATAGGACGCTTCTACACGGAATTCGACCTCGGAAACAACCGTGTTGGCTTTGCAACAGCCAAGAGCGGAGGAGAGTACTACTCCACTCCACGTTATATGGATCCTGTCACATACGACGAGGAGTAGGTGGAAATGACGCCACTTGTAGGCATTCCGTCTTGATCACTGTATCACACGTTACAATCAAACAAACCAGGTTGCAAATGAACCTAAGCTGGCATTAAGCATAACTTACTAAATAACCCATTCACCAGGGTTCAGAATAATTGACACAATTTAGATTTTAAACATGTTTTATGAGTCACCTTTTTACCAGGCTAGCGTCCGTCCCCTTGACATTAAGACAGTTGAGGAGGACCAGTGCTATTTATATGTTATGACACAACGTGGTAATGATATACCTTGGAATTTGCTCGTTCCACAATGTTTGCTTGATGCTGTGAGTTCTCTGATGTATAACTGTTACCACGTAGGGTGCTTTTGATGTTTGTTTGGTTCACTGCAGTTATTACTTGTTGTTTCAAGCACACATTAATGGATATTTGTGTAGCACAAACACGCTTATTTCCTTGTAGCCTAATCTAGTGCGACATACTGCTGCACTTGGTATTTGATGGTGTGTAAAGTATTATGTTGTTAAATAGTATGGTTTATTGCTGTTATACATCCAAAATTATCACCACTACTTCAACGGTTTTTACTGATACTCTTATGAGCTGTTTGATATTGACTGATGCTATATTGAAACATTGTTTATCAACGAACATAGACTCAGTTCAAGTACATAAGAACTCCTGGCACTTTATCATACAAGATGACTAGCAATTATCACCTGCACTAACTCTGTAGTAGTTGTTGATTTACAGACAACTAAGTGTACTATTTGTTTAGATGTTCATTGCTGCATATATGTGTTGGTAGATAGATATCGTGTTTCCGTGCGTGTCACTGTAGCAAAGCAAATGAGTATGTTAATTAGATGTGTTTATGCCAAACAAAAGAACTATTTCAGACACAAGTAACATTTCACAAAAAGTGGTAGATCTACCGTTTTCAAGATGTGAGGGCGGTAGGTCGCGTTGCGAGCCTCGCACCACGGTCGCTAAGGGGAGTGTGAGAAGGGTTTACTATCCTGCGTAACTGTTTTTAAATTTTAGGGTATATTTACTTAATGTTGGTGCATTTGGTGAAATTATGGCTTGGCGGTAGATTTCGGCATTAAAGCAGTAGGCCATGAGATTATCCCAAATTGAAGAAAAAGAGTTCTATCGCCAAAGCGGGAGACTTGGCACCTCTGCATTCTATTTAAACCATGATATGGTACTTTAAACTGTGCCACTGTTGATTTCTCTTTTTTGATTATTTTGCGACATGATTGCATGGGAGAGAAAATAACGTTGGTTTTTATATACAAAAGTTATGGTGAAAGGTTATGTAGAATTATTAATTCAGGTTATTGGAAGGTGATTTATTGAGCAAATTATTTTTGTGTTTTTTTTTAGTTTAAAATATTGAGTTTTATATGCCTACATATCATGTTTTGTGCTGGGTTGATTATAATAGAATTATGCCGTATAAATAAATTGTTGCACACAATTTTTTGTTGTTTTGGGAGAAATTCGTTATCCCATCAACATAGTTGTCACGCATCATTGCATCAACATAGTTGTCACGCATCATTGACACAAGTTCACTGCCTCGTAGCAAATCACTTCTTTGTAATTGTCCCACTTTCAGTTGAATAGGTTTGAGGATAATCAGCCAAGCTTGGAAATGTAATACTATTCTGTAATTTCAGACAACGTGTGTTAGTTCATATAGATACATCGTAGTGAACACTACCCGCCCGCGCATAATAGTATTAACAATAATATGCACTATTTACATTTACTTTTTATAATTAAAATGATTCAAGCAAGGTCAGTGGATTTGAATTTACTTGAATTGCCAGTGCTAATAGAGCTCATTAAAATCTCTATTTTACAGTGGTAACTCGACTAAAATAATTAAGAAAATAAATATGCAATAAAATATGTAATTAGTAGCCACACATGCAGATATTTTAGAGAGATGCCACGTAGCGGACACTCTCAACGTTTACGTTTCCAATTAATTCGGCAGGTGGCGACACTCTAGATTATCTAGGCCCTCGAGTTAAGTATTCATTTTAACAAGATTTTTGCTAACTCCATTGGCGGATGCCCATGGGTTCGTGAGGGTGGGTGGGGGTTGGGGTAAGCCAAACTTCAATTTATGTGGAAGGCATATTGGACTATTTCCGAACCCCATAACATTTACCTGGACTTTTTTATTGTTGAAAAACGACGTAGGCCCTATGTAAAATTACACACACGGTGTGAAAGCAAATGTTATTCATCTGCCTCGATAACAACGGGTAGGCGAGAACTGCTCAGGTTAGATAACGTACACCTGCTACTTCGTAAGGATTACCCGGGATTTGGGGGAGGACAACGGCTGCTCCAAGTGGAAAAAACGTGATGAAGTAGGCTACGTACTTTCTTGTGTTCATCAGACAAGTACAAATATCGGATGACAAACTTATTGCGGTCGAAAAGCAAATACTTTTGATGCGAAGCAGATTTCCAACCAAACCTGTCAGATTTTGTTTCATTTTAGTAGGTCCTATATTTTGTAGCCTCGGCATAAGAATGCATTAAGCCCGTTAACAAATGAAACGTGTTATACTGCTCGTTTAATAACATTATAAAGTAGTGACCCCGCCCGCCCGCCCGCCCGCCCGCCCGCCCGCCCGCCCGCCCGCCCGCCCGCCCGCCCGCCCGCCCGCCCGCCCGCCCGCCCGCCCGCCCGCCCGCCCGCCCGCCCGCCCGCCCGCCCGCCCGCCCGCCCGCCCGCCCGCCCGCCCGCGCCCGCCCGCCCGCCCGCCCGCCCGCCCGCCCGCGCCCGCCCGCCCGCCCGCCCGCCGCCCGCCCGCCCGCCCGCCCGCCCCCGCCCGCCCGCCCGCCCGCCCGCCCGCCCGCCCGCCCGCCCGCCCGCCCGCCCGCCCGCCCGCCCGCCCGCCCGCCCGCCCGCCCGCCCGCCCGCCCGCCCGCCCGCCCGCCCGCCCGCCCGCCCGCCCGCCCGCCCGCCCGCCCGCCCGCCCGCCCGCCCGCCCGCCCGCCCGCCCGCCCGCCGCCCGCCCGCCCGCCCGCCCGCCCCCGCCCGCCCGCCCGCCCGCCCGCCCGCCCGCCCGCCCGCCCGCCCGCCCGCCCGCCCGCCCGCCCGCCCGCCCGCCCGCCCGCCCGCCCGCCCGCCCGCCCGCCCGCCCGCCCGCCCGCCCGCCCGCCCGCCCGCCCGCCCGCCCGCCCGCCCGCCCGCCCGCCCGCCCGCCCATGTCGTCGTCATATATGTACAGTCAAGTGACCGGCGTAGCTAATGCTACTTAATATTATTGCAAGATATCAGGTAAAATCATTCTAACTTACCATGTTCTATGATTTTACTACATTGCTTATTTCCTCGCCGTTAGACTGGTTCCCGGCTTTACAAAATTGTCTTGCACGTGTGGTACTCAGGGCGCCTCGTTTTTTTCCATCACTACCACTACTTAGACAGTTACACTGGCTTCCTGTTACTTATCGAATAAATTTTAAACTGTCCACTCTTACATATCATGCTCTATCTACACAACAACCACCCTACCTGGCTAGTCTTCTGCATCTATCAAATATCCCTAGGCAGCTCAATTAATCCATTTCACAACAATTTATTTCCCCTAAAACTAAACTTTACTTGGGCAAACGTGCTTTCTCTGTCGCTGCACCTAGGGTCTCCAATGAACTCGCTATCACTTTGAAAACATCTGAAACTATAGCTACATTCCGAAAAAAACTGACCGGGAAACAGGCTACGTCGTCATGACGTCACTATTGTTTGGTGCTTACGTGTGCGTGTGCGTGTGCGTGGTGTGGTGTGGTGTGGTGTGGTGGTGTGGTGTGGTGGTGCGCCCCTGAGTTCAGATTCCTGGGGATATAGGCGCCATAGAATAGAAATGTAATATTATTATTATTATTATTATTATTATTAGTAGTAGTAGTAGTAGTAGTAGTAGTACTAGTAATAGTAGTATTACCACAGTATTATAGGTCTGGGAATCAGGCTACGTCGTCATGACGTCACTATTGTTTGGTGCTTACGTTACGTTGCGGTGTGTGTGTGTGTGTGTGTGTGTGTGTGTGTGTGTGTGTGTGTGTGTGTGTGTGTGTGTGTGTGTGTGTGTGTGTGTGTGTGTATGGGTGGGTGGTGGGTGTGGTGTGTGGGTGTGTGTGTGGGTGTGTGTGTGTGTGTGTGTGTGTGTGTGTGTGTGTGTGTGTGTGTGTGTGTGTGTGTGTGTGTGTGTGTGTGTGTGTGTGTGTGTGTGTGTGTGTGGTGTGGGGGTGGGTGTGGGTGTGTGTATGTGGGTGTGTATGTGGGTGTGTATGTGGGTGTGTGTGTGTGGGTGTGTGTGTGTGTGTATGTGTGTGTGGAGTGGTGGTGTGGTGTGGTGTGGTGTGCGTGCGTGCGTGCGTGCGTGCGTGCGTGCGTGCGTGCGTGCGTGCGTGCGTGCGTGCGTGTATAGTTTGAACACTACTGTCTGCTTCTGTAGATGTTAATTGAAGCTAATTGAAGAAAAGGCAGTAAGTCCATCGTCAAAGCGATAAACTTAGCTCCTCTGTTATCGCAGGATTTGCTTCTCCATTGTTTGCTTTCAACACCCAAACACATGTTAAGGTAGTGTGTATGTTAACATGTTATGTTAACATGTTATTACTACATGCATTAAACCTTCAGTAAGTCACTGAAAAATAATAAAAATTGGACTGTCCGTTCCAAAATCTCGTCAACACTGTTGGCCTATTCCTTATATAGGCTATATACTGTCTTAAAACCTATTGGCACACGCAATTAGCCATTTTCATATTTTACAAATAACTATCAGATTACACAAAAGAATTAAAACAAATAAATAGAGGCAGAATAGCTGCGCATTTACACGTCAAGACACCTTTAATATGGCATAGAAGGACACTGATGCTAATCGACCGTCAGATCAAATTCGTTGCCATTATTGCATATATACTATATCTACCTGCACAGACATGTGGATATCATTAACAAGGCGTATAACTAAAATAATCATATAACGTCATTAAAAAATCGTAAATACAACCATCTGCATATTCCCGCCTTTACATGCCATTTCACTATTTCCGTGTTGAGATACCAACAGCTGGTTGAACCGGTGACACGTCGTATCTAAGCACACCACCTGGCGAAAATGTCCGTCCTCACGATCGAAACGACCGGCTGTTCCTGAAACAAGATGGCGCCCAATGATTTCTTCGTTACGGCGGGAAACGTAATCGCCTGAACTAATCTTTATGTTCGATGGCGACACGCGCAGGCCTGCAGCGCTAACATTATTTGAACAGGTAGCCGAATCTCGCTTCATAGTATCTCGTACGCTGGCTGTTTAATGTTGAACGTTCTGGAAGGAGTAGAGTCCCACGATAAGTATTATTGCGTGCATTTGTGCGTGTGCTTGCGTGCTTGCGTACGTGCAGGCGTGCGTGCGTGCGTACAGGCGTGTGTTTTGCATAAACTTGTAGCCGTGGTTGTGGAGGGTGACTTCGGTTTTTATTAAAAATTGGGTCTGCAGGTCTGGGTATTGTGCAAAAACTACACATGTTAAAAGCGAACATACCATTAATGCGATAAAGGTGAACAGTTTATAAAAAATTACATGACGCAACATGTCTTCACTAATGGCTATTGCACTGGCTACTAAAAAGTCAGCATTATTTACGTTAATGTATTACAGTTTGAAAATCCGTTTCGGCGAGTGTTCCACGAACGCTAAGTTTACGACACTCGAAACTGCTCTACTTGAAACAAAACAAAAATCAGTGCGCCCAACTACCTCCGGGCCTGACGCATATGCAAATATCCTTCAACAGAGTAAAGAACCGATAACCGTAAATCAGCCGTGGGGTAATAGCTCGGTTCACCCAGTCTATTTATCGGGCCATTAATGCTATTTAAAGTCGCCTCGTAGACGCTAGGTTGTTAGGTGTGTTTGCTCCCTGCATGTGTCATCGCAATCGGTAACTTTCGTATGCTCCATACAAGCTCTTTTGTAAACGATCTGTTATGAAAGGGACCAACGTACAAGTTATCTTGGCGGTCTTAAACTTAGCATCTCCAACTGATTTAGCCTGTCGCGAATCCGGTTCATTGACGTCCAAACATGTAGTGTGTGAATAGTTTAAGTAATATCCGCAGTCGGTTTAATTAAAAAGTGCGTATGTTTTTTTCAAATCATCGAAAGAATTGACTTTAGTCGTTAGATCTGGTAAGGCTCAAAATAGTGGCTATCCAAAACGGTAAACAATGTATGGGGTCAAGGCTGGTAATGGGCGTGACTTCCATCCTCTCGCCGATCACATGACAAAGTTGGGAAATTTCACCAAGGGCAAAATTCATGAGTTTTCAGCGTTTCAATTTTCACTTTAATAAATTCTGCATGCAGAATAAAATAATTTAATGGTTTGTCTGATTATTTCACACACAAAAACTACACGCAAAAGTTGCACAAACGAGCAAGCGTGGTGTAATGGGTACTAGGTAGGTTTGGATTTTCGCAAAATGAATTTCAAATGAGATGAGCAAACATCGAATTAAGGAGGCACTTTTAATTTTTAAACTTCGGTGACGGTGGTGGTAATGGCGGAGGCAGAAACATAAAGAGGACGAATTACCCGTTTAGGTGAATTAGTGACGCGCACGCGCACGCGCACGCGCACGCACACGCGCACGCGCACGCGCACGCGCACGCGCACGCGCACACGCACACGCACACACACACACACACACACACACACACACACACACATAATATATCGACATCTTGACGCAAATATCAACGTCGTCAACATTTCGGAGTCAAAATGTTGCAAGTGTATATCAGCATTAGAAATAACTGCGAGCATGGTTCCCGGGCCCCGGGCCCGTGAACCTTCTGTCGGGCCTGCAATTGCCATACGTCACGGGCCCTATCGGTTATTGGATATATCTACCAATATTTGTAATGTGGAAAGAGATCGAATTTGTTGATGTGATTCAAAAGATGATTGTACACGCTTGATGTGCTAGAATTGTTGGGCCTTCAATTCTATAGAAGGGCCCGTAGTATTTTCAATTTACAGGCTCAGTTTTCCGATGACGCGTTCAACCTTATGCCGCACACTGTTGTCTGTACGTAGGCCACCTGGAACTTTATATAATTGTGTATTAGCCGAATTACCCGACGTTACACGGGAAAAAAGTAACCACTGCATGAACTTAGACCCCCGTGCGGTATGCCAACTTATGACTCCGTGCAGTATGCCAACTTATGACTCCGTGCGGTATGCCAAGTTATGACTCCGTGCAGTATGCCAACTTATGACTCCGTGCGATATGCCAACTTATGACTCCGTGCAGTATGCCAACTTATGACTCCGTGCGGTATGCCAACTTATGACTCCGTGCAGTATGCCAACTTATGACTCCGTGCGATATGCCAACTTATGACTTCGTGCGGTATGTCAACTTATGACTCCGTGCGGTATGCCTACTTATGACTTCGTGCGATATGCCAACTTATGACTTCGTGCGGTATGCCAAGTTATGACTCCGTGCGGTATGCCAACTTATGACTCCGTGCGGTATGCCAACTTATAACCCCGTGCGGTATGCCAACTTATGACTCCGTGCGATATGCCAACTTCATGTCCCCAAAATCATGTACAACTACCGGTTTCACGAAGCGTCCGTACCGTACGAAGGAACTTACGTGGACGTTTGATGTAGATCACGTAACTAGGAGCAATCGTAGAAATCACGCATACCGTTGCTAACAATTGTACGTAACTACGAACTCCTGTTGTTACGTAATCGACGTCAAACGTCCACATAAGATTCTTTCGTAATGTACCCACTCCCGGGGAATTTTTGTTTTTTTTTGTAATGTACGAACCATCCTCGTGTGCCTCCGGGCACGCTTACAAAATTTGAGCACTACACATGCGAAACTGACGCAGATATGAGGGAACAGACAAACTGAGCAGCAAACTAGTTTACTTTATAGAAAAAGGGTAGTACCAATCATGCGCAAGTCTGAGTTGTGTATACCTAACTAAAACTAACCACATTCCACAAATAACTTGTTCACGTGCGCCACGCTCAGCTTTGGCAGAACTGTAGCTAAGTATCAATAAATAAGCCGTATAAAACTTATGACTTAAAACTTAATTAAGGATATTCGTAAAAACGTGAGCGTGCATTTGTGACGCCTAACGGTAAAGTGGCAATGGTTTTGGGGGCACAATGGTGGTGCTAATCGTGCAAGGGTGCATTGTGCAAACGTTCTAGCTCGTGTAGCACGCATCTGCCAGAAGCTGGTGCTATTTAATACACTATCTACTTGCCTCTAGCACTTAGATATATGAACATCACAAATGTAAAACGAGTTTTTCAGACATTTAAAATTTTTATCTACAGCAATTTTATAAATAGATGTGATTCGACTGTGATTGTTTCTCTAATTTTTCGTCCGTATTTCTATACTTGAAGTGCAGTATTACTATATAGTGAAACAGCTAAGCTAAATGCATACAATGTGCATCCCTTATGTGCTACGTCATATACACATTTATTTGGCGATGGAATGTATACTTAGTCTAGTGTTCGCCATGACCGTCATCGTTCTAGCTTTGCTCGCCAGGATCAAAATCATGTTACCGATCAGCGCCATACCTACTACTTCGGATAGTGATAGTGACCCTACCCTGTTCGTTGTTGCACCAGTTATTTTCACAGAACCTGCTCTAATAATATGGCTACCCGATGACAGCACTAACACATTTTTTTGCAATGTTAACTATTGTCCTTTTACCTTTGTGGTCTTCATGTGTATATCATAAAATATTTAATTAGATGAATATATATCTTTAAAGATTTTTCTTAATCCGTAGTCGTGCTGAGTTGCAAAGATCCCCGTTTAGACACTAAGTTGGGACGGATGGGTTAAACCTGGCGGGCTCAGTTCGAATTTAAAATGTTAACCGCTTTGCCCAGTACAGGGCACTTCGCTTGCGTTGCACATGCCTTAAAGGGCAAACGCTTGGAAAACAGCGATTTTAATTTCAAATGAAGTCTGCCGTTTGAGCGATGTTGGTCGCAGACGGCAGTCGTTGTTTTGGCGGGCGCCTCGGGGTAACATCTGAATTGACGTCTTCCTCGGGACAATTTCCGGGTTTCGAGCCGCGTCCCACACGCACCTGGCCACTGACACACAATAAAACCCCGCGCCGCTCAGGAGACAGTCAGTCGGACGGGCGGAGGGAAAGGTGAATGAGACGGACTGGCAAGCGAGCTGACCGATAGGTGACGGGTGACAGACGGCGTGAAGGATGGGAACACAAATAATTGAGAGACACACGAACTCTTACGATGAAGGTAACGGAGTCAGTAGACAAGAAAGGTAACAGTTCACTATTTACTTGCATGACATCGGACAAGAAAGGTAACAGTTCACAATTTACTTGCATAAGATAGGACAAGAAAAGTAACTGTTCACTATTTAGTTACATGAAATACGATGCACGTTATTTCGTTAGCAAACGTGAGAAGATTGTGATTCTAGGACATCATATGGATTTGGAATGTAGATTTTGCCCATGGTGATTTTATCCAGGGGGTCATTGACTGTGGGGGTATTGTCCTGGGGGGGTTTGTCCGGGGGATTATGTCCTGATACCGTTATATATCATGTTATTCATTTCTAATATGATTAAGCTACAATGCGCCAGGAACAATCTTGGATGTGGTGCTATATCAAATTAAATAATTATATTATTAATAAACCGTAGAGGACAGCCGTATATGAACAGGGGCAGACTCGGTAACATAACGCATAGGCTCTACTAAGCATTCATTAGTTTATATTATCGTGTACTAATTTAGTGAGCTAGATAAGGACATTCTGAAACGTTGCCTCCGGGGGCTGGACACCACGCGTGTAGTAACGATCGATGTTTAATGTGTCGTAACTTCAACATAAACTCAATTCACGCGTGGTGGGTGTGTTCGATCTACTGTTATCGAGTGTGAGGGTTCGTGCATGCATGTGCACGCAGTGGTTTTTATGTGTGGCTTGGTTATGATTCCCCGAATGTTAAAATGTACCTCAAATTGTCATTATAGTAATACTGGTAGCAACGTGGACTGTTTTACAATATAAAAATATAAATATGTAATAATTTCGGAACAATATATAGATAGTGGACTAACAGTGGTGTCTCCGTGATTGTGTGTAACAATAGATAGTTGACTAACAGTGGTGTCTCGGTGATTGTGTGTAACAATAGATAGTTGACTAACAGTGGTGTCTCGGTGATTGTGTGTAACAATAGATAGTTGACTAACAGTTGTGTCTCTGTGATTATGTGTAGTCGTAGTAATATTATATTATCTTCTCTATACGTAGGGGTTGGGGATGAACAATTGTAAATATAGATACGTTGTGTATCGGTTACATCTCGCATACTCGGTGGATCACATCATCTGATGTGCACACTCGCAAATTATCAAAACACTCAACTGGAAAAATCAAGGTTACCAATCTACCACTGACAACACCATGTAACCGCCTGATTACAAGACAACTGCCTACTGTCTGGCTACATAGAATATCGTTGTTTGATTCCGTATCACAGAGTGTATTCTGAACATTACTTTACTGTTCGTGACAGCATCAAGTGGTGCCTTTCTTCGTCGCAAACCTATTAGTATAAACATGTACAATTACTCACAATTGTATTTCTCATTGTTCTCATTAAAGTCTTCACTAATACTTCTTCCTACTAAACACCAGACAGTACGTTTACCATCTGTAGTACCTCGATAATGACACATTTCCACAAAATATACCATTAAGAATTGTCTTGATATTTGGACATCCTCTCCGTTGTCTTTGTGTTCCGTTCTGGCGGGAGGCAGCGGGTACGTTCTGGCGGGAGGCAGCGGGTACGTTCTGGCGGGAGGCAGCGGGTACGTTGATGCCGAACGTGTAAGTTGACGTAGTCCCAGGGTTGATTTCGTTCGAAGACCTGCGATTACATGAACTTCCACGTCACGCACTCACATGTATCTATCAAATCGCTGTCATCAACATACACATCGATGGAACATCTCAATCCGAGCACTAACAGTAGTGCACAGAGAGGGTTAGGTTATACTATCGGCACGACTTACATTGATACCACGATGGTAATAATTAATAATAATAGATACATGTGTTATTATTAGCGTACGAATGTTGTCATAAGTGTGTTATCTGAGCGTACATACTTATAGTGTGTTTATTGTTGTTGCATTATGCTACTTTTTCTGAAAACAACAATGAAAGCAGTGGTGAATATAATAATCTAGAAGTATTACAATATAAGTCCTACCTACAATAAAGACCTAATACTGCTGCTGCTGCTATTACTACTACTTACTAAAACATTCAAAGTAGAAGTGCCTAAGCACTACACAGTGATTTTCTTTGATATTAACAAAAGCTTATTGAAAATGACAGAAAGAAACGAATGTTACACATACGCGCTGGACTTGACGACTGCTGTCTGACTTGTGATGGGGTCACATTGGCTTCAGTGTAACATATGACGTCACCAGTCAATGCTGACACCACCGCTAGAGGGCAGTTCACACGGTAATTAAATTATAACGTTCATGTCATCGGGTCTCTAATTTATTTATTATTTCCCACATAAGCTCCGATCTGCCGTTTTGTTATTAGTGACTATTTTCGGCAGAATCACCAGGCCTAACAAAATTAAACACGCTGTGTTACTATTATTATTATCATTATCATCACTATCACAAGTTGTTGTTGTTGTTGTTGTTGTTATGACTATGACCATTCTTCTTCTGTTGTTATTGTTATTATTGGTATCGTTATTATTTTTTTAGTAGCATATAAGCATAAGCTGTGCGTTGTTCGTACTTGGGTCATAATATTTCTACTGCTGTCTTTATCGATGTTCTCGCCGCCATACCTACTACATAATTTACATGTATATGTGAAAACGACGCATTGTCTTCTATTGCAGACTGCCGTCAGAAACCAATTGCGATCATATCTCACTTCGACACATTGTGGACAATGATGACAGATTCCGCCCGACGAAGGCCTGTCTCTGCCGTCATTTGTCGTCGTCTTAAAGGATGCCACGTGCATGTCCGGTTGAAGGGTTGTAAGTTGACATAGTCCCAGGAAGTGTAAGAGACCCGGGACTACGTTAACTTCCAGCTCTTTCACCGACTCTTCTCGAAGGACGTCGTCTGTCTGTCTTCCCCGATGTTGACGCAAGAATGCCGTTTCTTGACTAGCACTTTTAAAAACAACCCGTTTCATCCATCGTAGCCTACCTATATATATAACCAACAACTACTATAAAGGTACTAAAAATTATTTATGATTGTAAACAAACGATTTTAGAAGAAAAACTATAGCAATATATATTGTTTATTTATCTTCGTTGGCGATTGCAATATACACTACAGATTACTGATATAGATTCTCAATATAAGAAAGTATGAAATCAAACTAAATTAGTTATACGCAGAACTATGTAATTACGACGAATTAACGAACGTGTGATGAACAACGTTATAACTCAGTCTGAATGACGACATTGCGACACATTCACCCGTACGTAATCGTCAACGAGTCTTCCGTCCAAGCCGTGTGACCGAGGACTCTGGCGGGGATCGACAGTTGCGGTGAAATAGTGATATCCGAATACCAAAAACCACCCTCACTACATTTATATATTATCCAGCGACGGGCCGCGGGCGTTCGTTCACATGCTTCACCAACGACGCCGGTTCTATCTGCCACTCGCTCCGGGCTTTGGCGACAGCACGAACAATTACCATATTGCGTATTTATTTGCCAATTACGACGCCGATTATGTTGTTTGACGCGCGGAAAAACGGCGCGTTGTTTAAACACAATCTGTTGCGATCGAGGCCTGTTGCCGCCTGAAGCAAAGGTCGATGGCGATGCCCGGTGTCGTCGCTTCTAGCAGTCGCTGACAGTCTCAGTATTGGCCGTTGCACTCAAGGGTCTTGGGGAAGCCGCGTTGTTATTGAAAGTGGATTTCTCATGATCCGTATCTGCAATACGCCAAATGCGTCTACAGCTCAGACTACGATCTTTATGTCAAGGCTATAGATTATCTCACAATTACGCCGTATTCCACTGATGAGATCAGCCATAATCTTATTAAGATCGAGCGTGAATATGTATGTATGTGTGCTTGTATGTATGTTATGCTACTCCTCAGACGTTTTGCAGTCGAAACGTTCAGAGGTTCGTCTACGACCACACGGTCAGGTCGTCTCAGTTTTATATGTTCGAAAGTCAGCCAGCTATTACCTTTTCTACAAACAATCGTGTGTGTGCGTGTGTGCGTGTGTGTGTGTGTGTGTGTGTGTGTGTGTGTGTGCGTGCGTGCGTGCGTGTGCGTTTGTACTTGCGTGTGACAATATATATTTCATTGTACAATATTCGGCATATAACTATAATTGAGCTAGCGTATGTGTGTTTGTATGTATGTGGTTATGTTCACGTTTTCCTGCTAGACGGCTTGCACCTCGGGCGCCAAACTTTCAGGGATTAATCTACGACCCCACGAATTAAGTGTAACGCTTTTATTTTAATTTTTTCGAAATACTCCGTATATCGTGGGTTCTTGGTTCGTGGTTTTTATGGTGAATCAAATGTTTTCTACGTAAAACTTTAATTTCCAACAATCGCAGAAACCATTTATATTAATCATAGTAGAAAGCACGCACCCACGTATTGGGACGAGGTCGCAGACCACGGGCCAATGCACAATGAAAACGATATTCTACTATTCTACAACCATCACACCTCAAATTCATACGACCTTCAACATTTTGAACATGCAACGAATATTGCATCATGTGCGCGACGAGGGTTGTTTCTGGTAATACCTTCGACGTTCCCTTAAACCCTCTCGAGCGTACTGATGGAATATTGGCCCAAGGTATTTGGCAAACATTGCTATCACGACTGTCACGTATGAACTACCAAGTTATCCCGTCCTGGGGACGGGCATTGTTGCTGGTACACATAACCAACGCAGTGTCTCAAACAAACGCGTTTGGACGCAAATAACGTAGCCAATTATTATCGTATTGGCAAATATAGGAATAGGTGTAAACAAACATAGTTTCATTTGACGAACGAATTTTAATAGACTGGCACTCGTGATGTAGGGTTATCTAACAGTATGGCGCGGCCCATGAACTTAAGATGACGTGTGTTCAACAAGCTTTTCCTAGTAAACCACTGGCGTGATATTCTTAATTGTAGTTGCAAATGGTTATATTTTAGTAACCCTTATAGGTGCATAGGCCCAAACCCATGACTTTTGATTCCCTTTAAACTGTACACTCACTAAACATGTGAATAACAACGAACCTAATTCGCGAGTGGCAAATCATTTGATGCGGGAGTTTTAACATCGTGTAGTTCGTGCCTCGCGTTGGCCTTCCACCAGCTACGCCTACGTGACGTACAGATTGAGGAAGGAGTTTTAATATCGTAGAGTTCGTGCCTCGAGTTGGCCTCCCACCAGCCACGCCTACGTGACGTACATATTGAAAGACTTATGAGCATAAAAACGAAATACTTAAGTATGCGATAGAGCGTGGGGACGCACCCGACTGTGTGCACTTGGATGATACCACTTAGCATATCGACACGAGGCACTTGGAATCGGGAGTGCAGCCATGAATGACGTACACACTGCGACACATATCTTAATATTCTTTTGTTGTGTCTGACAGACGGTGGTTCAAGTCTCGACAAGCTGTCTCCCCATGGCTGCTCGAATGGTCTACAGCCATTTTTTTCTCACACGACCCGAAATGACACCGTTGTTGGATTAATCTACGCGTCAAGTAATCGTTGAATGGTCCACTAGGGGCCGTTCACAAATGTCGATGTTTACCTATTCGCACAAAGTGTATTCACTCTCAGACCAATGACGTATTTGGGGGCATTGGGCCATGCTCCCATGTTAGCCGAATTTTTTTCCCGTACGTAACCTGTTGCGCCGCTAAATGGTAGCATGGAAACCTAATGTGTCACTAAGCTTGGGCCCCTTTGGCCTCCCATTTGTGAGATCCTAGATACGTAACCATCTCAGACACCCTCCCCTCCTTGAATTAAGACTTTAAAATATTTTTTTTTATTTTCCAGATTGACAAACATATCGATGTACAATTGCCGTGCAGTAAATGGTCACGTAATTTAGAAGAATAGTAGTTCTGCACAGTTCACCGCATGGTACTGCATATAACGCAACAGTGCTCACATTTCGCATGCAACTGACATTTGTTTAAATTAGTACGCGAACCTCTCTTCTTTGTACACTTTGCACGAATAGTTAAATGTCGGCAATTGTAAACGGCCCCTTAGTATATGGCAGTAACAACCAGTTCGAAAATGTGGTTAAAACAGATACCAGTGTTTCGCATTGGAAGCTAAATGATAATAATAACAATACTAATTTAACCCTTAGTCACAGATAAATGGGTATTATTGCCTAGAAAACTAGCGAAATAAGGAATTTATAATTCTCGTCGAACTATGTTTTTATAGCATTTCCCGGAACTGAATTTCATAACTAGACAGAATCAATCGAGACGTTTCACAAAGCCAACTAGTGGCTTGTAGCTTAATTGCCACTCAGCTAGGCGCCGAGTTATCAATTACGGGAGTCCCGCCATCTGGCGTCTGACTGACTGCAAAACTACCAGTGATTCGAGTACTTCAGGGGACTGTTTCACTAAGACAAAGAGGTCATAAGGAAAATCCATCATAACACAGAATCCATCATAGATTTTAAGAGCCTTTTCGAAATGCGTTTCACTAAGATGCTCATAAAATACATCGTAAGCTAATGATCGAAATTTCCAACATAAGCGCCACAGTGTGCACAATTCGACAAAATAAATAGAAAAGTTGTCCAAAAGTGGCTGATAATACGATCCATCGAACACTTTTCAATTACATTTAATTAATTTGCTCACTGGCACTAGGTGAAGAGAAAAAATGTAATTATAAAAAAGACGACGCCGTGTCACAGAGTACACTATTTATGTGACACACCGGCGACTTGTTGTTTTGACAAGTGAAGTTTTGATAGTTTTCAATAACAAAGCTCGCGAAGAGCGCCAACAACATCAAGCGAAGTTGTGTCATCGAGTATATCAATATGAAGGTTAGGGGTGTACACATATTGGTTAGACACAGCTAACAATTTGCTCAAAATTGAATAACAAACGTTTCGCGAACAACCTTGACCTTCACGATGCCGTAAAACAGCGCACACGACGACTTGTTAACGTCAGAGCTGTAAAATAGATGCTGTAGACAAAAACAAAAGCTATAATTTACGAGCTAATCAACGGTCACATTTTGAAAACTTATTTGACTGTGAAAAACTGGGGCGATCTTTAACTTTCTGACCTAACCATGAAAACGACCATCCAAACTTCTCATATTACATATATCTACTATACATATACACATGCACGGTTGAAAAAAAATAATGATTTTTTAAAATAAAAAAATCGGATTTTAAAAATTTAAATCGGATTTTTTATTTATTTGATTTTTTGAAATGTGGTATATAGACATTTATATAGATGTTTATATTTATAAACTCTTTCAAACCTGTTCTATTCAAATCGATTTGGTACTTGTCTTAACAGAGGGTACAAGATTTTTTACTTATATAAAGACATTAGACAATGTCCCCAAGTCCTCACCCCTTGTAGTTGCATAATCTGTCTTGGGTAGGAAAACATGCTGTGTGTCTGTAGCTCTAGCAGTGCTAATTATTGTTTGCTGAGAGGATGGATTAGCACCTGTCCAGGGCTCTAAGTACGACTCCAACCAGACAGCAAACTGGTACAGTATTAAACAATTGTAGCCCAGACTATCTCACTTGAGTCAACATACTGAATTGGTAACAACTAGCACAAGCTCTAAGTGGACTTTAACTCAGGGCTTCTGATTTGAAAAGATACTTCCTCTGGAAGACAAGTTTGTGTGGCTTCACTGCATTCAGAAAGGAAATAGCTCAAACATACACAATGTCATAAAATATTAGACTATCAGGCTATCTATCTATCTGTCTGTCTGTCTGTCTGTCTGTCTGTCTATCTATCTATCTATCTATCTATCTATCTATATATATATATATATATATATATATATATATATATATATATATATATATATATATATATATATCTATATATATATATATATATATATATTGTCCCGTGGTTGGGCGAAGGCCGCAGCATGTTGTTTCCAAGTTTGTCTATCTTGTGCTGTTCTCTGCCAGGTGGTTTAATTCCAATACTCATCCAAATCGTCTCTCCATCTTTTTGCTCGTCTTCCTCGTAATCTCTTCCTTCCGTATGGTTTCCAGGTGGTAATGCGCTTTGTCCATCTGTCATCTTTGAGTCGGCTGATGTGTCCTGCCCAAGACCACTTCATTCTTCTGGTTGTTTTATCTCGTCTGTGACTCCTGTCTTTGCTCTCACCCAGGTGTTTGTCTTTCTGTCATAGTATGTTATAATAAGCATGCTCCTCTTCAATTTTGTCTGCGCGGCTGCTAGTTTTTTCTGAGATATCTTGTGTCAATACAGCTACACAAGTGTGCGCATATTGTGCATTTGTATTAAAAAAACATAACATTTTGTTGATCTCAATGCTTGTAAACAATTATTTGTGTTAAATTCATATAACTCGGCGATTAAAAAAATCGGAAGTAAAAAAAAAATCATAAATCAGTGATTTTTATATTTTTCTGGAGTGATTTAAATCAAACAACCCTGTACACATGTCACGCGGTAAAAAAATTACATTTATTTCTCAAAACGATCAACATTTACAAAAAATAAAACAAGAATATCGCAATCTCCTACGGCAATTACGCGTAGCGCCAAGGCTACCGTAAAATCGATACATATGACAAGGCGTCGTTCAGTTTTACCAAAAGTCCGTGCGACGGCGCTGCTATGCTTGAAATCAAACATAGTACAATTATGCATTTCCTTATTTTAATTGTGTGTGCCTGCATGCTTCTTTGCTTCAATGAAGCACACACGCACAATTAACATACAGAAATGCATAACAGTTCGATGTTTGATTTCAATCATAGCAGCGCCGTCGCATGAACTCTTGGTGAAACTGAACGACGCCTTGACGCCTATCGAATTTACGGTAGCCTTGGCGCTACGTGTAGTTGCCGTAAGAGATGACGATATCTTGGTTTAAATTTTTCAAAATTTTTTATCGTGTATATATGTATAGTAGATATATGAGGATAAGTCTAGGTGCTTTAGGGGGTCGTTTTCATGGTTAGGTCAGGAAGTAAAAGATCGCCAAAACTGGATATCTACGTGAAAGTGGAATCAAGATAATACGCAGTTAGGTAAATTTGACTGTTTATTCATTTATGGATATGTTTAGCCTGATGAGCGGTGTAACTCTAGCCTCGTCGTTAGTTAGGAGCGTTTTAAAGAGTGTTTCTATTAGTGCTTTTATGATTTTGTTCTTAGTGAAACGCAGTTTTCAGTTTCGATCATAGCTAAGGAGCGAAATCGATTTTAAGAGCGAAATCGTGCTTAGGAGCTCATAAGAATGTTTCAGGTTTCTTTGTACCTACACTGTCACTGGCCGCTACGTCACAGACACAAATTAATTGAATAGAATTGAATTTAATTTATTTCCACCACTAACAATAATAGTACAGATTATAATAACAAGGGGACATATTACTATTTTACTTACGGGTTCATGTCATACGAATAAAATGCCAGTAGTTTTGACGTGACAGTACGCTCATTTGGGGATTTTACCTCCCAGAAAATATATTTTGTACCGGGAAATGGGCATATTTGAGGACTACACTAAACTAGCGGCTTATATTTCTGGTGGCTGGGGGACAGGGTGTGGGCAGTCAGTGACGGAAGGATCCCCTGCGTATGTAGACAAAATGTTGTTGTTGCTTGACAACATGTGACATTTTGATGCAAATCATGATTTTGTGTACATGACTGAAACACGTCAATATGGAAAAAGAACTAATGATCTGACGTATACGTATGTTTTGCAATTAACCCAGCACACAACCAAATTGCGAATGCACCAGAGTAGAAGCCAACAAATTGAATGTCTATGTGTAGCGGGAGTAATGCCTTTTTGTACGGGTAGCTTAGGCGCCAGATATTGCCCGCACCACTGACACGAGCCCTCATGTTTTCGGTAAGGGGCTACCGTCAGTAATTTAAAGAATGATAATCTGCAAAACGTAGTCCTTAACATTATGAATAACTTTATTTTCATAGTAAATACATTAACAACAACAACACGTACAGCAACAACACATACAACAACAACACATACATGTGGAAGAAGAGAAAGCTGCCCATGTGTGACGATGTCATCAACTGCGAAGTCAAATAATATCCGACAACTTATAAAAGCTTACAGAATAGACGAGTCGTGGACAAACGCCGTATGTATGCACATACGCATGCATTATACACACACGTACACATACACACGTAATCACAAACACATGCACACATACACAAATAAATGCCCTTACAAAGTAATGGTTTATATTCACATTATATAACATTTCTCAGCTTTACAATTTAAAACGTAATACTTGTCAAACGCATCCTAGTACATATTTTACGAACAGTATTACGAACAGCATCACGATATATAGTTATATATAACATACTAATAAGCGAGCATTGCTTACAGTGAATGTCTTAGTACCATCACTGTTAGTTACATGCATTAATGGTTACAACCTATATCAATAATCCAAGACAACAAACGAGTCCATCTTTTTGTCAGCATAGAAGTTAAAACAATGGTAATGGTATAGTAATAACGTCATAATAAAAACGATAATATTCATTAACAATAACAACGCCATAGTACTTTGCTTTATAAAGGTAACTATAATTATAATAAAACATGTTAACAATACGCAGTATGCGGTAAAACCTGTGCTAGGCTGACACCGATTGGGTTCTGAGGAAGTACGTGCCTATTATAAACTGGTGTCCGTTAAGGATGGGGGATATAACTCGTTATAAACAGTTTGTTCATTCTGGTTAGGTGTCAACGTGTACAGGCTTTACCACACGCGTCTTCTAGAATAATTATGATAAAATGCGTGAAGCACTTGAGGTAGCGCAGTTATTTTCATCGCAGTTAATGGTATAGGATGTTCTCCTTGACCGCAAACAGTTCGCTCGTGGTAACATACGCTGTGTCGGTTAATGCGACCAGCGTTGCCCACACACGCACCCGTTCGACAGGCCACACGACGTCGTGTTTACCGCAGAGTGGCACAGACTCTGTACTTCTGTGGAGACATGTTGAGCCCGACAGATGGCTCGAGGTTGGGAGTCGGTGCGCCCTGGGGAAGCTCGAGTCGGAACGTCTGCACCATTGCCGTGAAGAAGACGAACAGTTCCATCTTGGCGAGACTCTCCCCTGGGCAGCTTCGCGGTCCTGCAGTCATAAACATCGGTACATTATCGGACAGAATGCAAATGTATATCGTGCATAGTTGTCAGAGTACTGAAGTCTCTACCTCATACTATCGTATTCTGAATGGAAGAATTGTCATACTCACGTGCAAACTCCCCACCAGAGGCGCCACTCACCATTTCACCACTGTCACAACTTACATTTGATGTGCAAATTCTGAACATCTTTATTTCTTTTGGTAAACTCGAAATGTTCAAAAGATCTCCCAATTTCAATTGCATAAAATTGTAGGTGGAATTGTGCATTGAACATTTAACAAGAAACACAATAACGTCCATTTTTGTTTCAACTTATTTTATGTCTCTCGGATGCACTAAAGCTATGACGTAAACAAGTCGTAAACAACAATGCGTTACACTGCCTACCAATCGTTCATATCACTCCTCAACTGTCAATTTTGAATCTATAATCAAGTTGTATCTTTGTGGTGATATCACGAGTGGTGTGATAACTGGGGAGTGTGGCACGTGTCGGCTAAATTTGTCAGATTTCTAAATATGAAACGTTAATGTTATCATACTTCGCTTGTACAAATACATGAACTACACATACGACAAGCGACCTCAGGGTCACTGTAACCTCACGGGCGTAGTGAAATGTCATCTAGACATAAAATACAGTGGTAATTGCGTTCTTTATAGATTCCCAAATGACCATTGTCTATAAATGTATGTTCGGCTGGTCGAGCAGAAAATAAGTATTGCATGTTCTTGATAATCCTATATTGAAATATATATATATATATATATATATATATATATATATATATATATATATATATATATATATATATATATATATATATATATATATATATATATATATATATATATATATATATATATATATATATATATATATATATATATATATATTTCATTATAATTATATATATTTCATTATAGGATTGTCAAGAATATGCAATATATAAAATAAGCCACGACAGAGTTATTATTTAAACCCTGTATTGTATATTTAAAAATCCGAATGGTAGTACACAAATCCCAAGTAACAAAACATAGGTAAATATTGAGGGATTTAACATTGTGTTTTCACCAAATATGTTCACCTTCACACGTCCTTTGACATAGGTTGTCAGTAGGCCACCACTTCATTAGACCACCACTTCAGTTCCATATATGTTAAAGACATATACATATTTATGATTGCAAACAAATATTAAATGTCAAAATCCAAGACAAACTGTGCTGTTCACTGCATTTATGCCAGAATGTGGTCATAATCGTCCAGAAATAATTCAAACTGTTCACTACAATTATACCAGAATGTGATCATAATCGTCCTGAAGAATTCAAGCTGCATCATATATGAAAGGCGCAATGCGGCGACAAGGAATGCCATTTTATATGTAGGTATAACATAATTAAGACTCACAGTATTCTGGCCGTTGCACGCATAGATAACCGTTTGATGAAATCAGTATTTTCCCTGTCTTTTAGGGAAAGTGAAATAGCCTACAGTCACCCACTGCATGAATTTATTCCGAAACTTATATTTAACAAGATTGCCATCCCAGGTAAAATCCTCAGATGGCAAGTGGACAAGGAAACCATTGGGTTATGACGAGTTGTTCAATTATTATAAATTACTCGCTAAACCTGGCGTCGTTTTGTTTTCTATGTTTATTTCCACACTGCTGAAGAATAGATCCAATGTCCTGTTTGTAAAACTCGGTTTCACACGACCTAAGCTGTGGTATGGGGCTGGCCATATATGATTTCATATGCGATTAATGCGCTGATTAGAACAAGAAGAAGCTGGACCTGGTGGAATTTCTGAATATTGGTCTGTTCGGGTCATCTTTTGCGTTTTAGCGCTTGCGCAGTTGTTAATTTATTCTGAGAAATTTATATATCTGAATGAGAACTAGTGCATTATAAGAGGAACAAACAGAGGTATAGCACTCATGATTCCGTCACAAAAAAATTGTGTGATTCCGTCACGGACTTAGTGTGGCTTCAAATAGTAAAGATACTACATGCATTCGATTGGAACTGTGGAGACCTGCACGTTTATCTATGCACCGATCAAAATATCACACAGCTTTCACGTGTGGTCAGCAGAAGAACATCATTTGGAAATTAATAAACTTCGTCCATCATGCATGTCCTATTTATTGTGATTTCGTCAGGAAATTTTAATCGAATAACAATTAAATATTACTTTGCTGTAGCCACTTTTTTCATTGTGTTTTGAAGCTGACCGTCCGTGTCAATAAGTATAAATTTGATTTATCAATATCAGGTTAATTAGTTCTCAAATTGGCAATTTTATCTCTAAAATCTGTGCAAATGATGATTCCGTCACGCAGGAATTTATGAAGTATGGCGAAGCTAAACAAATACAGAAGGCAAAGAGCTACAAAGTCAAAATATGGTCTGAAGATGGGAATGGTTCGTTTTTAAGTAGCGTAGTATAATGATATACAGTGGAACCTCGTCAACCCGGACACTTTGGTCGCCAGTGTATATGTCCGGATTAACGAGTCTTCCAAATAAACGAAACATGAGTCGTCGTGCTGCAAATTGTTTCGGTCACCTCGTGTGAGTGTGAAACATCGCTTTGTTCGATCTTTCATTTGGAATGACATGTTGAATGGACTAGCGTTAATGCATACCGACAACAGTGTGTGACACGGAGGTCAACATAGATGCCGTGATTGACATCTTTACTAAAAAGCAACTACGGCGCCTTCAAATGACATACATCGTCAGCAACTAGATTGCGGGATAACCATGTGCTAATTTTGGTGAAGGACCTCTAGGTTATGTTTGAAGGCCAACAAATAAAATTAATGTGTGTAGGTACAGGTGTACTTGTGTTACTGTCTTTCGACCTTTAAGGCGATCACGCCCCGGGAACTCTGACGTGCTAAGGTTGGAAACCGGCGACAATTACGCGTGGATACGTCCTTGGAGTGCACAAAGTGTACTCACGCATGCATACACGACCCCATCCCTCACACATACAGTATCCATGCATGTTGATGTTTATACACGACCATCGTGTTTGTATACCTTTTCACAAGAGTGGCTACTTTTCAAGATCTACGCAAACAAAGTCACCGGAAACTTTATTTGTCAAACTAAATAAAAACCAGTCCGATTTAGCTTATGACAAACACTTCACATTGAGAGAGAATTTCTGCGCGATTTGTGTGCCGGTTAAAACTGATGACAGCCGCTTTTTCAATGACTGATACAGAGTTGCGGCTTTGGACGCAATTGTACTTAACTGTATATGATGACAATAATTACATATTGTTAGTTACTACGTGATAAAAATGGTTTAAAAAACGTAAACTTTAGTTTTAATCAAATAAGTTCTGCGCTGTATGTGAGGGTGATTGTTTTTCTTTATGTATGGTCAGCTATCATCAGTTGTTGCCAGTATTGTGTTTCAGTGTCGTTTAAAGAACGGCAACATTCTTTATTCGCGGTATGTGTACATAAAAGTGCTTCATTATGTTGATACACTATTTATAGCTTACATCTTATTTGTGCATTACACGGTGTTTGATACAGTGTTGTTGCTACATACCTGCTGGCTGTGTATAATAGATTATGTTATATCACTTTATCTGAAACGCAATTTTTGTTGTTGACCATTCAGTGTCATTACTGCGTTTTTCAACCAACATCACTCGACGGCTACACTTGATACAACCAAATATTCTACTGACCTTGGCCTGCCTAGAAAGTGGCTCTTGAGGTAGGCCTTGTAACCAATGGCTCGAGAGTAGATTTTCCTAATAATAGAGTATATTTATGATCTATTATTGCTGAAGTGTGCGTGTTTATAGTTTTCGTCGACTGTACTTGTCAGCGACTCGTGAGAACATGCGGAGACAACCCACTCGAATCCAGCGGATTGGCCATCTTCAGAAAGATACAAACTCTTTAAATTAAGAGATAATACCAATGACCTTAGCGCACTGATTTGCGATTTTGTTGTAGCTCTTTGGCGATAGCGTTCAACATTTGCTGTGACAATTTGTTTGTTAATTTCAGTACTATTGCAACAGTGGCCCCTCTACCAGAACAACGCAACACTTTTTTCTACAAACTTTATATTACAAAATAGGCAATATATTAATGTTCTTTATGGTTAAGTGAAATTCTTCGTTGCCACGGAATTTCAGGATTTCTCCACTGCACCCTATGCGCTACTAAATACGGAATATCAACCGGCAGTATTAAATAAAGACATAAAAAAATTATGTTTATTATATTATTTACACGGAACACCGCTAATAGTTTTGTATTTATCACCAACATGCACCATCTTATACGCGCCCTCTGACTGATACCCGTGGCCTCTTGGTGATACCCGCGGCCTCTGGATGCTACCGACGCCCTCTGGCTTCTACCCGCGCCCAAAGCTTCGCATTCAGACTCACGAAATCGTATTCTGTGATATTTTATTAAATGGAATAAAATCAATATTTTTGGAAATTTTAAATATACAGCGTGGCCCCCACCCACCGGCCAGCCCCGGCCCGGCCTGCCCCGGCCTTCCCCCGTCCCGCCCAGCCCCCTCCGCTTCCTTCCTAGTGACGCGCCTACCAAGTGTACTCACCCATGCCGAATGGAATGAAGGTGTCCGGCCAGACGACCTGGTTATCCTTGTCCAGGAAGCGGGTTGGGTCGAAGGCGTTCGGGCGCGTCCAGTACTGAGGGGCCTTGTGCACTCCCCATCGGTTGACGAACACCCACGTTCCCTTCGGGATGTCATACCCATTCACCACACAATCACTCATCGTACACCGCGGGACACTGCAACACAAACCCGTGACTGTTCGTCAGACACGTGTCGGCAGCTAGTAACTACAGGACATTTACTATTGCACTATTGTGGGGCGCGGTACCGCAGCCGATAGAACGCCGCACTCTCAGTTGACAGAACCCTAGTTCGAGCTCTCTTGGTGCTGTTTCGAGACTGGCAATTTCGTATATATATATATATATATATATATATATATATATATATATATATATATATATATATATATATATATATATATATATATATATATATATATATATAACGGTAATCTAGAATGGGCAGTGGACATTGGGCGATATATGAGCAATGATGTCGGTGGTAACTAATGGTAATGGTGTATTCAAAGGCAGATGCCCCAGGAGACTCCTCCGCATACCAACGCCCAACACGATATATGAGCAATGGTGTCGGTGGTAACTAATGCCCCAGGACACTCCTCCGCCTGCCAACGGCCAACACGATATTAAAGAATACGTGAGACAGCAAGTGGATTCCCTGGCCAGAAAGCATGAGCCTTGTTGTTGTCAACCATGAAACGACGAAAGTCCTCTTGGTTTGGTCACATCATCCGACACAACATAATTGAAAATAACATCCTATAAAGTACCCTGGAGGGTAAGAGAAGACGGGGCGGCTTGGGGGAAAACTTGCCAGATAATATACAGGATTAGACCACGCCAAGCTTACCGACCCCACTACGCACAACAAAAGACGTGCAGAGCTGGCAAAGACTCTGTGGAAATGGCATCCGTAGGGTCAATGTCAAGGGATGCTGGTGAAGGTGAAAGTGTTGGGTACCTGAAGAGAGCGATGTTGCCGACCCGCTGACACTCCATGATGGTCGCCTGTGTGTACGGCATCCGGGCCTTGTCCTTCATCGTCGGCAGACGGCTGCTGCCCACGACTTGCTCGATCTCAGCGGCCACCTTCTCTTGCACGTCCCGATGCAGGACCATGAGCAGGAAGCTCCACTTGAGCGTCGTCGTCACCGTCTCGCTGCCCGAGATGAACAAGTCCTGTATTGTGCGGCGGAGATGGCTCTCTGTGGACGTATTGGCGACTATTAACACCTAACTAAGAGAATGTGGTTTAACAACCCTAGAGACAAGGAGGTTAACAGGACATCATATCGACGTTTATAAGATATTGAATGGGTATGAAAATATCGATAGAAATATGTTTTCGCACTTAAGAAAGATAATAGAACTAGAGGAAACGACATAACATTTGTGAAGGATCGGTGTAGATTGGATATCAGAACGTATAATAAATTAATTAAACAAATTATTACAGATTGTGTAAATACTAGCAGCGTGAATATGTTAAACAATTGACAAATATCTCAGAAGTTACACATTGATGGAAAATTGTTGGACTCGATAAACCAATGACTTCCTTGTCCACTTGCCGTCTGTTTTTAGTAGCAAGTACGTTATAATAGTCCTTGACCAAAAACCATTATATAGATTTCCTTCCTTGTCAAGCATAAATTAATATATCCATCTCAACATAAAATATGGTTGGACTATTTAATTAATAATATAATACAAATTGTAACATATAGATTTCCTTCCTTGTTAAGCATAAATTAATATATCCATCTCATCGTAAAATATGGTTGGACTATTTAATTAATAATATGATAAAAATTGTAACATAGTCGCAAACAATTGATCATGACGACGGTAATAACACTACGTATACACATCCAGTTACTCACCGTGAAATGTTGACGACTTGTTCTCTTCGACCATGTGTTGCATGCGGGTAAGGTAAGCGTCGATGAAATCTCGCGGGTTCTCGCCGTCCAACGATTCCCTGTGTCGATCCAGCTGCCACTGCGCATACTCTTCGCGCATGCGCACATTGCGCATGAGGATCTTGTCAGTCGGCAGAATCTTGGGCAGGACTTCGAGGAACGGCAGGAAGTTGATGATGCCCATCATCGTCTGCTTTCGTACGCTCTCCTCCAGGGCATCGATGTTCGCCACGAACACGTCGTCATTGTAGTCGAATCGAGCGCCGTAGATGATCGAACAGATGACGTTTGAGACGGTCTTTGGGAGGTACTTGGTGATGTCGAATGGCTTGCCGGAGTGCTTGTCCACCTCGCTGAGGAGGAACCGCGCCTCCTCGTGCAGCTTAGGTTCGAGGCACACTCGGCCCATTCCGAAGTCGCGCAGGCAGCTCATCGTGAAGCGGCGGTGTTCTCGCCAAACCTCGCCCTCCGTGAACACAATGCCTGCAACAACGGAAAAAGACACATGTATCTGACAGCTAACGCGATCTGAATACTAGCAACTGCACGTCTGAGCGAAGTGTGGGAATGAAGCAGTATGTATCTGCAAGTAGCCACAACGTTACCACCCACAATGATACAGGTCATACCATGCACACTCCATTGTAGTTCATTAGGCGCAGTTGATGACCATCTGAACTATGAACAACATACATACTGCATGAATTATTGCATGATCGAGTGGACAAGTTATCTCGCAGTGCGTTGATTCTCAGTCACACGTCCATGAAACCAGGGTTAAGACAAGCCTCGCTATCGACCAATTAGCCGGAAGGTTGACAGAGTATGCACGTCTTCGAATGAGTTGACGTATGCACCAACTAGAGCGCGTCGAAGATAAGTAGTAAGTAGAATAAGTATAATAAGTTGCACAAGAATCGAATAAAGAACTACCAACGACGAGATAAAACTATTGAATCAAACCTGTTTTGACACAACGACATGTTTTGTAAAGGCAACCGTTCAAACGGTTTACTATTGTACTATTGCCAATTTACATGTAAACGTAAACGCAATAACAAAGATAACAAATTTTTTTTACAAATTATTGAGCTGTTTTGCCAGCAGCAAAATGTCGTGTTCTGAACGTCGACTTGCATGCTGAATGTGACGGTGTCCAGGGTCGAGATGCCAGAGATTGCCGGTTCCCACATTACACCTTATGTTATCACTTTATTTTCCTCCGGGGTGAATGATTCTGATGAACGATATCTACCTCGTGAAATATTCACACTAAGACTTGACCTTGTATGTGTTGAGGTACGAACTAATTGCTTCCAGGCGACCGATCCCACTTCGCGACAATCACGGTAGTCTGGAGATATGCGCAGCCGTTCAATGGACTTCTACGAAACGCCGCAAAGGCACGTTGAAACACGCGCGTAGACCCAGTGACGTATTTCGGGGGGGGGGGGCGACATTGGGTCATGTCATGTTTGGCTTTGGGATAATTTGTTTGCTATACTGAATTTGAATCCTGCTCCGAGTAAAGACCCTTCACACATCGTTGCCCCTCTCCAAGATCTCCCGTGACGTAGCGACACTCGCAATAATCACGGTACGGGAAAGAGAAGTGGCTGCATATTGCTCATCGGCGTTGTAATTAATGCTGTTAAGAATTGCACAGTGGACTTCCGCACTGATCAGTCAACACGAGGACAAAAACAGCCGCAGGACATAGAGCTGAGGTTGCAATGTTTGGCCCCAAACCAGCACAATGTGGTCTCTGGTATCTGATCGCAGAGCCTGCCGAGGCAAATCGTAAACACATTACGCACGACGTTCTCACAATAATGCCACGAACACACGCACACATGTGTCATTTCGTACGACGTTCTCACAATAATGCCACGAACACACGCACACATGTGTCATTTCGTACGACGTTCTCACAATAATGCCACGAACACACGCACACATGTGTCATTTCGTACGACGTTCTCACAATAATGCCACGAACACACGCACACATGTGTCATTTCGTACGACGTTCTCACAATAATGCCACGAACACACGCACACATGTGTCATTTCGTAGTCGTAGTTGTTGAGAGTCCAACAATTCTTCATCTGTGTGTAACCCGCACTTCATCTGTGTGTAACCCGCACTTCTGAAATATTTGGCGATTTTGTTTTTACACCTATTCACGCTGCTACCATTCTCACAATATGTAGATAACTTGTTCCATTTTACACCTATTCACGCTGTTACCATTCTCACAATATGTAGACAACTTGTTCCATTTTACACCTATTCACGCTGCTACCATTCTCACAATATGTAGACAACTTGTTCCATTTTACACCTATTCACGCTGCTACCATTCTCACAATATGTAGACAACTTGTTCCATTTTACACCTATTCACGCTGCTACCACTCTCACAATATGTAGACAACTTGTTCCATTTTACACCTATTCACGCTGCTACCACTCTCACAATATGTAGACAACTTGTTCCATTTTACACCTATTCACGCTGCTACCACTCTCACAATATGTAGACAACTTGTTCCATTTTACACCTATTCACGCTGCTACCACTCTCACAATATGTAGACAACTTGTTCCATTTTACACCTATTCACGCTGCTACCACTCTCACAATATGTAGACAACTTGTTCCATTTTACACCTATTCACGCTGCTACCACTCTCACAATATGTAGACAACTTGTTCCATTTTACACCTATTCACGCTGCTACCACTCTCACAATATGTAGACAACTTGTTCCATTTTACACCTATTCACGCTGCTACCATTCTCACAATATGTAGACAACTTGTTCCATTTTACACCTATTCACGCTGCTACCATTCTCACAATATGTAGACAACTTGTTCCATTTTACACCTATTCACGCTGCTACCACTCTCACAATATGTAGACAACTTGTTCCATTTTACACCTATTCACGCTGCTACCATTCTCACAATATGTAGACAACTTTTTCCATTTTACACCTATTCACGCTGTTACCATTCTCACAATATGTAGATAACTTGTTCCATTTTACACCTATTCACGCTGCTACCATTCTCACAATATGTAGACAACTTGTTCCATTTTACACCTATTCACGCTGCTACCATTCTCACAATATGTAGATAACTTGTTCCATTTTACACCTATTCACGCTGATACCACTCTCACAATATGTAGACAACTTGTTCCATTGTACACCTATTCACGCTGCTACCACTCTCACAATATGTAGACAACTTGTTCCATTTTACACCTATTCACGCTGCTACCACTCTCACAATATGTAGACAACTTGTTCCATTTTACACCTATTCACGCTGCTACCATTCTCACAATATGTAGACAACTTGTTCCATTTTACACCTATTCACGCTGCTACCACTCTCACAATATGTAGACAACTTGTTCCATTTTACACCTATTCACGCTGGTACCACTCTCACAATATGTAGACAACTTGTTCCATTTTACACATGTTCACGCTGCTACCACTCTCACAATATGTAGATAACTTGTTCCATTTTACACCTATTCACGCTGCTACCATTCTCACAATATGTAGACAACTGCTTCCAGTCGTGTGTTGTCCTCTGTGAGAATTAATACTTTATGATATTTATGATGTTCTTTCACTTAAGGCTACTTCGTGTCCTCTGGTTCTTCTATCTTTCTTAAGTGAGAATAAATGTCTATCAATATTTTTATAACTATTCGATATCTTAAAAACTTCAGTTTGATCGCCCCTTAACTTCCTTGTCTCGAAGGTTATCAAAACACATTTTTGGGCGCTTTTCATAACAAAGGTATCTCTGTTCTGGAACCAGCTTAGATATTCTCCTCTGCATTCGTTCTAGCGTATTTATACCCTTACAATATGGCCACCATGCTCGTATACAGTATTTATATCCTTACAATATGGTCATCATGCTCGTATACAGTATTTATATCCTTACAATATGGCCATCATGCTCGTATGCAGTATTTTTATCCTTACAATATGGTCATCATGCTCATATACATTATTTTTATCCTTACAATATGGTCATCATGCTCGTATACAGTATTTATATCCTTACAATATGGCCATCATGCTCGTATACAGTATTTATATCCTTACAATATGGTCATCATGCTCGTATACAGTATTTATATCCTTACAATATGGTCATCATGCTCGTATACAGTATTTATATCCTTACAATTATGACCATCATGTTCGTATGTAGTATTCTAAGCGAAGTCTAACTATTGCTTTATACCAAGGTATAATAAGCTCTTTTTCCTTATATTTCTCCTAATCAACCCAATAATTTTATTACTATTTGAAGCTGAAATACCACACTGTTCTGAAAGTTTCATATAAGCTGTATTTGTTGGTTGGAAGCCGACAATGATCGGAATGAACGAAGGCAGGCGGAAGAGAGGAAGACCACACATGAGATGGATGGGCGGATCCAGGGGTGTCCATCAGGTACGCGGATCTAGGGGTGTCCATCAGGTACGCGGATCTAGGGGTGTCCATCAGGTGCGCAGATCCAAGGGTGTCCATCAGGTGCGCGGATTCAGGGGTGTCCATCAGGTACCCGGGCACCTCCCTTTATTTCGGCCGGATTTTTTTTATCAAATCAGAATTAGTTGTCGATACACCGTGAGGTGGCACCCTGGTGCACTTGTTCCTCAGATGAGAACAATGTTCTAATATACAAACCATTTGTCGACCTGATTGCTCCCCTGGCCTGCCTTATCCTACTACACGAAATGGATTCACGCATTTGGCGATATAAAACATTAACACCCCGTGGCCTTCGAATACAGAATGATGAAAGTATTGCCATCATCGGGCAACAGGGCTATGTCCGAAACGCGAAAGGTGTTTTATTCAATTAGCGCTGGCGCGACCTGTGACATATCTGACAAAGAACAGTCAAGCCTTGTTCTGAAAGAAGATCGTGAGGAATTCTTGGAATATCTCTTGTTACATGCGCAGCTATCGCCGAAAAGGTTGAGCTGCTTGGCTTGGTCTTCGGTCTAAACAATGATGTACTGAAAGTTTGCAACGCGAAGGCATGCACGGTGATAGAACGCTGACTCAGCCATCAGTAATAGCGGTGGGGAACTGTTTTTAATTTATCCCCATAGAGTCGAGGGAAGCTCGAAAGCTGATTACGAAGTTGGTGTCTGGGGCAAGTCGCACGAAGGTTACGGACCTTTGCATGACGCGACGAGTTAATCGCTTGATGCACAGGAGGTGTTTACACAACTATACCTTAGTGGTGTGGTTTTAGGACACGATCACCCAATAGTATGTCAGCTTGACACATGATTGGTTGGTGACAGCCCATCGTGGATGTCACCAGAAATTGTACGACTTGATGGGACATCACATCACAATTTTTCATTGCACACATAATTTTTACTATTCCAATTTTAATTTAATTAAATCTAAACATCATAGTACAATAAGTAGTATGCTGACATATCAACTACTTATATATTTAATTTGGAAGAAGGCGTTAAGCATCCTAATCACAAGAACGCTCGTATCACACAGCCACCTAATTAGGGCTGATGTAGTCATTAAAAACCCAAACTGATATCAATATGAATGGCTTGGTTATTGTACACTAGTCAGAGCAAGAAACGTGTAAAATACAGTTCGACAGATCCATTATTTAATATATCTTTACAATTAACATTATTTGTATTTTGTTTTGTTTTACACATTATAAATGTGTATGCAATACTATGTGTACTTCTATATTTTCTATTAGTTATTTTATGCATATCATGGAAGGTAGATTGATCTTTAGGAATATGGGCTATATTTATGTTTATTCTGTTACAATACGTGGATATATGGATATTGGATAATTTTATTTATTTACCGACATAACATGAACAATCGTCGATTAGAAGAGTCCATTCACGGATTCAGCATTTTAAATCAAGTACCTCCAAGGCTACGCGATAGCATCACCTATCAGTTACGTTTTGGTAGTGTTTTCCTGACTGTTCGCTATTCCGTGATACTATCGCAATACTATCGCGACAGTTAAGAAACTGTCCCAATAGTATTGCAATAGTCATACAGCTAACGCGATACTATCGCAATAGTAAAACTACCCCCGATAGTCACCCCCTAATAAATAATGTCAGAGCTGCAATTATGTATTAATGAAACAGCACGGACAGTCGCCTGCCTACCTTTGTTTTTTGTGAGTTTACGGAAGTAGTTCCACGGGCGGCCGGCGAACACCTCGCTCTGGTTGACGAAGCACTCCCGCATGACGTCGACACTGTTGAGGATGACGACGAGACGGGATCCCATGTACATGCTACAGATGTCGCCGTACCGCTGCCACCATCGCTGCACGGTCAGGTGGGGCTTCCGGCGCATCAGGGGCAGTACGCCAAGCACTGGGTAGCCGATGGGCCCGGGCGGTAGATTCGACGGCCCGGAAATGTAGCGGACGGCGTGCAGTAGAACGAGGTAGATCGCGACGACAAGCAGCAGGACTTGCGCATTGAGTGCCAGCGGGAAGCTGGTGCTGAAGCCGAACATCTTTGATTGGCCGTCTTGTTGTCTTCTGTCACTAGGCACGCGCGTGGGCGACTCCAGTGGCGGGTTACGCTGATCTGGAGTGCGCGCGGTGGAGACGTTCTATTTAAGCACATGAATGAACGCCAAAGACGATAGTACTCGAGCTTTCGTGGCTCGGTGCCAGCGAATGACCGCCGCCGGCGGAGGGAGCGCGTGCGGCCGGTTGGGTAGCCCCAATTAGACGCAGCGCAGCGATCACGACCGAATCGTCCCGCACTCGCGGACGCGCAAGGACACAGGCCGACTCACCAACCCGGAAGTTGCTGCGGCATGACTTCCACGTTTACCCGAGAAAATCTGTGTTGCGTAACTAAACTGTTGCGTGATTAGTCCGTGTGGTGCAGCGACGTAATGGTTAGAACGTCGGCTCTTATTCCGGAAGACCGGAGTTTGGATCTTCTTGCTGCCGTTTCGATTTGTTGGACAATTTTGTTCACTCCACGTTGCTTCAGTTCACCGAGCTGTATAAGTGAGCACCTGGCATTAGATAGTGGGAGATATACATGAATGAGAAGTCTTCGCGCGGTAATTGCGGCGTGGCTGAATGCTTTCAAGAGAAGACGAGTATACCAGGGCCTTTGAACGGTCACAATGACCGGATACGTCGCTATATCAGAACTACCTTTACATTTTAGTATAATGCTCAAGATTGTTGTGTCGTGTGTTGCATGTTTTATGCTAAACACATATTTTGTAAATAATGGTTCAGCTTCCACCTTTGGACACTTAGCTGGGTTCTTCACACTCGCATTGTGTCTATTATTTTTAGTAAGTGTAATTGGTAATGAAATATTCCTATAAATCCGCCAGGCCGTAGGAAAAGGGGAAGGCCGCAACTAAGAGGCTGCGTAAGGTGGGATGTAAGTTAGGCGGAGGAAGATGACAGGTGGAGGGAGAAGACTGCTGATAGGGGGAAGTGGGAAGGGATAGCAGTCAGTAGGTACAACAGTACATGAATTAGCCTTACCCCTTTAAAAAGATAAAAGAACGCGTATGCCGAATTGATAAAATTACTTTTCTACCTTCACGAATCGATTACAAAGCAAGCAAGTTCAGGGTACACGAGACGGGTGAAATGTCCCCAGAAACTACGTGACCTGCCGCATTAATCGGAAATATAATTACGCCCAAAAGGGCAAGGCGAACAGTTGGTACGACCAAGTCAACGACCTCGCGAGCTGTCGGCGACAGTCATCAAACGCGTGTTTTCGCTGCGTATTGTGTCTTTCATTGACGCACCGAGTTACTTTTCACCTGAGATACTCCCTCCCTGGCTGTTGTTTGCATAAAGGCTTCCGTACTTCGAGAGTGTAACGAAACCGCACATACAGCTGTTCGCCGCCAATGCCTTCTATTTAGTTGACATTGGCAATCCATTCAGTGTGTGCGTCCCACTGACCTGGTCAAGTGAAGTACACTAGCTGTCGTACAACACAGAAGCGCGACTAGCTCATTGTCCGAGTGGGCATGAAGCCAGCGGGTCTTTTGTCCGGGTGTCGAGATTACTCGTCTTGGTAGGTGCGAGGTACCACCCGTGTAGTGAAACAAACACGTTCAGCATACTTTGTCCAGATCGTGGGAATTGTAACAGCACTGCGGAGTGGAAATGATGAAAATCGTTTTGCTTTGCTTGATGAGATACTCGCTAAACAGCTAAACAAGGAGGTCATATAGTGAGTTTAGGGATCGAGATCACCAGTTCTGTGAATTTTTCGCTCAACATCAATAATATCAACATATAGCACGAGTGGAAGAATTATTTTGTTGTTACTGATTTTAGATGCAAACTTAAATAAAAAAGACACTGAAAAAATATCAAGCAAGTGTTCCAAAACTGTTGGCATATTAAACAGGTTAAAGCATTTGTATTACCTCTCAAAAAAAATATTTTATATAATAATCTAATATTATCTCATATTAACGTGGGGTTACCAATGTAGCATAATGAAGAAAAATCAAAAGAAAGATATGCGAATGTTAACAACAAGTACAACTCACATGCACAGTGTAGCATTGTACGTCTAGCATTCATTGGGGGGGGGGCGGGGGAGCTTAGTCACCCATTAGTAGAACATACTATCATGTTGTGGCGCAAAAGGAAAAACCAATTCAAACATTAAGCCAACGAGGGTATGACCCACAGCATTATGTCAATTATAATGTTAAAAGTAATAACTATTGTGATCATGATTACATACAAAAGTAATCGTAATTATAATCGATTACCCTCATTTTCTAAGTAATCGTAATTGTAATCGTTGTCATACATGTTTAATCGACTACGTATGTACATTTGTCAATAGGAACTATGTGCACTAAGGCATTTCTGAACTTTGGGCTTTTAGAAATTCCGCTGTTATCGGAGTAATCAACTGCTAATATAAGGACCGTTTTATGTCGACATTTGCTGATGGATTGAGCACCGAGGCCTTAGACAATTGGAATTGAAATATGGCTTGACGATCTCTTTGAAACTGTCGTCAATGCCCGCATGTTCGTCGATATTATGCAACAACGCTATTAAATTTTCTATATGAGTCTGTCAATTATAAATTTTAGCTTGATATTTTTCGGGTTATTAACATTGTTGTGCTTTTTAAGTTCAACAACGGCGTGGGACTCATCATGTTTCTATGTGTTTAGTTTTTATTTCGTCTGTTCACACTGTTTCTCACTGACAAACGATTAAAGCTTGGTATCCCAGTTAGGTTTCGCTCGGCAATGTTCAATCACATTTCAGTGTGTTTACAGATAATAATCATAACGGCATCGAAATATCAAACCATAACGGCATCGAAATGTCAAACCATAACGGCATCGAAATATCAAACCATAACGGCATCGAAATGTCAAACCATAACGGCATCGAAATGTCAAACCATAACGGCATCGAAATGTCAAACCATAACGGCATCGAAATATCAAGCCATAACGGCATCGAAATATCAAACCATAACGGCATCGAAATGTCAAACCATCTCCTTTGAATCATGACATGAATATGCCAGGAGGTCATGTAGCAAACCCTCATCTTAAAGTCGCATATGGTGCGCGCCGGCTTAATGTTGTGTTGTGCCTGCAGGGCATAAGCATGTCCTAAATGGCGGTCGGCTCCAAAGGTCAAGGAGACCTGGTTATAATTATTTCAATGGAGAATTCATAAAGGGTCAACAACTCGTTTTATGCTAAAACAGGCCGATTATATTCTATAATTGCAGTGGCACGGCATTTGTTCCTATGGATCGTTAGATCGAATTCTTTCCCACTAACGGGTCGACATCATTTGATATATCCGAGAGAGTTAAAATAATGATATCATGCCCTACACTACCCCATACAAAGATATGAACAGAATGAGTTGTCATTCGATCAAATGTAGCAGGCCCCGAGGCATCAGTTGAATGTCATCAACAGTTTTACGAAGTTGATACGCCTCGAACATTGTGACAATCTTGTCGACGTGTTTAATTCGGAGGCAAGCATGATTACTGTAAAAATCACTACGTGAACATATCCACGTTGATCTTATATTATAAGCTATTTGCAAATGCAAGTGGTTGACCCATCGAGACAACCGACCACCTGAGTTTTTGACACCGTTCGTGGATAAGTGGAGATTACTCAAAATAAACACGTTCCTTCGAGCTATAAATCAGCTATTCTGTGGCATATTTCCACTCAAATGTTTAAGCATATCTTAAGCTGTAATGAGTTATTTATATGTGTAAACACTTGGATGACATGGTGTTATCTTAAGCTGTAATGAGTTATTTACACGTGTAAACACTTGGATGACATGGTGTTAAACGACATTACTGACACCTTTCATCTTCGTCCGCTATGTGGTTACTAATAGCTACGACAAGTCGGTTCAAGTGTATTCCACGTACAGCTGAGCATTGTCGATGATTGTGGACAGCTCTCGAAACTGGAGAGGGCAATAATAGAAAAAACTACCATATTTAGGTACGGGTGTCGGCTTTTTGGCTCGCTGGTTTATTTGTTTACTCATTCGTTCATATGCTCATTAAGTTCAGTGTCATTTGTTCACAGGCTTGTTCGTTCACAGGCTCGTTCATTCACTGGCTCGTTCGTTCACAGGCTCGTTCTTTCAAAGGCTCGTTCGTTCACAGGCTCGTTCTTTCACAGGCTCGTTCGTCCACAGGCTTGTTCGTTCACAGGCTCGTTCTTTCACAGGCTCGTTCGTTCACAGGCTCGTTCGTTCACAGGCTCGTTCGTTCACAGGCTCTTTCGTTCACAGGCTCGTTCATTCACAGGTTCGTTCGTCCACAGGCTCTGTTTCAGACTGCGCAGCGTACGTGTGTGTCAAAACAATGTTTTCATCTACTAGCAAGTGATTTCAAATATCATAGTAATTAAATTATTACATATTGTTGGTGAATAAATCAACGACAGCAGCAGTTGTTGTTGTTGTTGTTGTTGTTGTTGTTGTTGTTGTTGTTGTTTTCTGTTGTTGCTCTTCTATGTATCACTGAAGTCCGTGGTGAAGTCCACAACCCTTCTCCACTGCCCAACACCCCCGTTCTCCACCCCTCCCGCTCCAGCAGTAAATGAATAAAACAAATCGTCGACTTAGTATGACTATAAATGATCCGCGACATCGACTACGATGTAGCGGGATGTTGAACTACGGTGTAGCGGGATGTTGAACTACGATGTAGCGGGATGTTGAACTACGATGTAGCGGGATGTTGAACTACGATGTAGCGGGATGTTGAACTACGATGTAGCGGGATGTTGAACTACGATGTAGCGGGATGTTGAACTACGATGTAGCGGGATGTTGAACTACGGTGTAGCGGGATGTTGAACTACGGTGTAGCGGGATGTTGAACTACGGTGTAGCGGGATGTTCAACTGCGATGTAGCGGGATGTTCAACTACGATGTACTAACAGACTAGTCGATCACTCGATGAGCCCTTGACACACCTGTCTAACAAGTGCACGCACAACTCTGCATCGTGAGTGGAAATCGCGTGTTTACTTTATATATTAACAAGTGAACAATTCCTGGAACACAACAACTTGCAACCTATATAATAAAATTATACAGTGAGCCACTCGGCTGCGGGTCGCGTGTTCCATGCATAGGTGAACGGTGCTAAATCCGAAAAACAAACTAAACCCTATTAGGTTACTGGGTCACGATCCGCTATGAATTGCCACCATGTATATAGTTTGTTTGAGAGAAAGTATTAATGTATGAATTATGGCAGTAAGCGCAATACAAATATTTTATTAGGTTTCACATGTGAACATTTTGTTTAAGTAAAGTGAAATAATGCTATGAATCACTATTTTCTTCTAACCACAAATATTGATTTACTTGTAATAATAATAATAATGCTACCATGAGTAACAGTTGCTAAATAATTACCCAGACACTTGATGGTCTGATAGTATTACTCACGCTGGACGTCTATAACCACATTTGACACAAGTTCGTACAGTTAGTGCTTCTGCACTGGCGTGTTTGTGTGTGTGTGTGTGTGTGTGTGTGTGTGTGTGTGTGTGTGTGTGTGTGTGCGTGCGTGTGTGTGTGCTTGTGTGCGTGCGTGCGTGCGTGCATTTATTATTCATTTATATCACACACGCACGAACGAACAAACGAAAGAACGAACGAACGAACGAATATACGCACGCACGCACGCACGCACGCACGCACGCACACACACACACACACAAAACGAAGAACGCACACATGATGGACAGCCATCTGCAAACACGTAAATATTTATTGGCTATGGAGATATTGATGTTTTCTTCAAACTTAGGCAATGTAATAGATGCCACGAGGTAGCGTTAATAAAAGAACAGTGTAGATTGAATATGAAAAATACTCGCTCTCACTGACGACAATAAATTAATAGATAACATGATCTACTAATTCTGTAATTGCCAGCAGTATGAATAGTATGCTTAAAACAGATCTTACAGATATTTGAGACGGGCGGGCCACACATAGGTAATCATTACTAGACCCTCTACACGGGGATACAAATAACCCCAATCTACCCTACATTGCGTCATCACCCTGAGGCCACTGTCATACCCGCTGTGCCGCCGCTGCACAAAGCCTTCGCACTGACCTGCGGTGTAAATTAGCCGGACACTACATACAGCTTTTGTTGACATCGACAACTGAAAGTCCACCAAGTTCACTCGGTGCATCTTAATTATGGTGGTTTAGCCAAACGACAGACGAATGTAGTTAAGAGGATATCAGACCTTTTAAACACAGTTATTTTTATTTTTCATATTAACATGAGCACTTTTTCACAGTTAATGAAGGTAGAACAATATACGACACAACGTTAGTCAACATGATAGTGTAGAGTGACTCTTTTTTAACCTTGACACGTAGCTGTAATGTGGCATGTGACGTATCTAGGATCTCGCAGTGGGAGACCAAGGATGTCAAGGTCACCCATTAGTTTACAATGCTGCGATGTATTGGCGCAACATACGACAACAATAAAAATTGTTAAGCCAAAGAAGGTCATGGCCCATTGACGCCCCTAACCACGCCATTGTAATGAACCCGACTTTAGACCCTAAACCTAAATGTGTTGCCTATTATAAACTGCCGCATATACCACTAACCTGAGTATACAGTGATGCCACCATGCGGTGACAGGCTAAACTGCGACTACAGGTTGCACGTAATTTAGTAAGCTTTTTTAAAGATGTTGTATTATCATCTTCATTTGATTGAATGACATATAGCTCATCAGCCTGCGACAAATGGACGAATTTTGCGGGTCTTGTAGCTTTTAATTGGTCCTTACAAACGCGATAGGTCGTAATTTTTACATCCTTAATTTGATGCTCGACAGAATAGAAAATCCGTCAACAAAGGGACATTGTAAGTTGTTTATTTAAAAAAAAATGTATATATATATATATATATATATATATATATATTATATTATTAAATTAGTAAAGGATCAATGTAGATTGTACATCAGGAAGCACTCGTTCTCACAGAGGACAATAAATGAATGGAACAAATTGTCTACAGATTGTGTAACTGCTAGCAGCGTGAATATGTTTAAAAACAAGGTTGACACATATATCAGGAGGGCGGCTTATAAGTAGGTGAACATTGTTGGACTCTCGATAAGCCAATGGCTTCCTTGTCCACTTGCCATCTGGGCCTTTGGCTTGGATGGCAAATCTTAAATATATATATATATATATATATATATATATATATATATATATATATATATATATATATATATATATATATATATATATATATATATATATATATATATATATTTGGGGGCATTGGGCATCTGATACTTGTTTTCGTATATAACCTGTTGTTTCGTATATAGCCAGTACATGGTGACACGGCAAACTAATGGACGACTAAGCTTGGTCCCTTGGTTTTTTTGGCGAATTACGAACGTTTGTCCACCCCTGACGTAAAGCGAAATGTCGTATGAAGTTAATAGCTACGTTAAGTTCCGCGGCTTGCGATATACCGATCCGTGCTTGTCATAAAAAGAGTCCCAAACAAACATTTACCAGAAAACAACTTTTCTAGCAACGTTCTGTTGAAATTCGATATATCAGTGTTAGCTTGGTCACGTATCCACCTCAGACACAAGTGTATTGCCTAAATGCCAATAATTCGTTGACACTACGTAAACCCGCTCAACCAGAGTATTATTTCGATAACACTGTTACTGAAGACGGTGATAATAAGCCACGTATTTCTTTCCTTTGGCCTTACTTTAAAGCGCGAATATATGATTGACAGCTAGTAGACACGAGACGTCGTTACCAGTTAAATGGTGTGTTGTAAAGACAGTCTTAATAATGTCTCTTGCATGTCAACTAGCGAATTTATGGAAACACGCGGATGGAAAAAACGACGAAAAGATGGTTCTGCAGTGTGGTACAATGTCGCAGATGTCGAAAGAAAACATGTACAACGAAATGGATACATTTCTTAAAACTATCGACACGGACGCGTTAGACAGGCTGAAGCAATCTGAAACTGTTCTCGTTCACTTGATCAAATTCCACATGTTTCATGGCCATTTCAAGGAAATTTATACTCTTATCCGGGTAAGTCACATTTAACAAATATATAGAAATATATAAACATCTTAGGGAAATGGTAGGCCCTTATAGGCCCCTTCGCTGACACATATCCAGCCATATACCACTGTAGAGCCCTACACGGAATCAGCTACGGCAGCTCCGCCTGATCGGCGCCTCTCTCTCTCTCGGCCGGCCGTGAAGCAGCCACGTCCGCGGGAGCTAGACATAGTGGGTCAGAGAGCGACAACCACTCTGGGAGTAAACAACAGGTTACGTGTTTACCCTGGCATAGACACCAGGTAGAAGGGACCAACGGCTTTCGGTGTATCTTCCGTTAGACGCAGGCAAAGTGGGGTGAACGAAACCGCAGCAGTTGAAGTCAAATCCCGTCCTCTCGATTGTGCGGCCATTTTCTACATTTCGCTGATAAATTCTTTTCTAGATTCTTTCCGTGTTCTGGGTGTAACTGAAAACAAGAAGGCATTCGAAAGAACTGTTCATGAAGACGCAGTGTTACCATCGATTTTGCTATTTCATTTAACGGGTTAGAGTATTTATTACAACCGCCTCATGCAACATCATCATATAAAAAGCTAAAATGTTAATGTTGTTGTAACTTAAGGACAATCGATCCTCAAAGTTGCAGCTTTCAGATCGAATTGAGGCTGCCCCATACAATGCGTCCGTATAAGTAGATTTCAAAAGTAAATATTAGGTTTGACGTCCACATTTAAGAGCTATAATTTATTGTTTAAAAAAAACTCCCCAAAATCGCCCTAACTATTTTTAAATGCTGCTAAACATCAGAATAATTATCTGGAGATGCTACGTTGTATATCATAAAAAATATTGAGATTGACGTTGATATTTTGAGTCGTGTCTGTGAGAATTAAAAATATGAAAGTCGTAAAAAAATCACGCAAACAATCATAGCTACTTTTTCAACGTTCAGGACTCATCATATTTCATCATGTTAATCATCTAGTGGTGCTACGTTACAATTACGTGACAATTAAAAATAAAAAATGCATTTTTCCTCACTTTTTCTCCCCAAATCGTATTTTTTTATTTAAACACGAACTTTTTTCGAACACTTATCTGTCATAACTAGTGAAGATGCTCTAAATCCGCAGCTAATTAATTTGAAGGTAACCAGCGTAAACATAATAGAAATGGCAAAACATGTGTACGTTCTTTCGCGGATTGCATCCCAAAAACTTCCTGTCAATAATCGATATTAAAACTATATTTAAAAACGACTGGAAACCTCTGACGTAGCTATACTTAATCGCTAACGTTAACATTAATTAACTTCAATAAAATGATGACTGAGAAGATCCATTGTTGTAATGACAATAACATAACAGTTATGTTCCGTGATGTTGGTAAACACATTCTATAATTAAAACTCAGGCACTTTGTAGCCATCAAATGAAATCCTGCACATGTATAAGTTGTTTGCCTAGCCTTAACTTCCGCGAGGAGTGTCACTTTTTTTGGATGCGAGTGACCGGCAAACCGCATATTATCGTTTCCGCCGGGAGAGTGTCAAAATGTAATTAAAAGCATCACCCTAGACAGGTCACCATTTTCTCACATATTGTTGAAGCTGGGTCTAGTATTTATAAACCAAAGCAATGCAATGAACATGAGACAGAACTTTTACAACACATTTTGTTAGCTTACTGTCCCATAGAATTCCCCACCAGTGGCGCCACTAACCATTTCACCACTGCCACAACTTACATTAAATTCTGATGTGCATATTCTGTGTATATCTTTATTTCATTTGGTAAACTCCTAATTTTTTTAAAAAGAAATATCTCGATTTCAATTGCATACAGTTGTGGATAGTGTTTACATTGAAAATGTGTATAGAAACATGATAACGTTCATCTTTATTTGAAACTATATTACGAAGTCAAGAGCACAGTTGCAAGTCGTCATAAACAACAATGACGTTGCCCAGCCAACCACCTGTTCATACCACTCTGAATGCAACTCCTCATGTTCAATTTAGAATCAAGTTGTGGCAGTTGTGATATGACGGGTGGCGCCACTGTTGGTGAGTGTGGGGCAGATCCAAACACTGAAAAGGGGTGTTCAGTTCAGTGCAAAACACTTCTATTCATTCAAATTTCTATTGGGTGTTACAGGTTTGGTTCTAGGATTGGCGGCAATCAAAGATACTGGCTCGTGACAAAAGCTCATAATTGTCAGCTCACCCACTTGGCAGTGCAGATCTTGTATCAGGCGTAGTTTGTTTCACGATTTGACAGATCAACGAATATTCACAGTTCCGTGAATTCACGGGATAATACACTGATATATTATGAAGGTGGAGTTATACTGCGTTACATCAATATGTGGACCCAACCTCTCTATCGTATCGGGTCGGCTTGCCCACCAAACGAGGCAGCAACGAAAGGGCGTCACACGTGGCAGTCGCACGTGATGTCAGCGGAAGTGACGCCGTCATGTCCGCTACCTTCTCGTTCGATTGATCCGCATGATATCTTCCAGTTCGCCTTCATCCCGTGTGATTGATACGTGTGACGTCGAGCCGTACGCTGTCATCTCGTTCGACTGATCCGCGTGACGAGTGACGTCGACCGGGACGGCGCTTTGTACACTCGATAGCAAGTTGACAAATATTTCATTATGTATGTTGAAATATGTAATTTTTTTATGAAACAGTAAAGGTAGCATCGTGTTGATCTCTCGTAAAACCCAATGTGTATCAGTCTTCTGGGACCGCATAAAAATTACACACACGCGCGCGCGCGCACGCACGCACGCACGCACGCACGCACGCACGCACGCACGCACACACACACACACACACACACACACACACACATATAAAGCATGATTAGAAGACTTCAATAGAACGTTTTATTGAAAGCAACTATGAACACACATTCGGAATGGTTATCAATCTCATATCAGATCTCAACTGGTCATCACTTCCTAATTTCGAAATGAAAAATTATTCGTAGACGTCTAACACTAACCCACCCCGCACACGTATGGCTTACGCAGCCGTTCGGTACACTCAATGTTTTTCACTACTAGTGAGTGTCTGGCTGTGTGCCCGTATTACCTTTAGGCTTTCTTAAACAAATGTCATCTCGTTCGACATATGTCAATGGGCGGCCCATTGCTAGTTTGACAGTCAGTGAAATTCAGTAGGCCAACGAGGCGCGGGACCAGCGCCCGTAACACGCGCCAACCATATCCATATCATGATCACTCTGACACGGAGACATAGAGCTGTCACGAGGGTTGCCTATCACGAGGATTGCCTATCACTGACGATGATGAGAATAACATCGGCGATCCCCTGGGCTATCAGCAGAGAAATAATATTTATCATAGAAATAAGTTTTTTATATTAATTATTCAATGAAACGGTCAATGCATGTGTGATATTTACAGATAGTTGCGTGAGCGCATGTCAAATGCATGAGTCTGACATCAAATGCGTGAGACTTGGTAGCTAGGTTACTGTGGGGTATGTGCTCATATGGTATAATTATTATAAGTTTGTTTACTGATGACCGACTGTCGTATATCTCACTGAAAATTACATGTCACTTGAACCGCAAAGTACATTACATTAGGCTTAGCTGTGTTTCAGGACGCTCAAGGCTTGAGAAATACCACTGTGTTCGTGAAACTTTGGTATGAGGCCCATTACAAACAGAAGGAAAGTGATATTGGCAAAGAACTATCAGCACTGCACAGGTTTAGAGTGCGAAAGCGGTGAGCGATAATGTAGATAATTTACCAGCGTATGTAGTGCGTAGTATTAGGTTTTTCTTTCTACGGCTACATCTCGAGTTCCTCACCCATACTGATGATTACTCATTGTCCTCCTCGTTGTCTCTCACAAGCCCTGAACACCACAATGGTATTTTCTATTATTATTATTACGCTAACTTTGGGGGTAGTCTGGCAGTACTGCCAGGCGCCGACACCCACACGCCTCTTTCTACGTTCCTCTGCCTCCTTGTACTAGTGGCCTCTGATCTACCAATTGGCGACGTATTAAAAAAACCCACAAAGGCAGTTGTTTAGAGTTATTTACTATAATGTTTTTCTTCATGGCGGACAAAGATGGAAACAGAAACAGAATTGTGGCCGCATTGAGTGTGAGCCACTCTCCAGATGGCGTAACCGTCATTCCACCATCTCTATTGTGGCCGCATTGAGTGTGAGCCACTCTCCAGATGGCGTAACCGTCATTCCACCATCTCTATTGTGGCCGCATTGAGTGTGAGCCACTCTCCAGATGGCGTAACCGTCATTCCACCATCTCTATTGTGGCCGCATTGAGTGTGAGCCACTCTCCAGATGGCGTAACCGTCATTCCACCATCTCTATTGTGGCCGCATTGAGTGTGAGCCACTCTCCAGATGGCGTAACCGTCATTCCACCATCTCTATAATTATCTATTTTTATGCGGAAACTTTGGGGACCGTCTGGCGGCATCTCCTCCCCGACATCCACTCGCCTCTTTCTACGTTCCTTCGCCTCCTTGCACCAGTGGACTCTGATCTACAAATTGACGATGTATTAAAAAACACAAAGGCAGTTATTTAGAGTAATATACTATAATGCTTTTCTTTCTGTCGGAAAAAAATGGAAATAGCTGCCGAATTGAATGTGAGCCACTTTCCAGATGATGTTCCTGTTGATTGTTCCACACGAATGTAGGACGCATTAAATCGTGATATGTGAAATAAAGAAATTCATGTAATGTGACACGAGTGCAATTGAGCATGCATCTTTATAGATTTGTTTGTACAAGCTATTGACTGTGAAATAGTGCATTCTTTAGAGTTTAACATGCGAGGGATTTATGGGGAATGTTTCTGCTATGGGCCACGTGGGCGAGCAAAAAAATGGATATTCGTGTAAATATTGACGGACATCGCACTTGGAGGCGTACAAAAACAGCTGGGTGTGTGTAATTTTGTCCAAACTTGGTCAACGTGTCAGTGAGATGATGCCAGTTACTGTGAAAAGTGTTAAGAATTTTTGATGGTCTAGTTTTCTCATAATCAGACAAAACGTTAGCAAGGCCACCAATGCAATATTGCTCCTCAGATGGCGTGACCCCACCATCTATATATCATTACGCTAATTTTGGGGCAGTCTGGCTGTATCTCCTCCCAGGCGCCGACACTCTGTCGCCTCTTTCTATGTTCCTTCGCCTCCTTGCACCAGGTATGTGATTTTGTTGAATTACACACAGCATGTATGTTAATGGAGCATCAATGCGCTATGAAATGTTGAAGAATATCAAATCGTAGGACATATTTTGCAGGAATCCTAAGAGACGTTATAATGGCAGCCTATTTGAAAATCAAATGTGATTTCACCCCTTTTGCTACATGGACGAGTGTAAGCTAGTCTTCATTATAATTGCATCTGGACGACCTTACCCAACCATGTCTATTTGTTTCCTTCCGTAGGTGGATTGTTGCCCACTTAAACGTTCGTGTTTCGCTTCATTCAAGTAATTGGTTGTCTTTCTGTCTTAAAACACCGATAATCCAAGGTTCTGTCAAGGATATATTTTAGTGATCTTGTGGGAAGTAATTAAGACTACGATTACAATAATATCGAGAGTCTAACGATTGTTCGTGTCTTGTCCTATCGAAATATTTGTATTTGTTTTAAAGAAAAAGAACATTTATTTTACCACTTCATGACATGAAATAATACATTGTTTGTAGAAATCAAACTGAAACATTACATGCACACGCGCGCATGCACGCACGCACGCACCAATCAACAAGACGCACCGGGTAATAACTCGTTGCCGGTTGCAGTTGCCCTCCGCCGCCAAACATCACTCCCGATGGATTCCCCACTGCCAAGACATTTCCCATGCACGTCAGAAAGGCACTGAATGACTGGATTGTGACCAGGACGCCATATCCCAGTGCTGCTGACAGACAGACGCTAGTTACACAAACCAGGCTGACCGAAAGACAAATCCAGACTTGGTTTGCTAACTACAGACGACGTCAGAAGACAAAGAAAATCAACAAGTTGGCTGCAAACGAAAAGCGCCAACAAAAGGCATCTCATTGGTGTACGTCAGGTTATCGTTGCATTCATTTTGACAGAATATAAAAATGGTCACATCGTTCACGCGTTAGACATTTTTAGTGCTTAAAAAATTCACAATCATAACCTGACTCAAACACAGATTACAATGCACACTCGTTTAATTTAGTGCACGTTGCATTGCTAATCGTGCAGTGTGTGTTTCCGTTGTATTTAATTTGCCTGATCCAGTTGTATAAGGCTAACTGCAGGATTGAATTTTAGGTGACATATTGACATACTAATTAATTAAATATCTTGGAATATATCGGGTATGATACAGGGTATCAGTGTTATCACAATGCATCCACCCAATGTTAAAATGTACTTTCCTTTTGAAGCAAAACTATTTAGTACACATTCTGTTCGACGAACGTTTTGCCTGTCTATCTTCTTCTTCTCCCTTGATCCCTGCCACATCACTTAGTCTGTGCCTCCCTCTCGAAGAGTCGTCTCCATCCACCGCGATCTTCTGGTATTCTCTCCCACTCTCGGCTGTTCACTTCAGCTGTTCACTCACGGAAGGGCTGTTCACTTCAGCCCTTCCTTGACCTCTCTTAACACTGACCCTCCATCTTAAGTTCGTTCTTCCTCTTCTCAGTCTACAACCCTGTTCCACCATTCCCTGTAAGCGTCCTGCTTATCGCAGCCTGCTCCCCACCGTTTGCTATACTGTGTAGCGTCATTTCATGCATATTCCATTGCAGATAGATGCGTTGACGGCAGGACTGCCCTTGCCGCAACAGTTAGAAACAAGAGCATGCACGCACGAGTGGGAAACCGGAACAAAGTCGCTTACAGAGACACCGATTATTCGTTGCAGTTGGGCCCCGCACGTTGCACCCACGTTGCAGGAATTGACCACATTGCGAATTACAACTCAAGAACAGCGCAACAATTCCAGACTAATCATCAACGCACATGTCATGCCACGTGGACACCCCGCTCTAACGCAGGTAACATCACCTCTTGTCAGTCACTGGAGAAACAGCCGTTGATTACCCCCTATCAAAACACGGCAGTAGTTCCACCACTATTTCAAAACCAGTGGACTTGCTTCACTGCTCCGCTTCACCAACCCTCGGGCAGTATTCAGCAGAGGAGTGTTGCTGTGCCACCATCTTCCCAGCCGTTGATTCCGCTACACCCGTGGAATGTTGCAATGTTATCTCCACAGCCCAGTGTCCCGACCATGCAGAGGAGTGTCTCTGTGGTCACTCCCGAACCCTTCACGCTGACCCAACGGGACTGTGTCCGCATATTGCCTCATGCTATCAACAGACAGAGCGGCAGTGTTCAACAACACGCCTTCGCACCAGTCAGCAAGACGGACGGCACAGGGGCATCGTCACAAGCCAATCTACGTTCGATGCAACACACCGACTGGGAAGCCTCGAACAACGTCTATGTCAAGCAAGTTGTTCCCAATAACCCTCTTGTCTGCCTCACTGAAACCTCCAACAGTCTGCTACCGAACTACAACTACATCGAATACGGGGATCACGTGACTGAACAAGCCTTCACTCGGGTAAGGGTTGGGGAACAGTCGGCAAGTACTAGAGATAAATGTATAGTTGATTAACCGATATATATATATATATATATATATATATATATATATATATATATATATATATATATATATATATATATATATATATATATATATATATATATATATATATATATATATATAATATATATATATATATATATATATATATATATATATATATATATATATAATCATGATGTATTGTGCCTGTAGAACTGTTGAGCGCACGCACATGCAACAATTATGGCACTGGCCAATCATTGCACGTGGGATTACTTTTAGCTGGATAATTTAACGCCAAAATTGATTTTGACTCCGGATCAAATTGGTCGTGATCGTTATCACCGCAGCTAAAATACATTCGTTTTCTTGCAGGAAAGTAGCAGTGATGAAAAGGATGCTATTGAAGGCCTCCTCTGTCTTGCAAGCAAGTAGCTACAAGTAGTTTCAAGTAGTTTCAAGTAGTTTCAACATTTCAACATCTTTTGATATGAACGTTGAAGTGTTCGCAATATAATATTGATCACGAAGATTATCCGAAATAATTGGGTCTAACTGGGTCCCAATGCCAGAGATCGCTAGAGATCGCGGTTGACTTAATGTGCATATATTTTTAGAAGCAAAAATCTCATTGATGAACTAAATACCTCATTGATGAACTAAATATCTTTGAATTGAATTGCGAAAGTGGTGTTGTCGATACGCGATTGTCAGTCAATATAATTGTTTGTGAAGTGACCCCCCCACCAGTGTCATCAGACATTCGGGTAGTTTTTGCTATGTGTATTAAACATAATCAGAGCGCAAGGGGTGTAAGCTAACATCGACCCGGCTGCAAATGTATTCGTCACGTGTTGGATGGGAAGCAACGTACACGACGCTCATTGGTTGCTGGTCTGAACTTTCACATCGCGCACATGGCATGAAACTCTGATCAACTGTAAACATGCAGTTGATCAGAGTTTGGTCTGCTGACGAAAATAGCCTGTTTTATATCATTTCTAATAAAAATTACTGTATTTTGTGAGTGTGTGCTTCATGTATGTATGGATTCATGTTTCAAATTATGTAAGCTAATTATGACGTAACCATGACGTCATGGAACACCCTTCAGTATTAAGCGTAAATATTTATCCATAGGTTCAACTCAGATACATTGGACCAATGGCCCCCGATTCTATGACGGACTTCAAGCTCAGGAAAGCCAGAACCTGGATTGCCTGCAACAGACTCAAGAACAGACTCAAGAACGTCTGGAAGTCAGTTTTCAGTCGTGACACCAAACTGGCCTTCTTCAAAGCATTTGTTGAGAACTTCGTACTGTACGGATCCGAAGCGTGGACAGTTAGCGGGAACTGTGAAGATCAGATCGTAGGTGCTAAGCCACTCTTCTGCAGCAAGTGTTGGACATCTGATGCCAGGACAATGTAAACAACGCTCAACTGTATGGCGACCAACCACCACTGTCGTTAGTGTTAGGATGGAGACGACTGCAATTTGCTGGTCACTGCTATTGTTTTGGAAACCCCAAAGCGGTACAGCTAGACTGGGCAGGAAATCAATGTCGTATCCTGATATGCTCACCAAATATGTAGGCTTTGAGCCAGCCAAGGTCGTCTCACTGGTGCTAAGTAAGTGTGGAGGGATCACGTTGATGTTTCCGTTCCGTCTAAGGACGACGAATGATGACGGTATAGCCTTACTCCATGTTACCTTGTTCAACTCACTGATCATACTTTCAGGCATTCCCTGTAGACCATGTCGTTTTTTATTGTTATTATATAGGTCATTTTATAGGTCATTATATAGGTCATTATATAGGTCATCATAATCATATTCTTGAGCATTCCCTAGGTGGATGGGGGTTATGCAAGTCCCACAGACTGTTACCGTATTGTGCTAGGTTATTTGGCAATAGCAGTAGCTGGCTACATGATACGTGAGGTAGGTACAAATAAATCACTATTTTTCGAACAAGAACGTAACGCAACAAGAAGTACAGCGAACACAATTGTTTAATGAGAAAAATGGCCCAGGGTGCAAATCGGTGCAATGAGGTTTTGAATGCTTATAAGCGTTCTATTATTATTGAAGCTATCGAAGGAAAGGGTTGGTCAACAGTGACAGTGGTCATGGTCGTAGTCACTGGGGTGGCCCAGTGGGGCGCCTCTGTATCCAAAGCTATCGAAGGAAAGGGTTGGTCAACAGTGGCAGTGGTCATGGTCGTAGTCACTGGGGTGGCCCAGTGGGGCGCTGTCGCCTCTGTATCCAAAACCTTGTGGAGACAGATCTACCATGTTTTTGTCATATGATGATGACGTCATTTTCAAATACGTATCTGCAAACATATGAACATACTTGATATGTTGCGATTGCTATATGTAAGATGCTTGTTGATTGTTGATTTAGCGTAGTATTAAACCAATGGCTACTAACCCACCTCTCAAATAACACAAATCACGATTTATAACTGACTACAATTACCACGTTATTTTGTACAGCCTACACAATTGAACATTATGAAAATAATATCTTATTTATGCAGGAAACACATCATATGTTTTCAACTTCAAGCTTTTTCGTTTGTGCGTTTTTATAGACACTACTTAATATACAAATCGTATGCTATTACATCACTGGTCAACTTCTGATTCCACCAATCGAAAATATGTCGAACATTTGATTTGATTTTTGAAAATGGCATGTTTCCTAATTGGAATAAATAGTATAATAACACTAGCTTGTGAAAAAAACGTATTTAAATGTTTGTGTCGCCTACAAAACATTCTGAGCTATCGCGTCTACCTGTGTTGTTCCTACATTTTGAGCTATCGCGTCTACCTGTGTTGTTGCTACATCCTGAGCTATCGCGTCTACCTGCGTTGTTGCTACATACTGAGCTATCGCGTCTACCTGTGTTGTTGCTACATCCTGAGTTATAGCGTTTACCTATGTTGTTGCTACGTTCTGAGCTATCGCGTCTACCTGTGTTGTTGCTACATTCTGAGCTACCGCGTCTACCTGTATTGTTGCTACATCCTGAGCTATCGCGTCTACCTGTGTTGTTGCTACATCCTGGGCTATCGCGTCTACCTGTATTGTTGCTACATCCTGAGCTATCGCGTCTACCTATATTGTTGCTACATCCTGAGCTATCGCGTCTACCTTTGTTGTTGCTACATTTTTGGACCGTCCTTTCAAGATGGCAGCATTTCATGTTAGTTGTCTGCGTTTCGATGACCAATAAGATGTATTCGTTCAGCATCAGGTGTACCAGATGGACGGAACCTGGACGGAAGACAACATGCATTAGACACTGATGATAACTGTCTAAACAATTGTTTGACATATTGAATTGGAAGCATCACTAGGGAGACGATATAACTAAAAAGTAGATAAAAGGTAAATCTAGGTTTTACATAGCGAGGTACCCAGTCCGTAGGACCGCTCAGAGTGCTTTACACGTCATCGCCTGGCAGACCTGTTCATTCAAACGCGAACTAGACTTCTCTGGGAAGAATTCAGCCACGCTGTAATAACTGCACGAAGACTATTTGATCATATATATCAACTTCTGTCTACAGCCAGATACTCATTTTATATATATATACTGAGTGTACTGGGGCATAAAGATAGATTTGGATGGATGGATGGATGTATGGGTGATAAATAGTGACGGTATGGTTATTCCACTGAATTTAGAACAGCAGGTCACCAAGATGTGTGTGTGTGTGTGTGTGTGCGTGCGTGCGTGCGTGCGTGCGTGCGTGTGTGTAATTATTATGTATTTAAGTAGCACAGTTGTGTTATTTTATTTTATTCTGATTAATCATGAGACCGAACATTGTATCAGTCTATAGTTGATGCAGTTGCAGTATATACAGGCAAGAGAGGATGTGTCCCATTTAACAAGTAGTACAAGAAAGTCAAACATGACTATTTAGATTGGCAGCACCCAGTGGTAACAGGAAGGCAGACGAAAAATGAACTTTGGTTGGAGAAGTCGACGGAGATAGAGGCCATCGACTACTACGCCTCTACCATCTCTAATAGAAACTGCTACTAAAAAAAATTACTTAGTCACAACGGAAGCCGTGCGAAACACTGATGTCACCTACAGCGCAGCTCCATTTTCTTTCGAGATAGACACATGCCAATGCATTACTTATATGATATCAATTATATGATATACTCAATCATATGATACCATAATTTTTTATCAGGATCTATATCTTTTTCATAGTCACAAACACCATAGTCTTTGTAATTGAAGGAGCTAAAGTTTAAGTCTGTGCTCACTGGAGTAAGTTCGTGTAAGTGTTGGTCATAGTTTGGTTTAAATATGTAATTTATGGTCATAAAATCATCATAATCAACATTTGCAAACGGAAATAAATCCACCATATTCGTATAATCATCCATTACCATTTAACTTGGTTTAACTATCTTACTTGATCACACAGGCACCGGCAGTAGTACATTGAGGTATATATTTATTTGTATTATTTGCATATAACGTTTATAAGCTAGTTCGTGAGAGCATCGCACCTGCTAAATACGAAGAAACCATGTGAGTAGGGATGTAATATTTGTTTTAATGTGGTACCTACCGAAACTGTGTGCACCGAGGAGCGTAAGATCTCGCGTGACGAGGGATACGACGAACGTCCAGTGCAGCAGGAATTGAGCAGCTCGCTCACGGAAAGACGACGGCTCGCCGTAGGTCTCCTGCAGCGGAGGTCGTTTTCATTAGACACAACAACACAACAATCGGCATTATTGAATAGGGCTGTAACGATACACCAAGCCATGATACGATGCGTATCGCTATACATAACGATACACAGTGAGTGAATGTTTCACATGCCTGCAGTAGGCTGCTGTCGATGACGTCATCCATCCAGTCCATATATGTCTCCACTGTGTTCTGTGTAGACATGAGTACCTTCAACTGTGAGTAGTCTGAAAGAACAGAACATACGACTTACAACAGAGCCTACGAGGTACAGGCGGCCTCTTCTCATGGCACGGCATAGCGATGGGTGTGGCAGGAACTGGGAGGTGGGAGGTTGGTCCTAAACATTGTTGTGAGGTGGAAGGTTGGCCTAAAAAGTAGGTGGCAGTTGAAATTGGTGGGAGGTGGGAGGTGGACTCTCAAAAATCGTCGGAGGCGGGAAATTTACCTCAAAACAGATGGGAGGCTGGCCCCCAGACAAGGTGGGAAATTGGAGGTTGAGACCCCTGCCACACATCCTCTAATGGGCAACTATAGTCAGTAGATATAAAGAGGTATATATGTGTATGTTGCTATGTATATTTTAATACTGGGTGTAATACAGTGTACTCCGGTTAATAGAATCCGTGATTAGTAGAATCACATGTATTGGCTGGGACTGAACCATTCCCTATTCCCGCTGTACTAAACTGTGCCGCTTAAGAGAATCAGCCGCTTAACAGATTGCTTTGGCCCGAAGTGGTTCTGTTAATCGGAGTCCACTGTTGTAATACCACAACAAGCAAACAAGACACCTCACAACACAGGCTGTACTAACGGTCATGGATGCTTATTAGGAGGTTGTTTGGTCTTTCTGAGTGGGCGAATGCAGCCTGTTGACAGATCGCAGTAAAGTCAACGTTGGCAAGGTCGCCGAGCATCAGTCGCGTGTGATCGTCACTCGTTACGACTGGTATAGCTGCCTGCAACAGAACGTCTCTCCAAAATGGCTCGTAGTCAATAGATGTTGTTAATGGAGTCGTACAACGAAATGACCTTCAGTAAGGTCCGCGAAATCTTCTGAAGTTGTCGAATTTCCCAAAACGTGTTGCAATGGATCACGCTAGTTCATGTTGATGTACTTCGTTCATTGTCAATACATTAAAAATATTATCATATATTATCATATATGGGTCGTCGGCCCTCATTAATAAATGGGTTGAGAACTCCGAGTCAGTGCAAATATTCGCTGCATTCGTAGTTTTATACTAATTCCACATGACAGTTGTGGCGCCGTCTGGTGACCAAAGGTTTAGTAGGCTCTACATATGCAAACAAAGGTAAAACCTTTAAAGTAACGTTTGATATTAACAAGAAACAGAAAGTCAAACCTGAGCAAGATGTATGAAAGACATTTGTCGTCGAAGATCTAGAATAAATGTCTTCATAGCTGCAATAAAATATGCATATTAACAACTCATCAACGGCAAGAGTTCCATTTGGGCTAGCGAGAATACATTATCGTATATTCTTTATGTTGTAATGTGACTTGCATAAACACGCTGGTCAAAGTAACGTCTACTGGAAGTATTTAGTCTATAAATTACCTAATACACAGCATACTTGTTTTTACGTTATTACCATTGTTTCGTAACATTGCAACGGTGACAAAAGTGTGATATTCCTATTGTTTCCATTATATTTGTACAATAATGCTACGCACACTAGTAATGGTAATGCAACGTGTATTAATAATGATACTATATATAAAAATGCTAATGTTGTAAATACAAATGCTAATTAAGCCAATAGTGACGTGCCTTTTATTTTGACGTTCTTCAACGGACCGTTGACATTTACAAGGGCTTCATCAAGCCAATCCGGGAAGCGATCCGCAAAAGCCTTGATCTCAACAGCTAGGCTAGAAACGAATAATGACGATACAGCGATACGACCTTAAATATATGATGTGTACAATTAAATATTTACTCTTATTCGATGTGAAGGTGCCGATAAAATAGAAACCTTTTCAGAATGAACGACGTATGGACAATGGAAGGGCAATAGCTAGCAGGCAAAATACATCGGAAAAAATACCCCCCTCCATTATAAGGCCACATAATTAGAAAAATATATGCCCTGATCAGCGGCACCCAAATGGGGTTATCAAAAACACCTGTTTCTCAAGTAACGTTTCTCGATGTATAATGAATTTATTGTGAAATGTTAATCCAAATAGATAGATAGAACAATATGTAAATATATACATGCAAAGGCAACAGTTTCTTAACAAATGTAATATCCGAGCCACTGAGAGTCCGAGGAACGCTAACTACGAATGAAAACGCTGCTGGAAACCGGCATTCCGGATGTGTTTACCGTTCGAACCCGTCAGTTATCGTTGTATTTTTATTTAATGTTGACTTTTTAGCATTGTGATTTTATATGTTTTCCTAATAAAATAATACGGCTAAAATTAAGTTAATTTGCGTTGTCTGTTGTAGAAGCCAACATTCGCATAACTATTTATCCTTTACTGCTACGTAGATCAATTAAGCCGCAGCATTGGGATAAATGACTGCGAAAATAAAATGTGTAATGAGAAGGCTAAACGTATCTAAACGTGCCGTTAGTTTCAATTTCAAAGCACCTGTGAATTGAAGGGTTGTCATGAACACGATATATTCTCTTAACGATATGTTCTGTTAACAACATACACACAGTGAATTAGAGTCTACATTTCATGAATAACTTCCCACCTTTGCGGCATATCCTGGATCGTTGACGGGATCAAAACATCTGTCAAGGCGTTGTAGACAATCATGTCGCACGATGCTATGACATCGGCAATCATTCCAATTTCCAACATTTCCATCAGATGGGTCGGCATTTCTTTCCAGAAATGTATCAGAAAGTTCCGCACCTGTTCGTGTAAGACAATCCGAGTTAAATGAGGTCTAGAAAGGTTGATCATATTTACGTGGCATTTGTTTAAATTGTTCAGATAACGTAAAATGTAACACGATGAATGTGGCTGCCGGGGAACCAGAGTCAGCCGCCGGAATATTAAGTTTCGCGAAATATCTATATCTGAATATGTAACCGAAGCTCACTGTGTCAATCTCGATTGATATATCGTTTGATATGCAGTTGTAAATATTAAAAAATCTTACTTACTTACTTACTTACGCACGCACCCACGCACGCACGCACGCACGCACGCACGCACGCACGCACGCACGCACGCACGCAAGCACATTCTAATATACGCCCACGCACGCACTGACGCACACAATAATATACACATATTAAATACACGAACACGCAGACTCGTACACAGATTTTACGCCCGTGAGAACTTGAGATGGTTACCAGAAAGGGGAGACTTAATAACGTGTATATTGGTCCAACGATTCTCAAATAAACTTCGCAGCTTACGTCACCAAAGTTGGCGCTGATCACGGTATCAAATACTCGTTGACTGTGTGTGCGGTACATCATAAGAAACGTCTGCATCTGCATGCAAATATACAACTATAGCAAAGTATATATACAATCATTTAATTACTTCCTTTGCACTTATTGTGAGACGTCGTACACTTGGAACTAATATAAAACGGTTTGTGGTTGTGTCTGTTTGTTTTTATACCGTCATATCTCCTTCCGTTTCGCTTGCGTGGGGCTAACATCTTTTAGATGTGCTCTGGGTCCCATTGGGATAGTTCGTACATTAAAAAAATTCGAAATTCTGGTGGGGATCTTACGAAAAAACGTATGTGGACATTTGGCGTACATTGCGTAACTCTGACCAATAGTAGTTCGTTGCTACGTACAGTTGTTTGCAACGCGATGCGTGTTTTCTACGATTGTTCCGAGTTACGTGATCTACGCCAAACGTCCACATACGTACGGTACGAACGATACGTGAAACAGTGGTACATGATTTTTGGGCCATGAAGTTGTATCCACCGTTGCCATTGGCATTGCCCACCAAAGCATGACTGGGTAGTGCAAGGAGTGACTGGGTAGTGCAAGGAGTGACTGGGTAGTGCAAGGATTGACTGGTTAGTGCAAGGAGTGACTGGGTAGTGCAAGGAGTGACTGGGTAGTGCAAGGAGTGACTGGGTAGTGCAAGGAGTGACTGGGTAGTGCAAGGAGTGATTGGGTAGTGCAAGGAGTGACTGGGTAGTGCAAGGAGTGACTGGGTAGTGCAAGGAGTCATAGGTTCCTGCAAGGTCTGCCTTTTCCTTCATGCAACGCCGGGCAACTTGGCTTGTATTACCACATTTTATTATTTTAAGAGAAAAACGCATAAAGCAGCCATCTGTCAGCTGCGTTGAATGTTCATATCATATAGATATATTTGGAGCAAGTATATAAGATCAAATAACAATCGTCGCGCTTTCTGTAATCGGAATACTTTTTTAACACTAATGAAACTTACTTTGATCTTGTCAATACCCTCCTTACATGCAAAATCACTGACGTTCGGGAACTCAAGAAGAAGCAGTCCCGATTCTGGATTCAATGAATATCTTCTGGCCGAACCCTGAAAAAAAAAACAGTTGTAGTAAATACAATGTTTGGTGTAATGACACCTGTGTTAATACTTAGCTAAAGGTAAAAGGTACATTCTTATAAGGCATGGTGTCCAGTCCTTGGGACTGTTCAAAACACTTAACACTTCACCCTCTGGCAGATCTGTTCATTCCAACAACATATCGACTTATCTGGGAAGCATTCAGTTACGCTACAATTACTGCGCGTTTACTATTCGTTCACATATCCACCTGTCTGCGGCCATGTATTCATTTATACAGCTCAGTGAACTGTGCAACGTGGGGTGAATGAAATTGCCAAAGCTTCGAAATAGCAGGAGGATTCGAACCAGGGTTCTCTCGATTGAGAGTCTGACGTTCTAACCGTTACGTTCTAACCGTTACGTTCTAACCGTTGCGTTCTAACCGTTACGTTCTAACCGTTACGTTCAAACCGTTACGCCTCCGCGTAGAAAGTTTTTCTGCAAAAGTAAGTGCGGTTTCTAACCCAAGCACATTCAAACATATCGCTGAGTTGCGGCAGCTGGTTTGATCAAACAGAGTTCGGCGCCAATGCGCCACTCGACGACAAAATGTCGCCGGTGTAAACACTAGGAACCACTGTGTAAACAGATGCCTTGTCTTTAGTCGGATTATCCCCTTCCCAAACGTTCGTTGTTTACGACAATTAATAAGATCAGTTGCGTCTTTGTGTCATTTTCCCACGAGTGCTGCTACGATAGTTTAATAGTGCCGTTTATTATTGGTCTTTGGCGGGATTTGTCAGATATAATGTATTAAAGGACTCTCCTCAAATCGATTTTTCTCGTCCCATTTAAATTCAATTACCGAAAATGCAATCCTACCTTGTATTCACGATGACATGCTCGTTTGTGTAATTTTTAATGTAGTTTTTTTGTGTGAAATCAGCAGACTGACTATTAAATTATTTAATTCTTGATCCAGCATTTATTGAAGTGAACATGGGAATGCTAAGAACTCACGAATTTCGCCCTTGGTGAGATTTCATGATTTTGTGAGGTGATTGGTGAGAGGATAGCAGTCACGCCCATGATCAGTCATGGCCCCATAAAGTGTTTACCGTTTTGGATATCCACTATTTTGCGCCTTATGAGATCTAACGATTCAAGTAAATTTTTTGAGTTGAACAAAACACGCACTTTGTATTGAACCGACTGCGGCTATTACTTAAGCTATTCACACACTACATATTACTTAAGCTATTCACAGACTACATATTACTTAAGCTATTCACACACCTACATATCAGGACATTAACGAACCGGATATTCCAAATCTGTTGAGGAGTTTTAACAGCAGACATTTAATTAAGCATTTGAACCAAAGTCTGGTTAAATACTTGTTCTCACACTGTTCCACAAATTAAGTCTTCATAAGTCCGTATACATCTAACGGCTATATAATAGAAATAAATAATTGGCCATCCTTAGAATAAATTTCGCCTACTGTGTTATTTTTTTATGTCTTTTCTTGTGGAAATTCCCTGGAATTGTCCAAAGACAATAACACTTTCAACCAATATATATGATAAATGCAAAACGTTACAACTTACCTCTGTTTTTATTTTCTTACCAGAAAATCTGAAACGCATAAGATAAGGCGGACAAAGGCGTTCGAGAGTATGCTATTTATACAACATATTTATGTTGGTGAACATTCAGAATATGTTCGGATCCTTGAACAATTTAGAATGGTATATCTATATTTTCAGAGCTATGATTGGTGTGCATACAATGCAATAGAGACAAGGAGGTTAAAAGGAGATACATTTTTTAAAGGATTTTGAATGGGTATGGAAATATTGATAGAAATATGTTTTTCTCAAGAAAGATAGTAGAACTAGAGGGTATGAGGTAACATTAGTAAAGGATCAGTGTAACAAGATTTAACAAGATTTAACAAGATTGCCATCTCGAACAACAAGTTCCAGATGGCAAGTGGACAAGGAAGCTATTGGCTTATCGAGAGTCCAACAATTTTCTCATCTATGTGTAGCCCGCCCTTATCAGATATCTGTCAATTCTATTTTTAAACATATTCACACTACTAGCATTAACACAATCGTTTGGCAGTTTGTTCCATTCATTTATCACCCTCTGTGAGAAAGAGTACATTCTCATGTCCAACCTACACTGCTCCTTAACTGATGCTGCTTTGTGTCCTCTGGTTCTACTGCCTTCTTTAAGTTTGAAGAACATATTCCTATCAACATCCTCATAACCGTTCTCTATTTTAAACACTTCTATTTGGTCTCCTCTTAGTCTCCTGGTCTCTAGTGTTGTCAAACCACATTGTAATAAGCGACTTTCGTAACTAAGGTCTCTTAATTCTGGAATCATCTTAGTTGCTCTTCGTTGTATTCTTTCTAGCTTATCTATGTCTTTTTTACGATATGGCCTCCATGCTTGAATACAATATTCCAAATGTGGTCTAACTATTGCTTTGTACAGGGGTACAATTAGATGTTTCTCCTTATACGTGATAGTTCTCCTAATTAGGCCTAGAATTTGATTTCCTTTCGAAGCAGCAATCCCACATTGCTCTGAAACTTTCATGTCAGCATTAAATGTTACTCCTAAATCCTTTTCTTGTGTGGTTCTACCTAGTACAGCATCCCCCATTTTATATTCCTCGTCCATATTTCCATGTCCTATGTGTATACATTTACACTTCCCAAAATTGAATAACATTTGCCATTTTTCTGACCATTTAACTAATTTTTCTAGATCATCCTGTAAACTTTGTTTATCTGTATCATTAGTAACCCTTCTGAATACTTTTGTGTCATCTGCAAATTTGAGTACTTTGCTAGATATGTCATCCTCCAAATCATTTATATATATTAAAAACAGTATAGGGCCTAACACTGATCCCTGTGGTACCCCACTCAAAACAGATTTCCAGTTTGAAATCTTACCATCTACTATTACTCTCTGTCTTCTGTGTGTAAGCCACTTTTCTATCCAGTTGATTACATCATTGCCTATACCATGGGCTTTTAGTTTAAGTAACAATCTTTGATGTGGCACTTTATCGAAAGCTTTCTGAAAATCTAAGTAGACAACATCCACTGGTGACCCGTGATGTACCCACTTTGTAATTTCTTCTAAAAAACATAAGAGATTGGTTAGACATGACCTTGCTTTTAGGAATCCATGTTGAGATATATTTATTAATTTATGTTTTATGAGGAATTCCACCATGTGGTCTCTAATTAATGTTTCAAGTAAATTTACATACAACTGATGTTAAACTCACTGGTCTGTAATTTTCTGGCTTCTTCCTCGATCCCTTCTTAAACAGAGGTGTAATGTTTGCTTCTTTCCATTCTGAAGGAACTATTCCTTCTTCTAGTGACAAGTTAAATAAGTTTGCAAGTGGTGTACTAATTTGATCAACAATTTCCTTTAACAGTTTTGGTGGTATCCCATCAACTCCAGGTGATTTATTATCTTTCATCTTCTTAATTTTCTTTGCTATCATTTCAGGAGTTACAAATAACTGCCCTAAATATTCTGATGTATTGCCCTCAAATTTAGTCAATGGAACTGGAAGTGAGCTGATATCTTCTGTGGTAAAAACTGAGCTGAAATACTCATTCAGGACCTCTGCCATTTGGAACCCATCTGAAATTATGTTTTCACTGTTGTTTCACTGAACCCATCTGAAATTATGTTTTCACTGTTGCTTTTCCAGTGGTCCGTGTAGACTAGATGTCAGGAAATACTCGTTCTCACAGAGGACAATAAATGAAAGGAACAAATTGTCTACATATTGTGTAACTGCTAGCAGCGTGAATATGTTTAAAAACAAGGTTGACACATATTTCAGGAGGGCGGGTTACACATAGATGACAAAATGGTGGAGTCTCGAGAAGCCAATGGCTTCCCTGTCCACTTGCCATCTGGGCCTTTGCCTTGGATGGCAATCTTGTTAAATCAGAAAGGGCGTACCTTGTCAATCTCTTCCCGACGGAATGAGTGCCATAGTAAGTTGACGTCTTCTTGATACCAATTCCGTAGTAGTTATATCTGCAAACAGTCGCCTGTCTTATTTTATCGTACAATAATCCAGCTAGAGTATGTATGTTATGCTACTCTGTTTAGACAGTTCGCATCTCGGGCGCCAAACTTTCAGGATTTCATCTACAGCCCCAGGAAGAAAACGCAACACTATAATTGTTTCGAAATTCACTCCATTTATTACACTGTCTAACATTCGAATCACCCTTTGTAGTTATTGCGTACAATTGTTTGCAACGCTTTGCGAGCAATTGCGTAATTCGCAACGTTAAACATCTTTTCTACGATTGTTCGAAGTTACATAAACTGTCCCTAAACGCTACTACAATTGCCAGAATTACGTCACAATTTCGAGTTGGATTCCAGTAAGCCTCGAACATATTGACCGGCAATACCAAGTAGATCAATGGTTTGTATCCTGACATTTTGTAAATATTGTTATCATGACAGTCACATACGAACTACCAACTACTTGAAACTGCATAGAGCAGCTCACCAATCATCAGCTTTATACCCAGTTGGGTTATGCTGATTAAGAAACAAAAGTTGAAACCATGTTATCGCATACGCACACAAGGACATTGTTACGATTGGAACAACTCACTTGGATTGCCCGCGTGTGCCCAAGCGTCTTGTTGTCAGCTTGGGGAAATGATGGCGTAGAAGCTTTCCGAAGGAGGCGGCCCCTGTCGGCGTGAAGTTCCTCTTGGAGCAGAAGCGGACGTAGTGAGCGTAGACGGTGCATCGCGGCAGACACATTCCGTCAGCGCGCTCGTAGTTCTCATGCAACCTGGCCGAGACTGGGCATGATATGTTTACGTTCTATACGGTATCATACTTTAAATCAGTTAGCATATTGTATGTATGTATGTATGTATGTATGTATGTATGTATGTATGTATGTATGTATGTATGTATGTATGTATATATGTATGGTATGTATGTATGTATGTATGTATGGTATGTATGTATGTATGTATGTATATATATATATATATATATATTTATATATATATATATATATATATATATATATATATATATATATATATATATATATATATATATATATATATATATATATATATATATGTATGTATATATGTATGTATGTATGTATGTATGTATGTATATGCTACTCCACCTAGACGCCTTGTGTCTCGGGAGCCAAACTATCAGGGGTTCATCTACGCAGAATTACCCTGAATCATAGATTATTCGCAATGCTATGCATTTTTCTACGATTGTTCCAACTTACGTACAATTATTCGCAACGCTATGCGTCTTTTCTACGATTATTCTAACTTACGTAAACCGTCAATTGCACAGTTGCAATGACGAAACAAGTCATAAGCAACAATGGCGTTACCATGCCAACCAATCGCTTATACCACTTCGTCACTTTTGAATTTTTAATTAAGTTGTGGCAGTGGTGATATGCTGAGAGGCGCCACTGTTGGCGTGTATGAAAGACGGCAAGTTATCCCGTCTGGAAGATGGATATGTTTGTTACTAGTGTTAAACGACGTTTAAAATCGGTAACAAGGTATTTCAAGACCACTATTGGTGTGCAACTACTTCTGTATAGGCACATATCAACGGTATCTTCACTGACAACTACCCGTGATGTAGCATGCAGATTATGGGAGTGATTTACGTTTACATGTAGTTTTACATGATATCAGCGGTCTACACCTACCAGTCTATCGTGGTCACCATCTGCGACTGGTTGCAACACTGTCCGTCCCCAACATTCGTAAGGAGTGTGTTTTCTGTTCCCAATTCTGTTATCAATAAAAAAAACCTGTCATAACTTGGCAGTAGGCTCATGCAACTCAGGCAATACCACAGTGACCACACGTTGCTGATCCAAGTACGTGGGAAGGAGGAGGATGAGTTGTTCCGTCTCCTGATCTCCATTCTCTGTTTTATATTTTATTAATTGTTTTCAACATTTTGCAAAAAATATTTAATTTCTTACTCTTACTCCTGGGTGTTTGCAACATTATCAAGTAATATCAAAGTGAACCCATTTTCATTACTATTTTAAGTATTAAAGCAAGTAACAATGTCTCCACAGAAGATACCCCAATTCATGCCTCATGGACATGTCCGTGTTAATGATGCCACTGATACTCACCTCTTTCTGCAGAACGTTGGGGTGAGTTGTCAGCGTAACCTGTTACGTAACCTGTTACGTAACCTGTTACGTAACCTGTTACGTCCATCAGGTCATTCCTGCTATCGCTGGTGAAACTCCTCGCCGCAGACAACGTGTCTTCTCTGCTAATGGTCGATTCGTCCATGTAGCACAGGAAGAAATCACTCGTCACTTTGGTCACTCGCAATGTTGGTCAATGGCAACGTTGGTCACCCGCAATGTTGGTCACCCGCAATGTTGGTCACTCGCAATGTTGGTCACTCGAAACATTGGTGACAAAAGTTGGTGCCCACGGAACGGTGTAATTTTATTGACGTTTTGCAAGAGCGCCGGCATTCGTTTCATGCCAGATACCAAGAGTAATAATTATGTTTATGCTGAGACACTGTTTGGTGAAACAACTATGCAACGTATCAAGCGTTGTGCGTTGATTGCAATACTCCCTGGTATTGTCGTGTCGTTAATTGAAAAATCTGCATCTGTATATTCAAGTATGCAGAAAAGCGCGGTATGTTTCACAATACTGAAGAGAAGTGCTTGCTGTTCGAAACATCTTCACTTCACATCGGTTAACACGAAGAACTATGGCACTCCTAATTTATAATCCAGATGTGGCATTGAAGCTTCCGCGAGACGTCGGTTCATCCGCTATTGTGTGTGGAGTGGTTCGTGCCACCACTGACCGTCCGGCCGTGTTGACATAAAAGTTGGCTAGGGCACCGACAGTTGACCGTTGTTTGTCATACAAGTCTGCACAACAACAACCACCAACTGGTGTAGCAAAAGGGTGTCGGACAAAAACATTACATTTTGTCACGCTGGTTCAGAGTTCAGATAGACAGGAACTTTGAGGCATGAGCATTTAGATTTAATCTCCTCTTGGTCATCCAGTGGGAAATATAACGGAGACAACATCTGGTTTAGAGAGCGATTGGTATCCCGGGTAGCCTAAGAAATTTAGATATTTATGATTTGCTCAAAGGTGGTGAACTACGTTATTCCTTTAACAGCCAAGTTGAATAGTAAGAATTGGTCCGAAAACAGACCCAAGGGAAGGCCACGTAACACAGAACCATGGGAACGTCACGTAAAACAGAACTACGGGGAACATAACGTAAAACATAATTATTGTGAACGCTACGTCAAACAGAACCATGGGGAATGCCAAGTAGAACAGAACCATGGGAACGCCACGTAAAACAGAACCATGGGGAACGCCACGTCAAACAGAACCACGGGGAACATCACATAGAAAAGAACCACGGGGAACGCCACGTCAAACAAAACCACGGGGAACGTCACGTAAAGCAGAACCATGGTGAACGTCACCTAAACAGAACCACGTAAAACAGGACCATTGGGAACGCCAAGTCAAACAGAACTATGGAGAACGCCACGTCAAACAGAACCACAGGGAACGTCACGCAGAAAAGAACCACTAGGAACGCCACGTGAAACATAACCATGGGGAACATCACGTAGAAAAGAACCACGGGGAGCGCCACGTAAAACAGAACCATGGGGAACGCCACGTAAAATAGAACCATGGAAAATGCCACGTAAAACAGAACCATGGGTAACGCCACGTAAACCAGGGAGAGCACCTGAAAAATAGTTCGTTGTCTTCACATGTTGGTGTTTATCAGCATAAATATGGCGAATACCAGCTCAAAGCTGTGTCAGATACAGTGCCATAACACAAAGACAAGCGCTGTAAAAGTAGAGTGCGATCAACGGTATCAACGGCGGCAGATATATATATATATATATATAGCAGGGTAAGTCTGCTAATGTACCCTTGTCCATATTTAGAGTTACTGCATTGTTTATTTTTAAGAAACCAACCTCTGTAAAATGAAATATACAAGCTGGTTATGATACATGAGATGTGCAATTTTACTTGATGTACGACCATACGTGACTTGCTATAACTTTGCCAAATGTTTTTAAAATAAAGCTCGAACTAGAAACAGGTGTGTAACTGTTGACGATGTATATTTAGGCAGATTGTCTTCCTAAGAAGTGGGTTGACTTGCGTTTGTTTGAAATCATCGGGAAACATGTCTAAGCACACTGACGCGTTGATGATATTTGTTGTCGCACCAATGAATGAATGAAGACACGCTTCCAGCAGTGTGGTCGGTAATGACTTCGATGAGAATATGATCAGCGTACATTATGCAATGGTCTCATGGGCTCAATAATTATGATGTAGAATTCATTGTCTTGACATACTTAAAATTATATTCATTAGTGTAATAATTTATAATATGTCGTTCTATGTGGCTTAATTATGCATATATCTAACCACTTATTGCGTGTATGTTTTTGTAGTAGCACGACTCGATGAAAACCAAAGTTTATCTATAACATGGATAGTTTGTGACTCTTTGTGTCTGTCTGTCTCATACCGACGTCAAGTATGCGGGTGGATTATTTTAGGTGTGAGGATGGTTTGTACAAGAAAAACATCCAAATTCCCCTACGTTGGGAATATTAAGTATGTGGACCTTTGACGTGGATTACGTAATTGAGAACAATAGTGCGCACAATTGTTCCCAAAGCTCTGAGTGTTTTCTGCGATTTTTGCGATTTACGTACGTCAAACGTCCACATACGAACGCTTCGTGAAACCGACAGTTACACATGATTTTGGGGCATGAATTGTCATTACCATTGGCATTGCCGTACACAAATAAGCTCTTACAATGGTTGCCTTTTCGTCCCTTGCAACGCCGGGTAACTCGGCTAGTTGCTAATACAGTACATTTTCTTTCGCTACGACACGATTATATCACACATGACAAGCCCGTTTTGGATGGGATGTCTCTATTCCATCTACTGAAATGATCGCTGATACGTAGATTTATTGGAAATCGTAGCTGGACTCTCATTGATTTACAAAGGTCTGTGTGAGATAATTTATTTCGCAGTACGCTGGAGGTTGAGTTCAAAGTCCGGTCGCTGATGACCGTAGAGCAGCTGTGCTTCGTGTTGGATCGGAATGAGTACGTCTTTGAGTGAGTGAAACATGAAGCGCTGTGAGAGCTAAGTATTACATATCACGCATTCGACATATTACTATACTACTGATATCAGCACTGTGTGCATTACTGTACTGTCAATGCGTTGCGCAAACCTTTATTTATTGTTTGAGTATTGATTGTCACGACACGAAGGCAACTTGTCAGATTTACCCTATAAACTCGTATGTATTTTGTTACTGGAGCGCGCATGTACGCGTGTACGTGTGTATGCGTGTACGTGCATTGGTTGTTATCGGGAACTATTCGAATTACATTTAAACTACATACGTCTTCATTTAAATATACTTTGTTAAGTTGTGACATATGTTGGGGAAACTGAGGCAAGCTGACGACACTAAACATTGAACGATAATTTATGTGGATGTCATTAACATCAGCAATCTGGTAGCACTAGCATCAGCAATCTGGTAGCACTAGCATCAGCAATCTGGTAGCACTAGCATCAGCAATCTGGTAGCACTAACATCAGCAATCTGGTAGCACTAGCATCAGCAATCTGGTAACACTCCAACTTAAACAGGAACATGTGTACCTTCTTTCAAGATTATAACAATTAATATGCAATTAAAAGACGAGCAAGAAAAAAAATATTTCCCAACATTCACCATCTTACCCCGCACCTGGGGCAAGATGACTTTCACACTGGGGCAAGTTGACAATGAAAAACCGCAAGCCTGAATGAACTATCAGGTAATTCTAAATTAATGCATTCTGACAACACGGTGTGTCTTTCGTAATTATAGCAACTTTCGTGCCACCGTTCGATGCACTGGTGGCACAGGACACGGTTTTGGTTGACGGGTTTTCAAGTTCATGTTATACGCCCACCACAACACATCTTATTTGTCGTTATCTGCTTTGATGATTAGTGTTAAAAGGCAAGTTGTCCTAATACAATTTCGACCTGGGGGAACTGGCGCGTGGAGGCTGGTGGCGTAGCGATGGTTCGGATCTATGTTAATTATAGTGTAGGCCCTACATTCGTGCACCTAAGAAGAAATAAATAATTTGTTCCAAGGGAATACACTGATAGATAGAGACGGCACTTTTCAAACATATCTACTGACTGTTGTTTAGCTAACTGTTGTTTAGCTAACTGTTGTCTAGCTAACTGTTGTCTAGCTAACTGTTGTCTAGCTAACTGTTGTCTAGCTAACTGTTGTCTAGCTAACTGTTGTCGCATTTGTTCCACAATCTGATGGTTCTGGGAAAGAATGAACTCAGATAGCAGCCTCGGGGTGTGTGTGTGTGTGGGGGGGGGGGTGGTGAGGCGGTGAGTGCGTTCATTGTCTCGTCAACAAGATTGTTTTTGTAGCATAACCCTCTGATGACTTGGTGGCAACTGCGCTGTAAGAAGGCCTTGGCGTTGTAGGCAGAAGGCTCGTGATGTTGGTAATGTGGCCATTCCAGGTTAGTTTTCTGTCGATGGTTACGCCGAGGTACGTGGCGTCATTGACCTACTTCAGTGGCGCCATTGACCTACTTCAGTGGCGCCATTGACCTATTTCAATGCTTTTCCGTTGATCGAGTAGCAGCTGACCACTTTCTTCCTGTCCTTGTCTGAGAGTTCGATGCAATTTTTTCATGTTTCTATTCCAACCCCTTATAAAACGTAATTTGCATAAAATACATAGTCTAAAGATTTAAGTTATGTGAAGTTTCTTTATTTAAATCCAACACTCTCAAAGTGGCAGCCAATACATTACAGGGATGTAACTATTTACGTTTACCAAGGTATCAAGGTACCAAGGTACCAAAGTACAAAGTTCGTTTCAACACACTAAAGGAATAAAGTTAAAAAGTAAAGTAAACGCTAGAATTGAGTAGTAATACTTGTGTTTGGCAGTCATCCTGTCAAAAATGAGACTCTGTTCAGGTAATATGAGCCTGCACAATGTAGTGTTATATCAAAACTGGTCACAGGAGTAGAAAAAAATATTTCCCATAGAAGACTGTTAGTGTATGTTATATACATAATATATTCCAGATATACTGATTTGAACACTTTGCTTTTAGCTTTACAACATTAAACCTAGGTACCTGACTTAATAATAATAATCAATTGTTGTACTCCTAGCTATGGGACAGTCGTATATCATGTTACTGGGCGTTGTCATTGCACGATTAAACGACAGCTGATTAGTTTAGTGTGCCCACGCCCATGTCTTCTACTACGCCCGCCTGTCATGGATTGCGGTTTCCAATCTGTTTGACGTTTAGTTGTTGCCTTCGCCCACCTGTCATGATTCACGGGAGGTGCATTTGTGTACTGGCATACATCGCGGCAACAGCTCTTCTGACAGGAAGTACCCCTTGTAACAAAGTTATGTAGAAAGAGTGTCTTTTCTGCATAATGCTGTGAAAACTGATCTTGGTGTTTGGCTATTGGCACCTGGTGAGGTTGTCATGCACCCACTTGGTCATATGCAATGAGAACACAATTCCAAGACACAAACAAATAGTTCCATTAGTTTCACCCTGAGCACGTTATAGTTTGTTTTTGTAATACACTACAAGATACCAACAAATAGTTCCATTAGTTTCATCCTGAGCACGTTATAGTCTCATTTTGTTCTTGTAGTACACTACAAGCGTACACGGACGTGTGTTTATGTGTGCGTGCGTACGTATGTGTCATTTATGGATACAAACACATTTGTATGTACGTTCACATGTACGTATAACATTTTATTACAACAAATGCCAAAGCGTTATGGATACAAACACATTTGTATGTACGTTCACATGTAAGTGTAACATTTTATTACAACAAATGCCAAAGCGTTATGGATACAAACACATTTGTATGTACGTTCACATGTACGTGTAACATTTTATTACAACAAATGCCAAAGCGTCAAGCCGAACGGAGTTGCTTACACAAACAAAATAACGTATCATATTAGTATGAAGTAGTTTTTGAAAAGCCAACATTAAATATGAAGATTCGAAAACGTTAAACATGATACGTTCGTCTGTATGATTTTGTGTTACATACGCAAATGAATGTGTGCCGTCCTTAAGGGGTTCAGGAAACTTGTGTTTAAACGTACCATTTTTTTTAAATCATTCCAGAAATACCCGGCTGATTGTGTACGCTCGAACCCCCTTTTCAAAACCCTAGGACAGGCCTGGCAGGTTTGACAATATATTAAAAGGCTGGGACCGGATCGTTCCTTTGAGCATTCCGTAAAAGCCAATCAATCTTCCGAATAATCCGGAGGTTGGATGAGCCGCATCCAGACTCCCATAAGGCTGTCGTGACACCGGAACGTGCCGTCCCTGCATCGTGCACGTGTCTTCTCTGTCCCGCCTTGTTGTTTCCGTGTCCTGTGGAACCGTTCAAGAGCACCTGAAAGACAAAGCGTGTCGACCAGTGACAAATACTCTATGTTGTTTATTGAACATTTCTCAGAATAGTTTATTTTCATGATCATTGAGTTCCTTTTTCATATCCTAGAGGTTTATTGACCTGAATAAACTTTCGTCACTCTTGGCAAGATGGCTTTATCAGTACTAATGTTCCAAATCCCATGTAAACGTTGTGGCGCAGCAGATGTATAGGGCAGACAGGGAGATGGGTAAAACCCAAACTATGAGAACAAAAGAAAGATGTAGATTATGCACTTAAAGATAAAAACTCGAGGAGCAAAAAGAAACGGCAGAGAACCTTCTAATAGACTGGGAAGGAGTAAACGTGGTAGACAGGAGACCCACAGAAGGAGAAGACACATCAAAGAAGCTATACGGATACGGAAGACAGAGACATCTGTGAGAGGAAGTACGAACTTCCACAAGTCATCGCCATTACTACTGATGAAGCCAATTTGACAAGAGTGTCTCAAGTCTCAAGTAGTTATGCTCAAAACAGCCCAATCTTGAGCTAACGCATGAGTTTGGACCAACGGCTTTTAATATCTCTTCCGAAAGACACGGGCAAAGTGGGGTGAACGAAATTGCCCAAGCTTCGAAACGGCGGAGGTGGAATCGAACCACCGTCCTCTCGATCGACAGGCGGGTGCTCTAACCATTAGACCACCGTTCCCTCACAATCGAAAGCCTATACAGGTAAATAAAGCTTGGGGATATTAAATGTGTGTGTGTGTGTGTGTGTGTGTGTGTGTGTGTGTGTGTGTGTGTGTGTGTGTGTGTGTGTGTGTGTGTGTGTGTGTATATATATATATATATATATATATATATATATATATATATATATATATATATATATATATATATATATATATATATATATATATATATATATATGTATATGTATATGTATATGTATATGTATATATATATATATATATATATATATATATATATATATATATATATATATATATATATATATATATATATATATATATATATATATGATCACTGTACGCGGTGTTTGCACTGTTGACTGACTCATTTTTAGTAACATTTTCGTGTAGCATTAACCATTCACCTCCTTAATCCATAGCTCAATATGCGCGATGTGACAATGATGTCATATCGGACTGTTTTGTAGAATTCAGTAGGAGTTAAGTTGAATTGGATGACACATACATCATTATCATGCCCACGTATGGAAGCACACACGTTGCATTTGACATCGACATATCAAATGCCCGTAAGAATCTTCTTGAACCACATATCCGTTCGGTTAGCGGTGGACAGTCATGGTCGCGGTCGTTATCCAAGCCAGTTATGTGATATCGCTATGACCACTACCCAACGCCATTATTGCTCCGAGAACCAGATTTCATCCGATGGCTCAAATTGCAACGAGAAACAAGATACGCGACTGGTTATTAGAAAATGTAAAGAGTATCGGTCCTTTTCACATCAGCTGAAATAATTATGTTCTAATCGCGTAATTTAACCTTAATAGCAACGTGACTAGTTCGTATATATGTCTTAGCCTTATTGCTTACAGTCTCTATTGTAGCGCCAATTTATTGGCGTTCGTCTCTTTCATCAACGTGTTTATTTGCATGTCGGTATCTACACGTACGTTTCTCTTACATATAGCGGTTTAAAATTTCAACGGCCTAAGGTCACCCACGTCATATTCAGTTACAACGGCTTGTTATTCTTGATATCTTGTCAGCAGAAGCACCCCCATTTCCTGCCACACTCTTATGACATCGTCTTTCCAGATGTAAGCTAGGTAACTTATAATGTTTGTCGCTGCCTGACTCTAATTTCTTTGGATGTTGTGTCTTTCATGCTAATCATTGAACTTAGACTTTGGCATAAGTTCAATTTCAGTCTTATCAATCCGTACTGTGTATATTCCATTCATAGATAGCCATCGCACTTGTCTTCGGTTCATTTTGTCACAGCACTTGCCAGCTTTCCAAATTCTTCCTTTCATGTTGCATTTATTATGGCCGTGCCAAACTGCACATGCTTTCGCAGTTTTACATTAATAATTATTCGTTGCAATATGTAAAGTATCACATACGTAGTAAAAACGTTTTTGTCTGGCTGGTGTGATTACATTTTACATTATACTTGCAAAATTAGACTAACAAACGTTCTACGTTTTACGTAGTATTACTTTCGTACTTGATACTGAAAATACACAATTCTTTAATGTTCTACCATCTTTAATGTTCTACCATTGTTTAACTTGTCACTAGAAGAAGGAATAGTTCCTTCAGAATGGAAAGAAGCAAACATTACGCTGCTATTTAAGAAGGGATCGAGGAACAAGCCAGAAAATTACAGACCAGTGAGTTTAACATCAGTTGTATGTAAATTATAAGTAATACTAGATGGTGAGATTTCAAACTGGAAATCTGTTCTGAGTGGGGTACCACAGGGATCAGTATTAGGCCCTATACTATTTTAATATATATAAATGATTTGGAAGATGACATATCTAGCAAAGTACTGAAATTTGCAGATGACACAAAAGTATTCAGTAAGGTTACTAATGTTACAAATAAACAAAGTTTACAGGATGATCTAGATACATTAGTTAAATGGTCAGAAAAATGGCAAATGTTATTCAATTTTGGGAAGTGTAAATGCATACACATAGGACATGGAAACATGGACGAAGAATATAAAATGGGGGATGCTGTACTAGGTAGAACCACACAAGAAAAGGACTTATGAGTAACATTTAGTACTGATCTGACATGAAAGTTTCAGAGCAATGTCGGATTGCTGCTTCGAAAGGAAATCAAATTCTAGGGCTAATTAGGAGAACTATCACGTATAAGGAGAAACAGCTGATTGTACTCCTGTACAAAGCAATAGTTATACCACATTTGGAATATTGTATACAAGCGTGGAAGCCGTATCGTAAGAGGGACCTAGACGTGCTAGAAAGAATCAACGAAGAGCAACTAAGATTATTCCAGAATTAAGAGACCTTAGTTACGAAAGCCGCTTATTATTACAATGTGGTTTGACAACACTAGAGACCAGGAGACTAAGAGGAGACCAAATAGAAGTGTTTAAAATAGTGAACGGTTATGAGGATGTTGATAGGAATATATTCTTCAAACTTAGAGAAGGCAGTAGAACCAGAGGACACAAAGCAGCATTAGTTAAGGAGCAGTGTAGGTTGGACATGAGAAAGTACTCTTTCTCACAGAGGGTGATAAATGAATGGAACAAACTGCCAAATGATTGTGTTAATGCTAGTAGTGTGAATATGTTTAAAAATAGAATTGAGATATATATAATAAGGGCGGGATACACATATATGAGAAAATTGTTGGACTCTCGATAAGCCAATGGCTTCCTTGTCCACATGCCATCTGGAACTTGTTGTTAGGGATGGCAATCTTGTTAAATCTGGATAAATCTGCATCATTGGTCGGTCATAGCAAATGCGAGATACACTTGCGCATAAAAACGGCCAATATCAATTACCCTGTAAATTCCTTCTCAAACTCAAAGACTGACGTAATGATCGGTGTCGCTCGATTAATTCGCCACTGATTCTTTCCGAAACAACGGTTGTCAACAGTAGGGCAGCGATGATGACGCAGATCACAGCCATGTTGCTTCCGCGCGCCATCTGGTAAATAAAGGCAATGAAGGATAACAAATCACCGGGAGTGGATGGGATTCCTCCAAAATTACTAATGGAAACAGTAGATCAAATCAGTATACCACTTGCAAGAGTATTCAACTTGTCATTAAAAGAGGGAGTTGTTCCGTTTGAATGGAAAGAAGCAAACATCATACCATTATTTAAAAAGGGTTTGAGAAATAAGTCAGAGAATTACAGACCAGTGAGTTTAACGTCAGTGATTTGTAAATTATTAGAAAGGTTAATTAAAGACCATATGGTGGACTTCCTCGTTAAGCATAAATTATTAAATTCATCTCAACATGGATTCCTTAAAGCGAGGTCATGCTTAACAAATGTGTTATGTTTTTTGGAAGAAATCACTAAGTGGATAGACGAGGGATCGCCAGTAGATATTATCTACTTAGATTTTCAGAAAGCTTTTGACAAAGTGCCACATCAAAGATTGCTACTTAAATTAAAAGCCCATGGTATCGGGGATAGCATAACTGACTGGATAGAACAATGGCTGACTGACAGAAGACAACGAGTTGTAGTAGATGGCGAAGTCAAGGGAAAAAAGTTAATTATACCTCTTTATAAAGCAATAGTTAGACCTCATTTAGAATACTGTATACAAGCATGGAGACCATATCGTAAGAAGGATATAGATACGCTTGAACGCATACAAAGGAGAGCAACTAAAATGATTCCAGAACTTAGAGACCTTAGTTATGAAGAACGCCTGAAAGAATGTGGTTTAACAACTCTAGAGACAAGGAGGTTAAGAGGAGATCAGATTGAAGTTTTTAAGATATTGAATGGGTATGAAAATATTGATAGAAATATGTTTTTCTCACTCAAGAAGGATAGCAGAACTAGAGGACATGAGGTAAAATTAGTAAAGGATCAATGTAGATTGGACATCAGGAAGCACTCGTTCTCACAGAGGACAGTAAATGAATGGAACAAACTGTCTACAGATTGTGTAACTGCTAGCAGCGTGAATATGTTTAAAAACAAGGTTGACACATATATCAGAAGGGCGGGTTATAAGTAGGTGAACATTGTTGGACTCTCGATAAGCCAATGGCTTCCTTGTCCACTTGCCATCTGGGCCTTTGGCTTGGATGGCAAATCTTGTTAAATCTTGTTAAACCTGAAGCATCAAAAGAGAACACTGGCGTGAAAATAGCACATTATCAAGACACTGGAAAATGAACAAAATGTATTCCCGGAAATCGCGCCTACAACGAAGCAGTAGTAATGCTAGACAACGCTGGGAATAATTAACATAAAACATGCTTATATTTATGGACATAATCACTGGAATAAGCCGAATTTGTTATATTAAAGGCAAATGCGACCATTCAGGTTACCAACACTACCAAATGGTAGTTTTGATAACCTTTCACACATAACGCAGACTAAGCATGTCTGCTGTGTCATGCTAACTAAAGACGTGCGCAAAGTTCTTTCGAATCAATTTATTTATCAATTTATTATTATTATTATTAAAATTACATTATCTTAGCACTTTCTGACGTTTATAATCCAATCTAATATGGAGAAAGTAAGCGAATATTGGAAATATGCGTCACGAAGATCAAAATCATCTGCACGTCTAAAGGCCAAACGAGGCACTGATTGTAGAAACTAATACTAAGCCAAACGCATATATGGCAACTGCCTCTAACCAGGACAGCTCAATTACAAACGAAACATGTCAGTCTGAAGACACCAGAGAGAAGATTACGATATAGCCAGGTTCGAAACGGATACGTTTAAGTCATCCGGAAAGCAGGGGCAGAACACAGAACGAACACAGAACGAACACAGAACGAACACAGAGAACAAAGATATCACATCTCAAACGTTGTATTTGAGTTACGTGATTAGCATATTAAGTGCCATATTAGTATACTATCTACTGTAATGTAGGAATTGATACATTTGGGGAGGGATACAGGAAATGTGAAAAAGTCGCATCGTGTTATTGTCCTATGGTTGTAGGCGACACAGTTATCCGAATTTTGACCGTAGAATTAAGGCGATAACCAAACACCAAAATTACCGAAAGATCGAAAATCGCCAGACCTTCCAGTGTCGTCACAGGTCATCTACGGCGGCTGCTATTACTACACCGTTTTAAAGTAGATTTGTACGAAGCATTTAAAAAATGTTAAATGTGAAATGCAGGTGCACATTACTATGGTTACTGTTACATGTTTCCGGTAAGCAGATACAATGAAAAGGCTTTTGGTAGCGCATAAACCATTGAATACATAATATATTATGTATGTCATTTACAACACATCCTAGCTCTATAACACATCCTAGCTGATTTAAAATACAATTTGTTGTGTGGATACTATTATACAGCATGTTAACATGAGAGGCTAGTCATACCAAACTGTCCGCCAAGCAGTTGATTTAAACAAAAAATAAAACATGTCTCTAGAAATGCTGCGTGTCTCCATATCAGTTACTTTACCAAGATCATGTATTCTTCATAAAAAAACATTTGTCAAATAACTATGACAATTAATCTACCGTGTGTGCCAGTGTGTCTGCAAATATACTTGATCCAGAATGCCTCCTTAATCCAACTTATACCTCTGTTGCTGTCCCTCTCAATCAGCCCGGCTCTCTCCCAGTAAATAATGCAGTTGTTTATGTTGGCATGGTCCGTAATTGCTGCCATGTTTAATCTACGTTGTACAAGTTCTGTCACTTCTTTGATATACGTGACAGGTGACATTGGTTATATGTGACAGTGATTGTGGTTGTAACAATGAACTTCAACGGCTCCATTACGTCATTCATATTTAGGTTTGTGCGTAGTTTCAGTTCTATGTCTTCAGCTAGTTGATTGTTGGTGTCTCGTTGGTGGAGGTATTGGTGAACAGCGACACTACACCGTGTGATATGAACATATAATCTTGTTCGATCATGATAGAAGCCATTTCACCATCCTCTCGAACTGGGACAGTAGTACTCTACTTCCCTTGGCATAACAGTCCTCCTTGCCATATGTACTTGGACCGAGATGAGGGGGTACCAACTTAGCTAAGTAGGGGACAACCTCCTTGCCATATCATACGGCGGGCGGAGGAACCGGATTGTTGCTGAAATGTTGAAAGTGTGACAACTTTATTAGTTGTGTTCTGAAGAAAATCTATATCAGCACATCATTACAATTCATAAGATGACTACTACAATTCATAAGATGACCACAGCGTCATGATGTCATTTCAATTAGCATGCCTAATTACATGACATGTTGTCTTACTTCAGGCCGACGCCGGAAAGAAATAATTAATAAGATTTTGTTGTTGTTGATTACATTTTCTTGTATTGTAATAGAACATATCGAGCTCAGAAAAAATCTGTAAATATTGTGCGTACCACTAATTCATTTAGAGTCTCTGTATTACTTAGGAGTTTTCTGTGAGTTGAAATAGCAAAATGTACCTGCTTTTACCAATACGTTGTGGATCATATACGGGGGATAAATGTACACATAACTCTACACATATCTGAACTATCGCTTACATGTTGCAGGGTCCTGGTGTGAGGATGTAGCCGAGGCTCTGGCAGGTGAGGAGTCGATAACTATCATCTTAATTATTATGAATGTCGCAGGTACATTGTGTAGGGTGTCGTGTAGGCTCTGACAGTGGCGGACTCAATAGCTTCATTGCAACCAGCATTTTTCACTGACAGGCAAACTTATAAAGGTTTTCTTGGTGGGGGTTGGTCACAGTGGATTTTGAGTGACCTAATGGCGGAGAGACCCCCCCAGATACAGTGTGAATGGTAGATGCTAGTCAGTAGTGATATAGTTAGAACATGTAGCGGGTGGCTGCCGGAGACAATTAAATAGTATTATTTTCCAATGTTTGCTAGACTGGCGTAATACGTCTGTGAATTGTAGATATTATGTGTACACACCATTTGGGGGCTGGCATACTTTCTGTGATGATGTATGTCGTTTTGAGTGTGAATGGTTACATAATTGCTAGCATGTGAATACTGAATTAAATGCCATCTATTTTGCCTATTTCACTCTACACTGGGACGTTGTTATTCTGCATAAAATCTGTCGGCCATGCAGGCCGCGGGATAGGCGGCTCAAATCTCCTATTGTTCCAGCCCGAACTTGAGTTGGTTTCATTCAACTATTGTCTTTACAAAAAATAGGAATTTCTGAGTTGGTCTGTGTGGGTTGCTGGCGTTTCAAAGCACATGGAATTATTGACTTGGTGTCTTTCAACGATATTAACGGTCACACAGTGTGTAAAACGTTTCGGCTGTACTCGTATTTTGCTTGTTCTCTGGGGAAGAAGAAATTTATCAGGAGGTATCGCCAGTACACATCTGTCAAACACTCTGAATACGAATTTAAGTCGTCGACTTAGTAGGCGGTGAAGTTCTAGGTTTGTAAGCATGGTGGATGCGCACCCTCATGCCTTGAACGATAGCCGCTCGAGATGATACGGGCAGCGCGATGTTGAACTCTCTCAAGTCGATTTATGTCGCCCTGATGATACGGGTCCCACACAATGGCTCCATATTCTAGGACAGAGCGTACAAGGACAATGCATACAGTCCTTGTACTGTTCATTTGACAGTGGCGTTTTAACATACTTAGAAAACCGAGTGTGGAGATTTTGTGACGGTTGAAATGTGGGAATACCATATAAGGTCGTCTGCAATGATGAGGCCAAGGTATGGATTGCTGTTAACGCGTTCCAGGACGACGTTATTTAAACTGTAGAAGATATCAGTGCTGTTTTTGTATACTGAGGATGTAGCATGTATCTGTGTTGAGGCTCATTTCCCAGTCCTTCTGTCCATTTCTCTGGCTGCTTCATGTCGTTTTTGGAGAGCGGTGTGATCGCTGAATATTCAAGCATTCGTCGGAAAACAGGTGGGCGTAGGGACTTGTTGGACGCTGGTAAATCATTTATGTGGCACAGGAAGAGCAAATGACCCAGTGTGCATTGTGGGACACCAGAGTCGACAGATATTTATCTCGAAGTTTCCAGTGGGAGACGGTGTCGAACGCCTTGCTGAAATCCAATATTATCATGTCTACTTGGGTTCCAGAGTCGAAGGAAGAGAACGGGTCATGTATGGTGGTCGTGTTTCACAAAAGAGCCTGCTCTGAAGCCGTGGTTGAGATGTGTCAGAATGTTTTTTTTCAAGGTAGGTGATGACATGGTGGCTGACGATGTGCACAAGAAGCTTACATGGAACAGACGTCAGCTTTATCCAGATGTAGCGTAATTCAGGTGAATTTACTAGTTTGTCGAACAAATCTTACTCCAATTACAACAATTGCATACAATTGTTCACAACGCCGTGCATCTTTTCTATGATTGTCCGACGTTACGTAATGAAAGGACAAGGCGTCGCTAGACGTTACTACAACTGCCATGTCGCAATTTCGAGAGAATGATTCCCAGAAGCCACCAATTTATTGACCGGCAGCAGCAAACAACAACACATTTCTGTGATAACGTTAATTAGTGTTTATTTTTTTCGGATAAGTACCATTATTACTTAATAAATAATTGTCTTTGCTGTAGATGTTTTATCTTGGCGCCCAGAGTGTTTTATTAGACCGCAGGTGAAGGACTTTTGAGATACCTTAACTCGTTGACGACTGTTGGAAAAATACAGAATCAGAATTCAACAGTTATTCCAACACAGTACTTAAAGAAACAGTAAAGGGTTGTAGAAGGAAAAGAAGAAGACCGAAATGAAAATGGAGTGAAAGCGTTTAGAGAGATCTCGAAAGTGCAGGGATGAACAGCCCAGAGTGGGAAAGAATGGCAGAAAATTGCGATGGATGGGGATGACTCGTCGAAAGGGCTGAACAGACCAAGTGACTTCTTTCCCTCATCCCTCAAGGGCCTAAGGGGAAGAAGGCAGCGCGTTCTGAAAATACGCTATAATTGTCTGGAATGATACGTAAACAGTGAACGTCTTAAGTTGCGTTTTCTAACTAGTGTCTGTAGTTACGACGTCAAAAATGCCACAGTTCGTCTGTGAATGAGGCAGAAAAAGAAAGTCAAAAATAACAGGCCGTGCTCTTCACCTCGCCACACCATTGGCACAGTTCACTTCTCAGGCATCCCATCAGCTCTGCGTGGACTCATCCGCGCGAGACGGGGTGGTAAAGGCATAGTCAAACGCCCCGGTGAGGCGCAGTTCCGATGGGACAAAAACCCGTTTGGGATATTTGGGGCATTTACAAAATGCAATGAATACGGATTTCGTGCATTTAACCATTATTATGCGTATGTCACTACAATTGCCATGCATACATATAAACATATGACGTATTGCAATGAAAACGGTAAAATCACGTGACGTCCGACACAGATCTGTGTTGGAACGGCCGAATCGACTCGTTAGTTTTTCAGTGTCAGACCACAGTTGACCTTCCATTTTATTGTTTCGTGCCAATGTAGGGCGTATTAAATTGTGATATGTGAAATTAAACAATTCATGTGATTTGACATAAGTACAACTGAGCAAGCATATTCACAGGTTTGTTTGAAGAAGCTACTGGCTGTCAAATAGTGCGTTTTTAAGAGTTTAACAGGCCGATGGATTTATTGGAATTTTCCTGCTATGGGCCACGTTGGCGCATAAATACATGGCTATTTTTGTAAATATTGATGGGCATCGCATGTGGGGCGCATAAATAGAACTGGGGCTGTGAGTTTGACAAATCTTGGTCAGCATGTCAATGAGATGATGGCAGTAGCTGTGAAAAAATGTCTGAGTTTTTCTCATGTTTTCTTATAATCAGACAAAACGTTAACATAGCCATTAATGCAATGCAATTTTGCACCGAGGTCTGACCTCTTCAGGCAGCGGAACTCCGCCCCTACTACTGGGACGGTTGGCTCTGCCTTAGGGGTGATATCACAGACAACCTCTGACTTACATCCTATACAATGTATAGACTTGCGCCGATTCGTACGTACTTCGTCCCACATGTGGTCGGAACAAGCTAGTGATCTGTCGTGATTCTAGGAATCAGCTGTTGGTGGTCGGTCGTGCTTCTAGGAACCAGCCCTTGTCCGGCCGTGATTCTAGGAGTCCACCATCAATTCAGGGACATGCCTGCAATTACCTGTCACTCGTCCAACAAGCGACGATCGATCGACAGGCAATTGAAGTTAAGTTGCCTTGAGTAGGCCAAAGATCTACAGGCTCGTAATGTTATCGGTTGTACGCCAGAAACACTTTTAAAAGAGGAAAGCAGTGGCCCAGGACAGGGGAAGGTGGCGTGTGATTGTTTCCGCCATACGCGACGGCTTCTGCTCAAGATGATTGAAAAAGAGTAGAGACATAGCACTGCATGCTTCGTATAGTAGCAAACGTCTCTTAAAAAGGGACAGTACCAAGGGAACTTGCATTTTATAGTTATGGGGTGGATGGAGTTAGGAAAGGCAGAATTCAGAATGATGGAGGTAACACGAAATGCCAGAAATGTTTGGAGTAGGTGGTGAGAAATGCTTGGAGTAGGCGGTGATAAATGTTTGGAGTAGGTGGTGATAAATGTTTGGAGTAGGTGGTGAGAAATGTTTGGAGTAGGTGGTGAGAAATTCTTGGAGTAGGTGGTGAGAAATGTTTGGAGTAGGTGGTGAGAAATGTTTGGAGTAGGTGGTGAGAAATGCTTGGAGTAGGTGGTGAGAAATGTTTGGAGTAGGTGGTGAGAAATGTTTGGAGTAGGCGGTGATAAATGTTTGGAGTAGGTGGTGATAAATGTTTGGAGTAGGTGGTGAGAAATGTTTGGAGTAGGTGGTGAGAAATTCTTGGAGTAGGTGGTGAGAAATGTTTGGAGTAGGTGGTGAGAAATGTTTGGAGTAGGTGGTGAGAAATGCTTGGAGTAGGTGGTGAGAAATGTTTGGAGTAGGTGGTGAGAAATGCTTGGAGTATGTGGTGAGAAATGTTTGGAGTAGGTGGTGAGAAATGTTTGGAGTAGGTGGTGAGAAATGTTTGGAGTAGGTGGTGAGAAATGCTTGGAGTAGGTGGTGAAAAATTTTTGGAGTAGGTGGTGAGAAATACTTGGTGTAGGTTGCGAGAAATGTTTGGAGTAGGCGGTGAGAAATGTTTGGAGTAGGTGGTGAGAAATGCTTGGAATAGGTGGTGAGAAATGTTTGGAGTAGGTGGTGAGAAATGTTTGGAGTTGGTGGTGAGAAATGTTTGGAGTAGGTGGTGAGAAATGTTTGGAGTAGGTGGTGAGAAATGTTTGGGGTAGGTGGTGAGAAATGTTTGGGGTAGGTGGTGAGAAATGCTTGGAGTAGGTGGTGAGAAATGTTTGGAGTAGGTGGTGAGAAATGCTTGGAGTAGGTGGCGAGAAATGTTTGGAGTAGGAGTTGGCTTCAGAAAGAAAAGTGGCTTAAGGCCCATGTTATTAAATTTGGTGATGAAACAAAGGGAAGGAAACCAACTTGAACAGTGGACATATGTCAGACAGGAAGTACCAAGGAAGATGGTGTGTGCGAACGACCTGGCAATGGTGACAGACAGCAAGAGGGAACTGTAGAAGACAATGCTAGAATGGCATAACATGTTCAGAACGCATGGCCTCCGAATGAATCTGGAGAAGACCGACGTGGTGTTGACAGGGGAACAGGATATGGACCAACATATAGTTATTGATGGAAAGGTGATTAAGGAAGTTGACAGTTTTGTGTACATGGGGGAGCGTCTGTAAAGGCGGGGAAAGAAGCACGGAGGTGAATGGGAGGAAGATACCAGGAGCGGCAGCATGGTGGAAAACATTACGTGGGAATGAACGTTGAAGAAACAGCGAAGGGGAAGCGTTCGCGGCATGTATGGTAGATAGAAGGAGATGCTACACGTAGCATGCAATAACTGACAATATAAGGGAGATGGTGGAATTACGAGAAAAGTTTGAAAAGCAGAAATGTATGAAAATGAAGCTATTCGGAAGCAGATTGCGATGGACAGGACACATTCAGAGACTGGGGGAGAATGACAAGGAGAACATAGAAAAAGAGAAGACAGTGCTAAAAGAAGAGATATACCAGAGTGAAGACGGAGGAGTAGGGTGCAGACAGGAGTGAACAAAAGAGAGTGGAAGAAAATCGCAAAAGAGCGAAATAGATGGCGATAACTCGTCGAGAGGGCGAACAAAAGCCATGATGTTCCTACAAGGGATTAAGGAGAACAGGGTGCAGCCAAGAAACAATGGGACCAGCATAATCTTAATCATTCATTCAGCGCCGGGGATGCCAATCTGGTCTGTCCTGTGTTAGACCGCATGCAGCCACGCAAACGTCTCAAGTAAGTGGTGCTCCTTTTGCATGCTGCCGATGTGACATGCATTGCGCAAGCTAAGGACATATTGGGAAACATCGTCGAGTCGCACACTGTGCTGGCCTCGACTCACGAGTCGGGGCAATCACTCGGCAAAACACACCCATCGGGCGTTTCACATGGAGTGGTTGGTAAAAATACATTTTCATGAAAATGTGGGGTTCAAGGGGGGTTCACGCGAACCCCCTCGACCTGCACATTAAATGAACACATCTCGTCAGTAGGATTACTACAATTGTCGTTGCGCTGAGCATCTCTGCAAACCATTTACACGAATTTACACGTCGGTCGGACTACCCAAAAAGTGCATTACTGTACATGGCTAACCACAAATTAGTTAAATGGTCTGAAAAATGGCTGGTGTTATTCCATTTTGGGAAATGTAAATGGCTACACACACGACTCGGGAACTTGGATCTAGACTTTGAAATGGGAGACACTGTTCTAGTCACTACCATAAAAGAAAAGGACATGGAGCAACATTAAGTATTGATATGAAAGTTTCAGAGCAGTGGGTATTGCAGTTTCAAAGGGTAATACAATTCTTGGGCTGATTAGGAGAAAATAAGATATAAGGAAAATGAGCTAATCATACGTCTGTATAAAGCAATAGTTAAGCCTTATTTATACTGCATACGAGGTGCGCTTGAACGAATATAGAGGAGAGCAACTGAAACGATTCCAGAACTGAGAGACTTTAGTTATGAAGAACGCCTAAAAGAATATGGTTTAACAACCCTAGAGACAAATAGATTAAGAGAAGATCACATTGAAGTTTCTAAGATATTGAATTGGTTTTAAAATATTGATGGAAATATGTTTTCTCACTCAAGAAAGATGGTAGAATTAGAGGACAAGGGGTAACATTAGTAAAGGATCAGTGTATATTAGACATCAGGAAGTACTCGTTCTCGCAGAGGACAATAAATTGGAACAAATAATCTAAAGATTGTGTAACAGCTAGCAGCGTGAATATGTTTAAAAACAAAGTTGACACATATCTCAGGAGGGCAGGTCACACATATATAAAAATGTGGACTCTCGATAAGCCAATGGCTTCCTTGTCCACTTGCCATCCGGGTATTTGCCTTTGGATGACAATGGCCCAACAACAACCTTGCTGGATATCCAAATCCCTCGGTCATCCAAAACGGAATCGTACAAATCTTAATTGCCTTTCTATCACAATAGAAGAATGCATAATTATATTATTGCTAAGCAATTGCTAAAAACACTATATGAATATCTACACTAAAACATATCAGTTAATTTCGCTAGGGTCGTATGATTTTACAATGGCATAGTAGAATAATACTAATATAATAATACATTTATTTCCAACAGTACATACTTCTTATGTAGTATATATAGATTGCTAATAGTTGTATAATATTGTTACAGCTTTCCCTCTGGAAAACTGTTGTAGTTGGCAACAAGAAACCATTCCATTCCACCCTTCAACACACGTTTTAATAACATAAATATTTCTTTCACTTTTAAACGCATTCAACAATAGCTTCTTGTCAATTTAAATGTGTACCAAGACAATACATTATCAAAATATCGCACTGCTACAATGACGTACATAAAAGAAGATTCTATAATTCGCCGCGTACAGTTGTATTATTGTTAGGTTGAGAGGACTGCCTCATTTCAATGCCGCGTAGCACAATACTGAAACATTGTGAGATATTTAATATGTAAACTGAAAATGAAACAAATCGTAAACTTACTGAAGTCGACCTGCACTGTTCGTGTCCCACTGTACTGTTCGTGTCCCACTGAGTCTGTGTAGCAATGTAGGCAGCACAGGTTTTAATAAGGCGCTCACCGCGAAGCACGTGACAGCGCGATCGTGTTGAGGGGTACTAATGGTTTATGCTTATTGAGAGTGGATTGTTGCCACTAGGTATTGGCTTTCCGAGTAAATAGGCATACCTGTCAACCCTCAACCATAAGTCGTGTGACTCGCGATTGTGCATTCAATGTCACGGTCTCACGACAAAGGTCTGAAATCTCTCTATTTTCATAATCTGTAAATTAAAATAATGAAACAAAATGTTGTTGTTGTTGCGAAAATGAGACGTAAAATTGTTGCGTGTGTGCATGCGTGCGTGCGTGTGAGTGCTAACGTTTGAAACGCGGTCAGTGTTTGTTCAACAGCCGAGTATCAGTCAATGAGATTTTTCCTGTCGGAAACTGTTTACGCTTGCATTCCAAAGTCTCATCAGACATCTCCAAATGCTCTTGCGACTCACTGCAGTTCGGGTGCTGGGGGACTTCACGGCTTGCGGCCTCTGGACATTGGCTGGGAAAATGTCTCATTCTTATGAACATTCCAGGGCTTGACAGCTATGAACGAGTTCATGAGCGATGTGTTAACATGTAATATTAGGCTTCTGGTAAAAAGCAATTGTTAACTACATAATACGTGTTAACTACATGTTATTTTATCTGTGAAGTAGCATTGATTGTTGTATAATAATACAGTAAGTTTCTGTAACGCATATGCATGCATAAGAACACTTGTTTTATGATCATTGTGTAGCAGTGATTATAATTTATCGAATACTTAACTAACTCTACCCATACCCTTTTCACAAATTACCACTGGTAGATATTTGATTTAACAACATTTAACAAGATTTGCCATCCAAGCCAAAGGCCCAGATGGCAAGTAGAGAAGGAACCGTTGGCTTATCAAGAAAGATTGTAGAATTACCACTGGTAATATCATACTGAGATATTTAGTATGTGATTTGTCACACAATGTTTTAGATTTGGGATTTATATTTATTTGGAATATATATTTGTCATCATGATGGTTAGCTTAGTCAGTTAACTGTCGTGTGTTTGTTAAAACTGCGAAATAACAACGGAGCATAATTTCGGACTTTGAATCTTGCAATAATTATAATTTTATTGTCATGGAATGGACATTAACTAAAAGCAATATTTTAACATACACGCGGACGTTGTGGCAAATTTGTTAATCACGGAACCAACGGATGATGTATGCGTCGTGTACAGTACAAGGGGTGCCTCCAACCGTTTCTCCTCCACTGACCATGGCAGATTGGATGGATTTCAGCATTCTCTCTAGCTTTGAGAACGTGATCCGTGATCCGTGATCCTTGATCCGTGATCCGTGATCCATCCTCACTTTCTCTCCAATTTCTTCCGCCATAAGTCCAACTCACTATATATTTGGGTAATTAGGTCCTATAGGTAATTGTCTTGTATACGTGTGACATTTGTGAAGCACAGCAAAAACAGTGGACAGTGGACACATATAAATTGAACAGTGGATACATATGAACATTGGACGGATGGAGTTAAATTGCAATCGCCGGAGCTGGTGATTCACACAACTAGCACATTACGTGTGCCATCTTCAAACAGACCCGTTGAAACGACGCACGTTGTACACACACCTACGCTGTCGTGAAATGGCGTCTTAAGGCATATTTTCAAAACGACCTGTTTGTTGACCAATGCTGCAAAAAAACAGTTCGTCAAAATGCGTATAGACGACAATACTACAGTTGATGACATATCAATGTTAAACCACAACCACCATAGCAATATCAACACGGATAAGAGTTCCGTAGTCTTCGACAGCATTACGATGTGTAAGAAAGATATATACGATACTTGGCGAAATAACTCATTTCTGAGCTTCATGCAGATATATGATCCAGTGACGTATCTAGGATCTCGCCAAGGCGAAGCCTGGGGGGATTTAGTTACCCACCATTCTATCGTGGAAATGCAACTCTAGTTTTAAGCGACGAGCCTATAAACTCAATAGAATAGCGATGCCGTCATTACCCAAGCACAATTCACATACATCAGTTGTGAAGCCCGTAGTACAAGAGTGTATCAAGGGTGTATCAATTATACACGTCATTTACTAATGTATCACATCCAGGAGTAAATTAGGTAAGTACACTGCAGATTAAGAAACATCTCTGATTTCATACTGGTTTCAAATTTCTGGTAAACGCAAATTAATGTCATTGCGCAACAGGTTATATAAAAAAATTATCCAATGCCGCACTAAATACATCATTGAATAAATAGCGTAAGCAAGCACAATGACGACAACGATTTACATATCAAATTTGGAATCGACACCTCAGTGGTTATGACTCGTGTTATCTCGTCGTGTCGATATCGCCACAGCCGCAGTCTGTTCGATATTTGGGACGGACACACGATCCGCGCAGCGAGACGGCTTGACGTACAATTACGGGAATATGGCGGAGGCTGTAACAGACATGTCACCGGAGACGTGACATGCCATCAGACAACTCGTCTCTTCCAGCTGTTACGTTGCATCCCTTAATCGCGGTGTCACGATTGGATGAGGCGAATGAAATTTACGCAGATGTTTGTTTCTTTATGTAACACGGCATAAGTTTGTTTCAAACGAAAACACAACTAACTTGTATTCGTCATATACTTTCACAGCAAATAAAGTAAAATGTAATGTTGTGTGTTTCAATTAGTTGTTATACTACATATTAAGAACTGTTTTTGTTAGCAAGGCGTTGTCTAATAACAGCTAAAATTATATGTGCTTTTTATTTGCGTTAGGTGTATAACGTACCCTATCACTTAGTGACAAGTTCACCCCAGCATTTCCTACTCATGTTCGTGGCGTTACGTTTCATTCGTGGGGTCGTAGATCATTCCCTGAACGTTTGGCGCCCGAGATGCAAGCCGTCTAGGAGGAAAACATTAACAGAACCACATACAAACATACATTCAAACAAGCATGCGCGAGCTCGATTATAGTTAGATTACATTTGTATACATACGTACCATATACGTCATCTGTTCCGTCTCAGTTAAGTCACATTGCGACGTACCAGAAAGTGAAAGTGAGTACTCGGAGACACATTTTTTCGCGAACCATTCCTACCAAACTCCCCGACAGTGGCGCCACTCAACATATCACCACTGCCATAACTGGATTATACATTCAAAATGGACAGTGCAGAGGGGTTGCTGGGCAACGCGTTACTTCATTGCAACTGTGTATTTGACTTTCAAACAAAAACGAACGTTATTTTGTTACTATACACATTTTCAGTGCAAACACCACCCATAATTTTATGCAATTGAAATTTATAGCTTTATTGAAAAAAAAATTGGGAGTTTGCCAAATGAAATGACGATGTGCAGAATCTGCACATCAAATGTCAAACACCTCGACTGGCACCACTCAGCATCACCACTGCCACAACTGTGCACATGCGAACGTTATTTTGTTCCTATACATATTTTCAGTGCAAACTTTATCCACAATTGTAACTGAAATTGGGAGATTTTTTGGCAAAAATTAGGAGTTTACCAAATGAAATGGCGATGTGCAGAACTTGCACATCAAATGTGTATTGTGCCAATGGTGAAATCCTGACTTACATTACATTCACTATGTGACGCCACTGGTGTGGAGTTTGCATTCCTACGTCAAACATGACTCCCTGTGACGTCTCATAAATGTCACAATTTTACGTCAAAAAACGACATCATATCACGTATTTTTCACGGCATTACGCAATGTAACAGTGCGATATTCTGCTACGTATTTCTTACTTCCCTTTACCACGAATGTAGGACAACGTTCCTTCCCTGAACAAAAGCCCCCTCCCCGGACACAATCACCCTTCACCAAAATCCCCTTCTTCACGCACGCACGCACGCCCGCACGCACGCACGCACGCACGCACGTGCGTAATAACTCGTTGCCGGTTGCAGGTGCCCTCCGCCGCCAAACATCACCCCCGATGGATTCCCCACTGCCAAGACATTTCCCATGCACGTCAGAAAGGCACTGAATGACTGGATTGTCACCAGGACGCCATATCCCAGTGCTGCTGACAGACAGACGCTAGTTACACAAACCAGGCTGACCGAAAGACAAATCCAGACCTGCTTTGCTAACTACAGACGACGTCAGAAGACAAAGAAAATCAACAAGTTGGCTGCAAACGAAAAGCGCCAACAAAAGGCATCTCACTGGTGTACGTCAGGTTATCGTTGCATTCATTTTGACAGAATATAAAAATGGTCACATCGTTCACGCGTTAGACATATTTAGTGCTTCAAAAAATCAAAATCATAACCTGACTCAAACACAGATTACAATACACACTCGTTTAATTTAGTGCACGTTGCATTGCTAATCGTGTAGTGTGTGCATGGTCCAGTTGTATAAGGCTAACTTCAGGATTGAATTTTAGGTGACATATTGACATATTAATTAATTAAATATCTTGGAATATATCGGGTATGATACAAGGTATCAGTGTTATCACAATGCATCCACCCCATGTCAAAATGTACTTTCCTTTTGAAGCAAAACTATTTAGTACACATTCTGCTCGACGAACATTTTGCCTGTCTATCTTCTTCTTCTCCCTTGATCCCTGCCACATCACTTAGTCTGTGCCGAAAAGTACACATTGCATACGCATGAGTGCGACAAACGTTGGCGTCATAGCACGGAGCCTGGATAATCAAGGATAAACTACGAACAGTTGAAATGAGATGTCTTCTGAAAGCCTGGAGGTGGCAGCACTTACCAGGCTTGATTGCGGCTTTTACTGCATATGCTGCCACCTAGTAACCTACATTGGCCCAAAAAAAGAAGCTCTACTACTGCCATCTAGTGACTTACTTAATATTAATAATAATGTTTATTTCATAACGTAGGAGAATGCAAAAAATGCATGGGAAAAAGATAATTTACAATGTTAGAAAAAGGGGTATACTGAAAAAAACGTCTAAAGTATTTGTATACCCCTGTACAATTGTCTAGTATTAGACAGACAACACTAGAGACCCAAAGACTAAGAGGAGAGCAAATAGAAGTGCTTAAAAGAGTGAATGGTTATGATATTATTAGGAACAATGTAGAATGGATATGAGAAAGTACTCATTCTCATAGAGATTGATAAATGAATGAAACAAACTGTCAAATGATTATGTTTAATTAATGCTAGTAGTTTGAATATGTTTTAAAATAAAATCGACAGATATCTGATCAAATTGTTGGATTCTCGATAAGCCAATGGCTTCCTTGTCCACTTGCCATCTGGAACGTGTAGTTTTGGATGGCAATTTTGCTAAATCTTGTATATGACACAGTATATTCAGTTGATAGTAAGACGTTGTCTTTAAAGAAATAATTTTACTTCAGTATTAATCAATATGCAAGAAACCATTACTTATTACTTACTTATATACAAGAAATTTTAAAACTGTTCATATTTGCTAATCATATTTTATTTATTAAAAATGCCTGGAATGTTGTCGTCTTTGTAATACTGATCGGTAATAAGTTCCAGCATTTTACAACATAAATTGGTAAACACCGTAACTTAACATTTGTTCGGATACACTGTCTTACGTATTAAAATTCTAGTCGAGAAGACGTAAAGCAAAATGCTTAGTAAAAAGACACTGGACATTGACAGGTATTGACACATTGACAGGTATTGACATATTGTTATACATCTTAAACGTAACAGACAGGACTTTCATATCTACTAAGTCTTAGAATTTTATAAATCTATAAAATAACATGTATAAAGCCTACTGACATCACATATCAATCCGATCACTTGATTATGGGCTATATTGACCCCCACACTGTCCTCTGGGAGTTTGGACCCTTATCTTGCTCTATTTACTGCATACTGCTCTGTTGTCAACAGTGGAAGAGAAATATCATTTCTGATCTGGTCACTCCACCTCTCCTGTGGTCTTCCCCTTTTCTGCTGTCCTTTGAAGTCTGGTTTGGATACTTGGCAAGAATGTGGGTCTAGAATACTTATTATATGCAAGAGAAGCACAGAGACCATTGTTTTATCTGGAGTCCAAAAATGTTTTGTCTATGTATAAAATGTGTATCAGTATAGATTGGATATCAGAAAGGGCTCGTTTTCACTGACGAGCCTAAATGAAGAGAATTATTATCCACAATGCTAGCTGCATCAATGTGTTTAAAAACAAAATTTACAGATATCTCAGAAGATTGCACATAAATGAAACATATTTGGACTCACGATAAGCCAATGGCTTCCTAGTTCAGTTGCCATCTGGGTATTTTGTCTTTTTGTCTCCGAGATATTTGTCAATTTTGTGCGTAGATGCATGTTACACACTACCATCTATATATGTGATATAATGTAAATAATTGGGATGGTACAATGTAGTTGGTAATGAAAACACGTTTGATTCCAAGCAGATGCAGCACCTTTATTCTTAGGTAATGAGCCAAATATGTACACACACAACTGAGTGCATAGAGCAGCAGCATGGTGGCAGCACTAGTAGTAGCACATCGACATCACATGCAGCGCAGGCCAAAAACAACGAAACATTATAACAACGTATGTGGCGCACACGCCACATTACACTAACAGCAGCAGCACATCTGCAGGGGAGAAATTATCACTGTGAACATTAGTGGACGTGGCTACCAGTGTACATCAACAGGGTTTTCGTTTCAACAACATCCAAGAGCCAAGCCGTAGAACAGGGCTTGGTGCGACTGTTAACTAAAAACACCGAGTCGATTCACTCAGCTTCATGCAATTATTGACAAATCCATCGACCATCGTGCTAACTTTTTAGCGGTCTAATGAAGTTTCTGCTAAATGACGTCATTTTCTACTGAAATGACACCGTGCGAGAATAACATTACTGTCATCATGATGACCTTGTCCAATACCAAGGACAGCCAGAAATGTAATATCTTCTGTCCACTTGAACCCGTACTTCAAACCACCGCCGTCCAAGCTCCGACATTAATTAACTTCAAGAGAATACACAGTCATTCAGTAGATATCTCCATTAGCAACCACTTTCTTTTATAAATAAATAAATAAGTAAGATACCTGTACAAATCATGTATACCCAGAGTTACAGTCCGAGCAAATATATCCAAACACATTCCCCATAAAGGCATACATCTTCAACACGATAGTTGTAATTCGCCAGAATGTCTGTCTCCATTGAAGACTCCACATTCTGCAAGTTGATTTTATCTTACTTTCAAGCATTTCATCTGTTTGTTAACAGCCAGCCGTATCATAGGGATTTCAGATTTTAGGCAGGTATGCATCCATTTCCCATTTTTATACGGATCTTTTTCAATGGAAATTAAACAAGAATAGAATCGAATGACACACTCATAGTCATCGTAGCACAAATACTTTTGATGCAAGGCGGATTTCCAGCAAAACCCAGCTGATTTTATGTGGCGGAGGTTTACCTCGGAGCTTGACAGAAAGCAACACTCAATCGGAATGCAATAGGACGATTAACCAACGAAAAATTTTAAGTAATAAATAGGGATTTCAACCAAAATAATGTGGTATTTACTAACAATCACTTTGTTTACACATGCCCACGGTCGCAATAGAAACTTCTGTGTGTATCAGCATTGCAACACGCAGAACAGAGAGTCCAGCTGGATTTCTGATCAAAGGCTATCATCAGAACCGGTAATTGCAGCAATATGCACAGATTGCCTCGTAACCACAAGAGACGTACAACCTAGCACGTCCAATCGATGCTACATTGCTAGGGTTCCTTTGCAATGATAACTTAAGAACAAGCCGACTAGAAAGAAACAATTTGTCAGTTTTACAGTTCCTAGCCAAACTGATATGACCACCCAGAGAATTTGAAAGAAAATGGATTCCTACTTTATACAAATGTTACATTATAATGCTAGAAGTTTGTTTGTACCCTCTTGTACTTATCTTAAACATAACACAGTACCATACAGAAGGAACCATGGAAACCGACAAGCCTATAAACTCAATAGAATAGTGATGCTGCCATTACCCAAGCACAATTCATATACATCAGTTGTGAAGCCCGTATTACAAGGGTGTATCAAGGGTGTATCATTTATACACGTCATTTACTAATGTATCACATCCAGGAGTAACCCAGATAAGAACACTGACGATTAAGAAGCATCTCTGATTTCATACTGGTTCCAAATTTCTGGTAAACACAAATTAACGTCGATTCTGTTTTGTACAAGCCTACGAAAACATGAAAGTTTAACGAAAAACCAGTACACATAATCAGGATGGTATTTGCAGAAACAATGCAAACAATAACTAACATTACATCAACTTATATTCTGCTACCAACGATATGACAGAACTACATAACAATTAACAGTGGGGAAACAGACACCGAGCCCACATTGGTGGACATCATGCTCATGTGTGCAACCCATTCATAATCAACAACCAGTTAATGCCCATGTGAGCTTTGACTGTCAGTAAGGCTTGACCATCAGTGTCCACTACAAGACACATCTCCTCTGTGTCTCTGTCAACATGGACTATCACTAATTGTTTATTATTATGGCTCGTGTTTTGGGCAACATAGCATGCCCAAGTTAGATACATGTTCAACGAAACTTGTCAGCTACAAAGCACATCTTATTTATTGTATGCCCTCAAAGATGATGTAATTGTCTTCACGCAGAACATAACCCTGATACGAAACATGGAACTTGCACGACAATGTAAGTCAGCACACGTACATGTCTCCGAGCCAATCCGTGTATTTTCAAGGTCAACTACAATGTCATCCTCAGCCCCCTGTCCACGTACGACACATGTAATCCATTTTCTACTGATATATTCAGCAGTGTACATTAACGTTGTGGGATACAACAGTGTACATCATATAGAGTTGTACATCATTGTACAACTAGCATGCATACAGTGATGGACGGGCCACACAGGCCTGGATATAATACACCAACGTCCATGTGGACATAAGGATCTGTGCTAATGCTGACTAAACAAGTAATATGGCACATTATACTCTTCATATTTACCAGTGTGTACAATATATGACCATATCCTTCAAAGTGAGTCTTTGATTTACTCTGATGAATACACACAGTATGCAGACTATGTGAGCTTAGTGGTGAATATTTGTAATGAAGTAACACAAAAATGCTTTTATATATATATATATATATATATATATATATATATGTGTGCGTGTGTGTGGGTAGTTATTGGTACTATCTGTTGGAGGTATTGACCAAAATGGAACATTTTACAAGATACTCCGGTTACGACTAGTCCCGTTCTCCCCTATATTTGAAATGAACACATTAAACAACAGTACATACAAGGACTTTTCATTAATAATGTAAAAATCATCAAGGCTACATCATTCAATTAAATTTCAGTTGACTCCTTAACTGGTTATGTTTTTGAGATTTCTCGCCTCCAGATTTGAACATCCCATGTTAATTTTTACGATATTACAAAATTGCAATTTTAAAGTCTGTACGCAGACAAAAACCTTAGTACAAATATAGAAACAAGCTGCCATTACTCGATTGATCACAGGAAAATGAAAGTTATTTGTTAACTGGATTCCATCGCATACATCAGATATAAATTACAATCACAGAAATCAATTACCATCACAAGGAATGTGAAGCAAACAATTCTTCAGATTCGTTTGGTTTACATTCAGGCCACGCATCAAAGACGCATCACAAAAACACAAGATATTCTATTTTTGAAGCCTATCAATCATTTACCAAGGCAGTCTGGCAAGAAATCACTGATGCGTGAAGACTGGCTTGAGAACAGCATCAGTAGAAAGATAAAGGTCATATGGGAGATAACAAGCAAGCTGTACAGGGAACTGTTGTTAATTTCCCACATAGGAAGGGGTCACATTATGACTCTAGCAGTGGGAAATCTTACTCCTTTTTTTCATGAAAAAGAAGAAGCACCACTCTGTCATAGGAAACAACCGATATTCTGAAATGTTGTAATCAACATTTCAAGGAAATTGCGCACTGATCTTCAAGTTGTTTTAGGTCACAATGTTCACTTTCAACATTTTCAGTTGGGATTACATTTCGGATACAAACAGAAATGGATTACAAACTTTTTTTTACCAATATACAACCTGTTTTATGATTTTGTGGATTTCATTATGGAATGTCCTATTTATAGATTTTGAGTATTTAGAAATGATGATGGCAACTGGCTCAGGATTGCATCAGCCCTACCTCAGATAATAAACATTGTTTCCAGTTTGTATGAAGTTAAGTAGAGTCATCCATACACAAGATTGGGAGACAGGTGGAAAAGTTGGTTTGAGTGATAGAGAAAATGACAGTGAGAAAGAACGAGAGATTGAGAGAAAATTAAAAACAATCCTAAGCACGGAACCGTAACAAAAAAACATCGACAGACCCAACAAGCTGCGTGAGCAAAATCCATCAAGAACTCAACGTCCGACAACGCGAATACTGCCTCGACAGAATGCACAATGAAGCTCTTACCATGTGCATTACAAATGTGCATAATTACTACCTTTTCAAGACTTCCTCTTAGAAAGCGATATTATTCTGCTCACAAACTAAATGGCACAAGAACAAAGACACCACTTACGCATTGAGCCACACACTGCATCAGAATGTGAAACTGTGATGGCCGTAAAAGCTTTGGCAAGAAATGGAAATGCGATGGAACAGAAAAAGCACTGGGTGTACAGCATTGGCCCGTTGCTTGGGGAAATGAAAACTAATAACAGAGATGGTCTTGTGGCACAAACTACTGACAATTTTTGCTCCTATACAAGTGATATTGTGAAATAAACGAACACCTCAAACAGGTAACAATGCACATCAAAAGAAGCAATCAGAAGTGCACATAATAATGGATATCAGCATAAAACATTATTATTGTTAACGAACACAGTAACGAGAACAGCATATTGAAACAGAACTCCCAGAAGAACAGACTGCGAAGCCAACCAGTGCAAACATTATGGTCCGGAGCCCAGTCAGCTGTAGAACATGTATGTGGCCGTACATCGATGCCTGACAGTGACGAATGAGACGGGGAAAGAAAACACTGCAGCTTTATTGATTATCGGCTGCGCCATCGAAGCAGTAATTTATCTGCGCACCGTTTAATCAGAATAAACGTAGTGGGAGAGTCGACATATACGTCTTGTTGGAGGCCACAGTGCAGAGAAACGACAGGATGTGGACAATAGATGTTCTGTCAGTGCTCTCTATCTTGTTATAATCCAATACTGGATGATCTCCAATACGTACATACAGATTCTCATGGGCTTGGATAGTCGTGTTGCCAGGGTACTGCATGGTGCATAAAGAATGTATGGGTAATTGAGTGGTGGGGTGCTATATATTGGGGTAAAATGACTGTGGTGGAATGAGAACAAGGAGATTAGGGTTGGGTGGGTGGGGAAAGGGTGATTATAGGGTTTTATATGTGGCGAGGATATATTTTTATGAGGCATTGGCTTTGAGAGCAGGACAGCAGTGGGGCCATAGATCCCAATCTCAAGTGGGGCCATGAATTTTTTGGGACTCAAGTTGGGCCACCAGTGTGGGGCCTCAAGTGGGGCCATGGATTTGGGGTCTCAAGTGGGGCCATTGATTTGGGGTATCAAGTGGGGTCATGGATTTGGGGTCTCAAGTGGGGCCATGGATATGGGGTCTCAAGTAATGCCATTGGTTTGGTGGTCTCAAGTGATCAGTCCCCGATAGACCCATAGCCAATGTTACTGTCTCGTTGTAAATAAAGATGCCTTCTATTACGCGACCTGGTGGCTCCGGAGGCGAACAGTCAGACATCCCATTGACGTCACAGGACGATGGAGGGATGGATGAAACCAGATTGGAGACAGGCCCCGCATCCAGAGACAGTCGAGTTGGCCCCAGCCAAGTCTCTGTGGCTGATGGTGGACGACAAAACTTCAATGTTTGATTAGATTTGCTGTGATAGAAGTGGTCCTGATTAGATTAATATAAACGAAATGGCATCTGATAGCAGACATATGTCAATGTATGGGCAAGGAATTATTGTGTACTGCTTCAAATTGTTTGCCAACATCAGTTGTCTGCTACTATAAGGTCTTGGAGTAGTGTGTTAGGATTCAAACCGGGATACCAAGGACAGGTATTTCAGGGCCATGATAGGAGGCCTGGTATTTCAGGGCTTTGATAGGAGGCCTGGTATTTCTGCGCATGATACGAGGCCTGGTATTTCGTTGCTTTCATGTGAAGACTAATAGGCTGGTTTTTTAGGGTTGCAGAAATGATGCCTGGTACTTTAGGATTTTGACAGGTTGCCTAGTATTTCAGATTTGCGATAGATTTACAAAAAGTCCCACAGAACATCAATGACAAGAGACCCGTGAATCATGAGCACATCTCCGCAGATGTTGCTGGTCGCTCAACCAAAAACATTTCAGATAAGCAGGAGCCAATCGGATTTCTGAAAGCACAACTATTGTTACCTACTGCACGTCATGTCTGCTAAATCTTTCATAGCTGCCTTTTGTGAAATGGTCTATATACATCTCCATGGATCAAAGCTTGAGATCCACACATTGCTTCGTACACTCTTTTCTGGTTCTTTCATCTGCAATGCGAAAATGAAAACCAATCTCCTTGCCCCAAACTACATGCAAACATCATATTTCATGACTCCCCTGCCTTGGTTGAAACAGCTTAAATCCAGTAAAAACAGACGTTACAATAACCAGACGACACTTATGAATAAATCAATAGTTTCCTGGTGGGAGCCGATCTGAAGTGAGGATTTAGGTCAGCAGTCTCCTCCACTGCCAGACAACTTGTCATCACCCCCACGCAAATGAACTGGTCCTGCATGTAGATAGGTGGACTGTACTAACGGAGGTGATTGCTGGGGGGGTGGGCAGCATAGCTAGCAGCATAAGAAAAACAACAACAAAATGTCAGGCTGTTCTGGCAGGATGATAACATTAGGAGTCCCTAAGAATGCTGGGTAATCGACAACTTGTGGGAGGGATCTAGGGATGAGTGGGTGGGCATGTTCCATGTAGTCACTGTCTATGAGCGCACACTCACACATCTCTGGCTGAACCTCAGACCCCATTACATTACACATGGACATCACACATTTTCTGGTCAACTATGGTCAATCTCAAGACAGTTGGTGACATTTCAAAGTCAGCTATGGTCAATATCCTGACAGATGATGACATTTCCTAGTCAGTTATGGTCAATGTCCTGACAGTTGACAACATTTTCTGGTCAGCTATGGTCAATGTCCTGACAGTTGATAATATTTCCTAGTCATTTATGGTCAATATCCTGACAGTTGACTACATGACCTGCTGAGCTGTGGTCAATGTCCTGACAGTTGACTACATGACCTGCTGAGCTGTGGTCAATGTCCTGACAGTTGACTACATGACCTGCTGAGCTGTGGTCAATGTCCTGACAGTTGACTACATGACCTGCTGAGCTGTGGTCAATGTCCTGACAGTTGACTACATGACCTGCTGAGCTGTGGTCAATGTCCTGACAGTTGACTACATGACCTGCTGAGCTGTGGTCAATGTCCTGACAGTTGACTACATGACCTGCTGAGCTGTGGTCAATGTCCTGACAGTTGACTACATGACCTGCTGAGCTGTGGTCAATATCCTGACAGTTGACTACATGACCTGCTGAGCTGTGGTCAATGTCCTGACAGTTGACTACATGACCTGCTGAGCTGTGGTCAATGTCCTGACAGTTGACTACATGACCTGCTGAGCTGTGGTCAATGTCCTGACAGTTGACTATATGACCTGCTGAGCTGTGGTCAATGTCCTGACAATGAACAATATATATTATAATGTCCTGACAGTTTCTGACATTTCCTGGTCAGCTGTAGTCAATCTTAGGACAGTTGATGACATTGCCTGGTCAGCTGTGGTCAATGTCAAGACAGTTGATGACATTTCATGATCAGCTGTGGTCAATGTCAAGACAGCTGCTGACATTTCCTGGACAGCTATGGTCAATCTCAAGACAGTTGATGACATTTCCTGGTCAGTTATGGTCAATCTCAAGACATCTGATGACATTTCCTGGTCAGTTATGGTCAATGTCCTGACAGCTGGTAACATTTCGTTGACTGACTCCAAACCTTGGACAAACGCCAAGTTTTTTATGTACACTAGAGTTTTTTTGTAAATAATCCCATTACTAAAATCCCATTACTGATCGCTGCGATCAAATCTCAACAAGCAATCTGCCAAGAACCGGAACATGACCAAGCAGTAACAAAACAACACTATAGAAAATAAGGTGAATAATGTCATTCCAACAACAGTTGATAACAGTGTGCGATAATGGCAGCGGCTGTCGCTGACAGGTAAGTGTGTTGCACGTTTCCTGCATACCACCAGAGCGGCGTTCACAGGAAATGTCTAATCCAGGGCTCATTTACAGGACCAATCGTCGTATCATGGAAACACAACACTTGCCGCTATAAACGACAACGGCCTGTGAAAATGTCACATTACAGCTACGGAAAATTACGAGTATGATATGACGATGAAAACTATTGGCTGTTAATAAAAATTCGCTAAATTGTTTTTTTTCACTGGATGTGCCCTTCTTAAATGCTATTTCACTTTCAACATTACCTGTGGTTTATTTGCGCGGACACTATACGCCAGTGAGATGGATGACACAGAATTGTTTGAAGTGACACACACACACAGGCCATTGTGTGCTCAGATGTCGTTCTTTATGGCACCGACTGGGCATCCCAGATGCTGAAGCGACATGCAATGGTGAAATCTAGCTCCAATCCCACCAAAGACCATCAGTCATTGTTCATAGTGCACCTGCGTAGAGCACCAGGGTACACCAGGGTAGACCTGCAGCTGGAGGCTGTGGGTGCCAGCAGTGGGAGATGAACTCACAGACAAAGAAACGAGAGGATTAGGAACTGCAAGGCACACCTCTTTTATGAATAAGGGACAGAGGGGCATTGTGGTGGAGAGGAGCGGAGAAAGGGAATAGGCAATAGGAACAGATGGAAAATCAGAAAGAGGGTCAAGTGGAAGGGAGTGGATGCGAGGACAGGAAAAGGGGAGAGACATAGGGAAAAAGGGGAGGGAACAGTGTACGAGAAGACAGGAGAAAGGGAGAGATATAGGGAAAAAGGGGAGGGAACAATGTATGAGAGGAAAGGAGAAAGGGAGAGACATGAGGAAAAAGGGGAAGGAACAATGTACAAGAGGACAGGAGAAGGGGAGAGACATAGGGAAAAAGGGGAAGGAACAATGTATGAGAGGACAGGAGAAAGGGAGAGGCATGAGGAAAAAGGGGAAGGAATAATGTACAAGAGGACAGGAGAAAAGGAGAGACAGGGGAAAAGGGAGGGAACAATGTATGAGGACAGGAGAAAGGGAGAGACATGGGGAAAATGGAGAGGGAACAGTGTACGAGAAGACAGGAGAAAGGGAGAGATATAGGGAAAAAGGGGAGGGAACAATGTATGAGAGGAAAGGAGAAAGGGAGAGACATGAGGAAAAAGGGGAAGGAACAATGTACAAGAGGACAGGAGAAGGGGAGAGACATAGGGAAAAAGGAGAAGGAACAATGTATGAGAGGACAGGAGAAAGGGAGAGACATGAGGAAAAAGGGGAAGGAATAATGTACAAGAGGACAGGAGAAAGGGAGAGACATAGGGAAAATGGGGAGAGAACAATGTACCAGTAGTTAACAAGTCAACATTCCCCGGGGTGTGGTGCAATAACAAATGAAATGTCACCAAGTGTGGGGGGTCGACACCTGACTATCATCATTGTGACCAGGTATCTCAGGTGTTCAGATGACAATGTGATGGTCCTCTCTCAATAACTGGTATGAAAAATGAGTCGTGCCGTGGGGCACTGGCCTGTGACCATCTGTAGTGTTGACACATAGGTCAGCACATCCCCAGACTTGAGTCTACAGGGACAAGAAGATGCACACACCAGGCTTGATGCTTAGGGATACCTGTACATCAGGAGAGAGTTGCTTGCACCCAGCAACCTCTGAAGATGCTCATCCCCAGACTTGCAACTACAAGGAGAATGATTGCCTCTACACCAGGTGAGAGTTGCATGCACCCAATAGCTCTGAAGATGCTCATCCCCAGACTTGAAGCTACAGGGAGAATGATTGCCCCTACCCCAGGTGAGAGTTGCATGCACCCAATAGCTCTGAAGGTGCTCATCCCTAGGCTTGAAGCTACAGGGAGAATGATTGCCTCTACACCAGGTGAGAGTTGCATGCACCCAATAGCTCTGAAGATGCTCATCCCCAGACTTGAAGCTACAGGGAGAATGATTGCCTCTACACCAGGTGAGAGTTGCATGCACCCAATAGCTCTGAAGATGCTCATCCCCAGACTTGAAGCTACAGGGAGAATGATTGCCTCTACACCAGGTGAGAGTTGCATGCACCCAATAGCTCTGAAGATGCTCATCCCCAGACTTGCAACTACAAGGAGAATGATTGGCTCTACACCAGGTGAGAGTTGCATGCACCCAATAGCTCTGAAGATGCTCATCCCCAGACTTGAAGCTACAGGGAGAATGATTGCCTCTACACCAGGTGAGAGTTGCATGCACCCAATAGCTCTGAAGATGCTCATCCCCAGACTTGAAGCTACAGGGAGAATGATTGCCTCTACACCAGGTGAGAGTTGCATGCACCCAATAGCTCTGAAATTGCTCATCCCCAGACTTGAAGCTACAGGGAGAATGATTGCCTCTACACCAGGTGAGAGTTGCATGCACCAAATAGCTCTGAAGATGCTCATCCCCAGACTTGAAGCTACAGGGAGAATGATTGCCTCTACACCAGGTGAGAGTTGCATGCACCCAATAGCTCTGAAGGTGCTCATCCCTAGGCTTGAAGCTACAGGGAGAATGATTGCCTCTACACCAGGTGAGAGTTGCATGCACCAAATAGCTCTGAAGATGCTCATCCCTAGACTTGAAGCTACAGGGAGAATGATTGCCTCTACACCAGGTGAGAGTTGCATGCACCAAATAGCTCTGAAGATGCTCATCCCCAGACTTGAAGCTACAGGGAGAATGACTGCCTCTACACCAGGTGAGAGTTGCATGCACCCAATAGCTCTGAAGATGCTCATCCCCAGACTTGACATTACAGGAACAATGGCTGCCTCTACATTGGGGGAGAGCACCCAGCACCCTCTGAAGATGCCACAACGTGCTTGCTCCACACACACAAACAGCCTATATCCTCCTTGGGACCTTGAAGCATGATGGTATTGGTCACTGACTTGTGTGTGGTTGGTGTGGCCATCCCTGGAGATGGGAGTAGAGGAGACTATCAGTATAATCTACAGCGAGCCTTCAGTTGTAGTGCATTACAGTGGAAAGCCTCATACTGTGAACAAAGCCAGGAGACATTAGGGGCCGTTCACCATTGTCTATATTTACCTATTTCTACAAACTGTACTAATTCTTGTACCCCTCCCCGAATTAATACTTTAAAATGTTAATAATTTTCCAGATTGCAGTGCTTGTAAATAGGATGCACAATGGCCGTCAGATTATGTTTACAAACAGTTATCTCCGATAACTGTGTTAGCTTTACGTTTTTCAACATATTGATCATTGTTTTCCACGAAGTTGTCAATTTCCCAGATGTCGGACTTCGTTGCAACACCGCCCAGTGAAGGGTTACACAGTTTAAAACAAAAGTAGTTCCGTGACAGTTTACAGCACGACACAACACAAATTTGTATGCAGGCCTTGACGCCTGACCCCCATGCAACATTAAACCAAGAAAAAAGGCTTACATTAACAAAATGGAAGTAATTTCTTGGTGTTCTCATCCATATATTGACAAGAAAGACCACCATCACTCCAAGCCTTGACCATAGCTGACCAGTCCACAGCTGCACAGGACATGACAAGGACATTCTACTTGTTATCCAGATATTGACCATAGCTGAACAGAAAGTAAAATAATGTGACCAGATTTCCATAATGTATGTATTTTCCAATATACAATACCGGTTTTAGAGATTTCTTGAGGAATATGGCCATAACACTTTTTAATATGGATTTGCTTGAAATTTACAAACCATGACAAAAAGTACTTATTTTTTTGAGTTCATCACGCAGATAAAATATTGAAAGACAAACTGATTGCGGTCAAAGATCAAATATGTTAGATGCTAGGCAAATTTCCTTTGAAACCTAGCAGATTTTGTTTGATGTACACATATTTTATTGCCTCATAGATGGTGATACTCTAACGAAATCAGAATGCTATAGGCCGATTAACAAATAAATAATTTTACATGGATTTATGTAGCTTTACACAGAATTTCAAATCAAAAATACAGATTTTAACAAAACAATTTGGCAGGTTTACATTGTCCTTACACATAACGTGATTATGCGAGAAAATCTACACTTTTCAATTCTTGAACCACGAATTAAATCAAATAATCTCCTTTAAAACACAACAAAATCAACAAATATGAGATTTAAATACTTAAGTCAACCTTACATTTTGAAGCTGACATTTTGGTGTTTATGGTGGCTTCACATTAGTCATAATGTAAAAAAAAATTCAAAGGGAATATGATAATTAAATGTAATAAAGTTGAACCACTGCAATGTGACAACGCAGGAATTCCCACAGACTTGCCCACGCAAACTAACCATAAAGAAACCCAATATCTACATATAGCACACACAATGCTACTACTCCATGATGATTACTAGAGATCTTTTTGCAAGCTAAGATATAATATGCTATTAAAAAAATTCAAATATGAAAATCGTACCCGCGATTTCTTGGGGATTTGAAATGGCAGTAAACTTTATAAAAAACGGAACTTCAAGATCAAGCTAACAGCATCACATCAACCTCTGCAAACAGATTATGAAACAATGATGCAAAATTAACTATAATCATTACCTGCTACAGTCATTGTCAAACAAACAAACAAATAAAAATGATAGAGGCATAACAGTGAAATATGCTGCGTGGCTGTAATTTCAAAAAAAGATCATAGGTTGAAACATGGTTGCGATCAGAGAGGAATAAATGTCGACCAATGCAGAGTCATCCATCATACGCCTAATTATCGGGGAGAACTCAGTGACAGACCATTGCCAAACAAACAAATCTGCAGATAAAAATTATAGAGGCTTGCATAACGGTAATATATGCAGCATGTGGCTGCAATTTCCAAAAAAAGATGGTGGTTGAAACACGGCTGCGATCAAACAGAAATAAATGCCGACCAATGCCGAATCATCCATCACATGCCCCATTCTCAGTGAGAACTGGGTGACAGAGCATTTGGAAATATAACAAATTAACTTCTGGGGCATGTAGCTTGTAAATAACCATTAAATCATTGTTAACGGTCTGCGAGGAACCATGATTCACAGATGGCGTTACTCCAGAAAAATGGGCGACTGTTTTTCTATGGTAGACATTTCCAGGAATTGAGAGATTACGTAACACTGTTTTCAAGGTGATGTATTGAAATAAAATTCTCGGTTTAATGTGTGTGCAAGTTACGGGAGGTATGAATTTAAAACTATAAATTTAATGGGGATTAAAGTTATGTGGTATTCATGTGATAGCGGGAGGTGATCAGGTAAATATTTCATGGATGTACGTTTTTATGATTTGTCAATGAAAATAAAGATCTTTAAGAATAAACGTTACCTCAGTGTCGATGCATGGATCGGAAAGCTGGAGGCGCACACGAGTGATAGAAAACAAACCGAACTCCTTTGAGAACAAATGCCTCCGAAAGATAAAGACTCCCGAGGAATCTATCGGAGAGACCACACGCAACAAAGAAAGAGAGAAGACAACGACGAGAAAGAAGGGTTGGATGTGCTTGGGTCCTGTGCTGAGAATGATAACAGAAAGACTACATAAAACAGCACTTAAGTGAAATCCATATGGAAAAAGGCCTAAAGAAACTCTGAAAAGACCCATTTATATATAACAGTGAAAGGTCATTAACCTTAGAACACTAGATAGGATGGCTTCTGTGTCTCAGAACAAAGGAAGATGGGGCGTGATAATTTCCACGCTGCGAGATACCCTGGACGCAGAAAGGTCAGACTTGGGGTCAATTACACTATATCAATTCCAATTCCACACCAATTCCACCTCAAAAATACCAATTCCGAAATACCAAATAGTTCCAAACTTCCAATTATCAATTCCATATAAAAATAACAGATGTGAAGCGAGCAACCGTACACAAACGCCAAACATAACATAAATTTTTAGGGCAGTTTTATTTAATTTGTGCATATTATGGTACATAACGGCAAACAAATATGGCAAACACAACATACATTATTTTTACTGCTTATTTGGAGTGAATCATTTGGAGTCAATCAAAGTTAAAAAGTTACAAGATGTAACTGAAAAATAATTGAGAAACCAATCACATTTTCACCAATTCCAAATACGTAAATTCCAAATTCCAAAAACGTAACATCAATTCCAATTCCGGAATTGGCTTTCCGATTCCAATGTAACTGACCCCAAGTCTGGAGAAAATACAAGAGGAAGAAATTGGCAACTGTCAGAAGAGCCTGATGAAGAGGACAGGTGAGAAGATATAATATGATCAGGTACCACCAGTAAAGTTACACATCAAACCACTAAGATTAATATCCCCCCCAGTACGTGCAGCTGAAAAATGACGGGTATGTTAGCCAGGTAAATGCATCAGAGAAACAACAGGTGAAGAATAAATGCAGAAATGAAACAACAGGTAGTTTGGCAAGGTAAATACACCTACGAAATGACAGGTAGGCTAAATGCCGCAATAAAATAACAAATAAATCAACCTGGCAAATGCAGCTGTGAAATAACAGAAAAATAATGACCAACAATGTATGAAAGGTGTACACGCAACCGCTATCATGGTTAGTACCTGTCACACTGTGGTGACATTTTCACAGGTGAAGTAGATGAATATTTAATCTGCAGTCATAGAGGCCTGGATGTCGAGGACATGCGACAGGTAGTACTGACGCAAACTGTTAAGCCACAACATAACTACCAAGTACCTTGCAGGTATGAGTGAGGCATTAACAAAATACTGTGCAAGATTTGGTGGCATGCAAAACAACGATTCAGATGGTTACCATGGTGATATCCACACAAGGCGACATCACACAAAATCTGTATGTCCTGCCTCGTAGACATGTAGATGCACACCTCTCGCACATATCAAGTATTTCAGAGCAGCAACCTGGTGTAATGGATTAGCAGAACCGGTGACGGTGGACAGACCCAGGAACTAAGGAAGAGGCATTCATCACTGGACAAACATTCATTCAGCAAAATTGCTGCAACATTCCACAAACCAGGAACACTCCACAAACCATTCCATAAACCACTTCACAAATCATGGAACATTCCACAAACCAGGAAACATTCAACAAGGTAGGAACCGTTCCACCAACCAGGAACCATTCCACAAACCAGGGAACATTCCACAAACCTGGAAACATTCAACAAGGTAGGAACCGTTCCACCAACCAGGAACCATTCCACAAACCAGGGAACATTCCACAAACCAGGAAACATTCAACAAGGTAGGAACCGTTCCACCAACCAGGAACCATTCCACCAACCAGGGAACATTCCACAAACCAGGGAACATTCCACAAACCTGGAATCGCAAACCACTTCACAAACCAGGGACCATTTCACAAAGTTAACTAATGCGCCCATAAGATAACGTCATCATTAATCATAATGTTACAATAAGGTTTCTAGAAAACATTTTTCAATAATTTCATTACAAAAATATAAAAAGTTCATCAATATCTATGAGCTTAATTTTGATCGGACAAATATTTGTCTTTTCCACAAGAAACAATGTTGCTTGAAACACCTTTTCATAGTTCATTAATATTACACGCTCAAAACAGAGCTGATGATAGGAACCATGCTTTACGAGCGCATAAGAAATGGAGTGAATTGGGTCCCTGGACTAGCAAACTCTGGGTTAAGGGAAGAACATTGTACAGTTAAGCAAAATTAAACCACATCTAATTGTATGTAATTGTATGCAAAATTTGATATAAACTAAACCAACATGTCATTTTATATTTTTATACCTGAAAGATCATTTTGATGCCAACAACCCCCTTAGCTAAATTATCATCATAACAATTGCAAATGTTTTACGAAATCATTATTTCAAGTATCACAACAGTTCATGGCGTCTGCTAGGCACAATACAGTGTTTAGAAACAGATGGGCATAAATCAAATTTTTCCCTAAATGTTTTACGGTGATAAGCACTGACTAATAATATGTGACCACACAGAAGTTGCCAACAAAACTGTCTGTGGCATCCATTTTGTTTACAAGGGCAGCAAATGTGTCTACTGTTATAGCGCAAACTAAATACCTTTGCTCTTAGAGCATACAGCTGTTAACACACACACATAATTTGAGTAAAAATCCTCTGCACAGTATTTTTTGAGCAAATTGATTAGACCGATGCATTACTCACTTGATTGGTGCGCATAGATGCCATTGTTAATTTGATGCAGTTCTCGGTGATTCAGAACCGATTGGTGACACCCCTAGGAAGATGTCTCTGTGGCAAATCCATTGGTGTGGAAGGAGCAATTGGAGGAGCATTGAAACTTTTAGAGAAAACTCTGTAAACTCAATACATGGTCACCATCTAATTACAGACATGTTTATATGCTTGTGTGGTGATGCAAATATCCATTATATGGATTGATTATGAACATCAACGCAAGCATGTAAAGCAGACATCTGTAGCACCTCAGATTTGTTCTAAATGCGTTCTGCGTTGAGGGGCATTTGTTTGCAGGTAAAGTACGCAGTGTCTGTCGTGTTTCCTGAATTGGTTGTTTTCCTAGCAGGCACGTCAATAGCCATAAATACCTTTCATACCTGAGTGAACGCAGATCACTCATGACCCACATGTAGTAGTCAACCTGATAAATACTACATATAAGCAGCTACATCCAGGTGATCTGTGGATCATCCGAATGGATCATCCAGTTGATCTGTGGATTATCTGAATGTTTCACGTTAAACTCTGACAAGGCCTACTTATCTACCTTTCTGTTCATGGTTTCAAACCACACTGTGGACACAAACCACAACGATACACATATATGCACATATAGACATTCGCCAGAGACAATGACGTGTCACCATGTCATCTGGGTCGTTGAAACGTCACCACAACAGGACAACATTGGGCTAGCGAGGAGTACACAGAGAACAAGCAATGACATGTAGTCATAGCAACACACTTGTACACAACACATCTAGCGCCATCTACATCCTGTCGACCCACAACGAGACCTCACAGGAGTGTCGGGTGACTACTGTTTTGGTGACTGCGCCACCGTCTCTGTAGCTGTATTGGTTTGGTACATGGTACTGTCAACAGGATCTCAGTCCAGACATCAGTTTGTTGTATACGACGATATTGCGCGAATCTGCTTCAAGGTGCACCATTGTATAGATGGTTGCAATACGACACTCTCCTAGAATGTTGACGACAAGGTGACAGCGGTGGACTTTCAGCTACACACAGCTCAAAGCACAGAACAACGACGACACCGGTGCCCCTAGAGGACATTCACACAAGATCGTGTCACACTGACAAGCGCCATCTACTGGCAAGCATATGAAGCCAGTGAGTACCCCCTGGTGTCATTCAGTGGTACTGCGAGTAGTTGTCGCTGAAGTTCTCGGTGTAATACTGACTCTGCTGAAGGTATTCCTTGAGTCGAAGCGGCACTGGCAGCTGCATGATGTGGTCACGCCGTACACACTTGAGGATGCCGAATCGACAGACGTGTTGCAGGGAGTGAACCGTCTGGAAGCGCGACACGGGGAAGAGGAGCTGGATGGGAGCGGGTGGGAGACCGGGAGCACGCGGTCGCAGGAAGTAGAGGAAGCGTCCGCTGCGGGAGTGCGCCATAGCCTTTTCGATGAACTCGACGATTGTTGATTCGCCGTGCGACTTTGGTTGCGAGTAGAAACTGAACATACCTGGTGGGAGAAAGAGAAAACAGGAATGAAAAGTAATGAACATTGGTGAAAAATATGGCTATAATGATACACTAAATCACGATATGAATGATATGACATGAATCGTGATACATGATGATACACGGTTGTAAAAAACAATTTATTTCAGACACATTACGCAGCTGTAAATGTCTACTGAAAACAGGAACAAAATCGTAATAACTAAAACTAGTGAAGTCTCTAAATCGACATCAAGTGAGATTTTGATAGGTGAAAGTGAATTGGACTCAGTTGACGCTGATTACGTTACAAATGGGTGGACTCAAAATGGTTTCCCTGGCTTGCTTTTGATGTAGTTTCAAATGCAACAAGATAAAACTTTGGAAAATATGTTTGCATGTATCGTATATGTATCGCGATTCGTGTAAAATATACATTGAGTATTGCATTGTAAGAAAAGTATCACGGTTTATCGATGCATAGATGAATTGTTACAGCCATTGTGAATACATTCATTGCGTTGAGAGTATAAATTAACATAAATTTTTCGCTTTAACACAGCTATTATAGATGACATGGGACAGTTACTTGCCACACCATCTGGCGAGCAGAAGCATAACAAATTCCCAGAATTCATTGTCTGAAGGTAACTACTGGTTGTTCTACTGTTGAAGTTTGTTAACTTTAATAGTTGTATTAAAAAAAAATTACATTGACTGGAACATTGCCCGATAAACAAAGATGTAGAATATCAGCATGTAAGATGAAAGAGAAAAGAATAGAGAAAGTTGAGATGCTGAAGAAGTAACCGAGAGGGTCACGAAAGTTACACCAGCACAAAAACGGCAAAAGTGGCTCTATGTCCGCACACTACACTGTATAAACTATTGCCATTCACAGTTTTGTGAGTTATCTGATCTAATGATAAAGTCAATTCTTTCAACGATTTAAAAAAGTACACCCTCTTTCTTTAAACCCCATGATTTAAAAAAGTACCTCCTCTTTTTTAAGCCCCATGATTAAAAAAAGTACACCCTCTTTCTTTAAACCCCATGATTTAAAAGAAGTACACCCTCTTTCTTTAAACCCCATGATTTAAAAAAGTACACCCTCTTTCTTTAAACCCCATGATTTAAAAAAGTACACCCTCTTTCTTTAAACCCCATGATTTTAAAAAGTACACCCTCTTTCTTTAAACCCCATGATTTTAAAAAGTACACCCTCTTTCTTTAAACCCCATGATTTTAAAAAGTACACCCTCTTTCTTTAAACCCCATGATTTTAAAAAGTACACCCTCTTTCTTTAAACCCAATGATACTTAAACTGTTCACACGCTACGAGATTAACATCAACGAACCTCATTTGTGATGGACTAAAACAATTGAGGAGGAAGTCTTAAGCAGCTCACAGACAACTACTCAAAAGACGAGAAACTACTCTACTAAGAATCTACTCAATCATGTCTATTCTGCTGAGAAGATATTTGCTTGAAAATCGAGTAGACCTAGTTGGAAATTCATTTGGTTGCTCATGTCAAAGTCGGTTCTGTGGGTAGTTTTTAAATAAAAAAATTTAAGAAATCAATATAATTATCGCTATTAAAAGTCAAAGCTATGGAACTCTAGTGCAATAAACGAAAATGGAATTTCATTGTTTTGATCCTTCAACAACATATCTGTTGAGGAATCAAAACAGTGGAAGTCCACTTTCATGAGTTAGAAGTGCGTGTAATAGACTGTAATAGACTCATATCCCACTAACCACAGGGTGCAGATCAAAATGAACTTTTATTGTTTTGACTCTTCAAAACTGATATGATTACTGAATCATGCAGGTTGCAATTTTTCATGATTTCGTTATGACTCAATATATTTCCTATATATATATATATATTGTGTTTATGACTCAATATATTTCCTATGTATATATATTGTGTTTATTATAACATGTTTTAAATCAAATTTAGAGTCTTTATAAAGTAAACTGCTCAATGCTGCATGTAATGCCACACAGAAGCCTAGTGGAAAAAGTGGGTAACATCTGCCTATTAATTTTAGTGGGTGGGAGCATCGAGGGGAAAGCATGGGGGAAAATGTCTGGGGAACTTCCAGAGGTGGCGGGGGGAAGACTGTCCAAATTGTATGCTTGCACAACTCCCAGTTATATATCATTCCACAGACTTCCAGCAGTCCAGCACTAGTTTTGACCACTTCACCACTTCAAATTCCTGTCATCACTGCAGACAGTTTCTAATACACCTTGCAATAAAAGCCAATGCCAAGAGACAAACTCCAGGTATTGTGGCTGTCAATTGAGCCAATATTTCACCGTTAACCTGTTTTCTGTTTTACGCCATTAAGCAATTCCGAACACGTGCCACTTAATTCGAGACCGGCACTGATTCTTGCCGGGCTTGATGTATTACTGAAGGCATCTAACCTGAGACATCAATTTATGAAATTCCAGTCATTGTACCATTTACATTCAGAGCGATGCAGTGATTTAAAATGACTGGTTTGTGTGATGTAAATGAGGTGGTTTACTACAGCTGCAAGCCATGATACGCATCACAATATTTGTATCACGATATGAGTATCGCAATACATAACGTTACACAATTGTAAAGAAACAATCTATTTGCACAAAAATAATGATGTCTCTAATGGGAGGTCAAGCGAGACTTCGACAGGCAACAGGCAAATTTTACTTTGTTGTTGATGCATCGATGATCTGTTACAGCCCTATGGCTTAGTACATGATTTCTGAAAACTCTTAAGCATCACAGTTGGCCCAAGAATCAACCTTGCACATTCACTGTTTTAATCATCTTGATGTGATGGCTTGAACTGAATCAAAAACATTTTTGTACGCCAAATACAACAGTTCCCTTTTTAGATTCGTTACCACCAACAGCTTCCTTAACTGTAAGATAGGTGGCACCACTACTGTTGCTAGCATGTTATTACCATCGCTAACTACAACGATACATGGGCAAAAATTTCATGAACTGAATCATCATATATTACAAAATATGAATTATCAGTTTCACTAAAACTAGAACTAAAACTAGTTAAAACCCGTGGTCTGTTGCTTACATAAATCAAACAATTACAAATATCGCAATCTAGAACTGAAGCAGACATAACAAGTGCTGTACCAATACTGTGATGGTGAGCAAAGGATTATGGGCCATTCAGCATCTTGGGGGAAGTGCTTACCTTTGTAATGCTCAATGCGGGTATGATGAGTCGTTCCTTGGGATCGGAAGGTGAGGCTAAGGATGTATCGGTCATCAGAACTGTCCCGCACCAAGAATGACCCATCCACCTTGTCGGTCAACTTCGCTTCGGCATCGTCCCAGTTCAGTGGGCCCCAGTACCAACCACACTGCAAGCACAAGACAGAAAGACATGTTGAAATCAATCCCCCACCACCACACATGGGAAACGTCAGTAACGAATCGGCCCTCTCAAGCATCACACATGCACCGCTGGCCTCCAGAGCAGAAATGTTGACAACTACTCAAAAACTCAAAGACAACTACTCAAAGACTTTCTCAACCTCTGTCAGGACCAATGCTGCAAGTTGCGGATCTCCTACACAATCACTAAAGGACACACTGCCTGGATGAGATCAGTCATTCGACAGATCACTCCATGCATACATACAGAACAGAGATTATGAAGTTAGTGCAGTTACATTGTCACCAGATGGCACTGCATGTCGCATCACATCGACCAATCAAAGACACTCAAATCAGCATTGTCTGGCCTGTCTGGTTGATCTCTTGTCTATCTGTCAACATAACTGTCAACTCTCATGCACAAGCACTGAGACTCGTGGTAGTGCATTAAATGTCACAGTTTCACAGCAAAGGTTTAATGCCTCATGCACATTTAAATAATCTTTAACAATGAAAATTATGAAAAAAATGTCCTCCTTTTTTTTTAACCGAGACATATAATCCATTTGTGTGTGATGCAAGCAAAGGTCTCAGTTAATTTGACCAAATAACATGTGAAATGCGGTCAGTGACTGGTCAACAGCTATACATCAACCAATGGTATTTTCTGGTGGAGAGCAGTGTAAGCAAGTTTTGAAGATGAGTTTTACTTTAGCTTTGGAATAAAAAGTGTCTTCACATTTTGACATTCACTGAGGTCTATGATCTGGGGGAATTTGTGGCCTGCGGCCCCTGATCAAAAAAATTAACCCTGCAGAGGTCGACAGCTATGTGACAAGCTGAGGCTGGGAGGCAATTCAGGAAGTAACATGCATAAACAAAATGTAATTTATTAATAAATAATGATAAATACATGCCTTTATGGTGCATACATACATTAATACAAAGATACAAACAAGCATGAACACATACCACGCACGAACACATGCACGAACACAATGTATGGCATTTATAAATTACCTACATGTACCAAAAATTATTAATTTAATATGTTGAAATTTAATAAATAACTTGGTATTCTGAACAAGTTGTTGCCAGCCGCATTGTCTTTGCAGCAATGGGCCAGGAAACACTAATAATCCTGCCTCTATATAGAGAAGAGTTCTACTTTGACTTGTGATATTCACTGGGCTGCAGCACTTGCCACAATGAAGTGCAATCTATTGGACCTTAGTGCCCACTAGAAAGTACAGACAGTTCAGTACACGCAGCACCAACTGAGCTGCATGCACTTTTAGTACAGTTCAATGAACTCTAGTGCCGACTGCACTGCACTGCCATCCCACAACCTACACTGTGTGAGATTTAATTGCAATGTCTGCTCAATATTGGACGTCCTGTAATTGGTAAATACACGGGTCTAAAGTTACCTTTTGTCAGTGGCTTACATGCAGGATCTCAGGCCAACAGTGCAGAATTAAGTGCATCCTTATCAGATGGTGTAGTCGCTGTTCAAGCATACTTAACTGCTGTGGGATTATAGCGTTCTGGAGCAGACCCACGTGCTCATTTGATTCACGGACCACACATGGCTCTTATGATTGTAATTATTGTGAAATCAAATAATCTGGTTTATCCTATGTATAGGACAGTGGACTACATGTTGGACATGTCAGTGTTTTACCTGTCATGTCAGTGTTTTACCTGTCATAGCAATGGGAGACATGTCATTGTTTTACCTGTCATAGCAATGGGAGACATGTCATTGTTTTACCTGTCATAGCAATGGGAGACATGTCAGTGTTTTACCTGTCATAACAATGGGAGACATGTCAGTGTTTTATCTGTCATAGCAATGGGAGACATGTCATTGTTTTACCTGTCATAGCAATGGGAGACGTGTCATTGTTTTATCTGTCATAGCACTGGGGGACATGTCATTGTTTTACTTGTCATAGCACTGGGGGACATGTCATTGTTTTACCTGTCATAGCACTGGGGGACATGTCATTTTTTACTTGTCATAACACTGGGGACATGTCATTGTTTTAATTGTCATAACACCGGGGGACATGTCATTGTTTTACTTGTCATAACACTGGGGACACGTCATTGTTTTAACTGTCATAACACCGGGGGACATGTCATTGTTTTACATGTCATAACACCGGGGGACATGTCATTGTTTTACCTGTCATAACACTGGGGGATATGTCATTGTTTTATTTGTCACATCAATAGGGGCATGTCACTGTTTTACCTGTCATAGCACTGGGGGACATGTCATTGTTTTACCTGTCATAGCACTGGGGGACATGTCATTGTTTTACTTGTCATAACACTGGGGACACGTCATTGTTTTAACTGTCATAACACTGGGGGACATGTCATTGTTTTACCTGTCATAACACCGGGGGACATGTCATTGTTTTACCTGTCATAACACTGGGGGATATGTCATTGTTTTATTTGTCACATCAATAGGGGCATGTCACTGTTTTACCTGTCATAACACTGGGGACATGTCATTGTTTTACCTGTCATAACACTGGGGGACATGTCATTGTTTTACCTGTCATAACACTGTGGGACGTCATTGTTTTACCTGTCATAACACTGGGGGATATGTCATTGTTTTATTTGTCACATCAATAGGGGAATGTCACTGTTTTACCTGTCATAACACTGGGGACATGTCATTGTTTTACCTGTCATAACACTGGGGGACATGTCATTGTTTTACCTGTCATAACACTGTGGGACGTCATTGTTTTACCTGTCATAACACTGGGGACATGTCATTGTTTTACCTGTCATAACACTGGGGGACATGTCATTGTTTTACCTGTCATAACACTGTGGGACGTCATTGTTTTACCTGTCATAACACTGGGGACATGTCATTGTTTTACCTGTCATAACACTGGGGGACATGTCATTGTTTTACCTGTCATAACACTGTGGGATGTCATTGTTTTACCTGTCATAACACTGGGAATATCATTGTTTTACCTGAAAGATAATCTGGATATAATCTAGGGCCTGTGAAATGTTTTAGGAATTTGTTTGCACTAGTAAAACTGTTTGTTAACAGGCAAGTTTGTTCTTCGTTGCCACTGTAGATGACTTTCAACATTGAGCACACACAAAATTTAGGGACTGTTGACAACTGTCGACATGTATCTATCTATTCACACAGACCATACTAAGGGGGGTTAAGACATGCTGATTTAAATTAATGTCAGTCGCACGAGAAATATGACCACCATTACGTAATGCAACGCTGCGTGGTAAGCTGTTACATAACTACTACTGCTTTAAATTGCGAAACCATCCACTGTTAATTATTGAAGATAAACGTTTGTAAACACATTCTGATGGTTATTGTTGCACGGTGCATATACGTGCACTGTGTCAGAGTTTATTAAATCTGGAAAATTATGAACATTTTTAAGTACTAACTCAGGGAGGGGGGTCTGGGAATTAGTATGCTTTGTATGAACAGGTAAAGGTCGACATTTGTGAACAGCCTCGTCTGAAGAAGGAAGAAGGAACAGTGAAAGCTATGTACTGCTACAATTTACAAACACATGGGTTCTCTGAACCGGCTTTGGAATCTCTCATTTCCTTCACACGTGAATCATTCCTGCCAGAAATCTAAGTTGATTTCACAGAGTGCCGTGTGTGCCGTATGATGCTAATCACAGAATAAAAAAACATCTTTATCCTATCAAAGTCTGAAGCAGCAAATTGAAATGCCCTGGCCAATAACACATACGGCAGCTAAACGGCTAAATGGAACGTTCACTATCGATTGCACACGATCTAGAAAATTCACGGAACTATGCCAGTTTGGGGCCTACCCGACATTTTGGAATTATTTTGAATCTTTACAGTGGTCAACAAAGGAGGTTTAAAATTTTAACATAAAAACAAAACATGATTTTGACCAGCCCAACATATAAATAAGTTATAGAGTCCAGCAATCATTTCGCAATAATGTTCTGGCCTTGAATGCATTAAATAATTAATTAACATTTGTAAATGAAACCCGATAGATGGAGGTGAGTGGGGAACAGGGGAGGGGAACAAACTAAGTGATGTGGCCCCCACCCGCAAGGGATCAAGGGGGAAGATGAAGAAATGAAACATGTTTGTTCATTATGACATTTTTTTATAGATTTTTTTTGTATTTCTGACAACAATTTTGTGAACATCTATCTGCTATGCCCAATCATAATCATTTCAGTTACACGCATCACAAAGAAATCACCATCATTAGTTTTGCAGAATGTTGTAGTTCAAAGGGAGAAAACCTCATGATATTGCCATTAGGATTATGGGAACATAACCAACATAATATTTATCACCACTGAAGACAGATTAACGTTATCTTCTTCTTTCAATACAATGATGTATTGTTACATCATGCATACAGTTGCTACGCTTGTCCGATACAAATGTTTCCGTTGAGTTGTCCATGAGATCATTGTTGAATGTCAAAGGTCTATAACATCCTATAGGAGATAACAGTTGTGTCAGGATGCTCACGATTTGTTACAGCTACGAATATTACTCACGGAACATGTAAAATACCTTCAGCTTATGAGAGAATGGTAATACACTGAAAGCAAGTCGAAAACAACTTCATATATTTACATTATTAATAGATATTCTTGCATCAGTGGACCAAGAAAAGGCATTTGACAAAGTGCATGCCAAGAGAACTAGTATTTGCTGTTATGAGGTGGATGGAGAAGCCGAGGTCAGAATGGTGAAAGAAACGTCTTAGGCAGGGAAGTGTCTTGAGACTCCTGCTTTTCCTTGTGGTGATGAACCTGATCAGTAGGAAAGAACAAGAAGAACTGAAGAAGAAACTGTATTCTGATGACCCAGCAGTGGTGGCAGACAGCAAGGAGGACATGACCTCCGAATGAATGTTGAAAAGACCGAAGTAATGTGGATAAGCGAACAGGAGGTGGACTTGCAGGTAGTAGTGGGTGGAGAGACCATTAAGCAAGTGGACAGCTTTGAGTACTTTGGCAGTACAGTGTGTGAGGACGGAGGAAGTAGCCACGAGGTAGAGAGGAGGTTGCAAGCAGGAGCAGTAGCATGGAGGAGGGTGGAAGGTAGTATGAGAAAGTTGATGAAACAGGTGAAGAGAAAAGGGTTAGAAGCTTGCGTGGTACCGTCGTGTGGGTTGGGAACATGTGCACTGATGAAGAGACAGGAGAAGCTGCAGGTAGCTGAGAACAACTGGGTTCGGAGAATATGTAAAGTGAAATGCGAAGACAGAAGGAAGATGGGGGAATTAAAAGAAGAGGTCGGAATGAAGAAACACCCGAGGATGAAAGTAGTGGGGAAGAGAGTGCAATGGACAGGACACATACAGGGAATGAGTGAGGAGAGATTGAGAAAGAGAACATGGAAAGCAGAAGAGAGTGGTAGAAGGAGAACAGAAAGACTGAAATTAAGATGTAGGGACAGTGAGAGATGGACAGAGATGAACAGCTGAGAGTGGGAGGGAATGACAGAAAATTGCGATAGATGGAAACTACTCATTGAGAGGGCAGAACAGATTAAGTGATGTGGCCCCACCCTGCAAGGTCTGGGGGGGAAGAAGATTTGTGCATAAATTTTGTCATTATGGACAACACCACACTTTCATAGACCACAGTGTATGTTGGTATTGTAATTAATACTCATACTTGTAAGTTTGAACTTTGTATGATTGGTTTTCCAAGCAACTTCAACAGCCAATCAATGGTAGCAGCCAAACAGCAGAAACAGCCAAATAACAGCATCAGCCAAACAACAGCAGCAGCCAAACAACAGCAGCAGCCAAACAATAGCATCAACCAAACATGCAGCAGCAGCAGCAGCAGCCAAACAATAGCATCAACCAAATAGCAGAAGCAGCCAAACAACAGTTGCAACCAAACAACAGCATTAACCAAACAACACCATCAACCAAACATGCAGCAGCAGCAGCAGCCAAACAACAGCATCAACCAAATAGCAGAAGCAGCCAAACAATAGCTGCAGCCAAACAACAGCATTAACCAAACAACAGCATCAGCAGCCAAACAACAGCAGCAGCCAAACAACAGCAGCAGCCAAACAACAGCAGCAGTCAAACAACAGCATCAGCCAAACAACAGCATCAGCCAAACAACAGCATCAGCCAAACAATAGAAGCAGCCAAACAATAAAAGCAGCCAAACAATAGAAGCAGCCAAACAATAAAAGCAGCCAAACAATAGAAGCAGCCAAACAATCAGCCAAACAATAGCAGCCAAACAATAAAAGCAGCCAAACAATAGAAGCAGCCAAATAACAGCATCAGCCAAACAATAGAAGCAGCCAAACAATAGAAGCAGCCAAACAACAGAAGCAGCCAAATAACAGCATCAGCCAAACAATAGAAGCAGCCAAACAACAGAAGCAGCCAAACAACAACAGAAGCAGCCAAACAATAGAAGCAGCCAAACAACAATGGAAGCAGCCAAACAACAGAAGCAGCCAATGCAGCAAAGTTAGCCACACATAAGAAATCATAATTCATCTAAACACTTCCTGCTCTCATTGTCACAGATTGTAAGCTAAGAATAATTGTTGTCATTCCTAATTGGAGAGTTCTGTCACAGCCCACTGGTGGAATTATCCGCGATCCATGCCTGTGACCACAGCTCCTGTGCAACGTGATGACAGCAGCGCGCAAGCCCGATGGATTCTCCCACCTGTCAGCTCACACCCACAGCAAGCAAATCAGGAGACGGGACCACGCCAACGATAAATCACCCACGGCAAACCTAACCAGGATTCCTGAAGCATCCATTGGGACCTGATGTCTCGCATTGCACCGTCTATTGCAGTACCTGGACGCAGAGATTTGATACATATGGTCGGAGACAGAGTGCATGTGTGGGACAGCATGACCCACATCAAACGAGTGACTCTGTAAGGAGATCACAAGACAGAGCTCAACCGATCCACCTACATGATGGACCCGAGACCACTGGCCAGGGCCAGACCACCTTGCCAAAGAGACCCTGGAAAGCGTGTTACTGTCATTTTAATGATGGTAAGATACATTGTATTTTACTGTCATTTTTAACGGCCATCAACGCACATTTTTTTAAAGCACTCCTATTACGTTGCGTAGGTGAGCAAGGTTCACGTATTCTGTACTAATGCTTAGAACTTTCATATGTTGGCAATGGACAACTGCTGAAAGCTCGAATGTCAACACGACAACTAATACATCGAACACACCAACATTTTAAAAACAGTTACTGGGTTAGGCAACAATTGAGGAACGTGTGTTGTTTACAAAAAATTCACACAGAACAGTTCAGTTAATTGATGCTTGATGTGTGAAGGCATAAACAAAATCGTAGTTTTCCCAGGGGCCCAGGAGATGCCATAATGGTGGTCTTGCCTTGTCTGACCCCCAGTTTCGATCCACTGAGCCGGTTTTTAAAGAAACCACACATCCATTTTGACATGACGACTAGCGGTAGACGTTTACAGGATGCAATCATTTTGGAAATTTCATAATAGCGCGTTGTGTAAACATGCGCCATGTGCACAAGACAGGTGCGTTGTGTAAACATGTGCCATGTGCACAAGACAGGTGCGTTGTGTAAACATGCGCCATGTGCACAAGACAGGTGCGTTGTGTAAACATGCACCATGTGCACAAGACAGGTGCGTTGTGTAAACATGCGCCATGTGCACAAGACAGGTGCATTGTGTAAACATGCACCATGTGCACAAGACAGGTGCGTTGTGTAAACATGCGCCATGTGCACAAGACAGGTGCGTTGTGTAAACATGCGCCATGTGCACAAGACAGGTGCGTTGTGTAAACATGCACCATGTGCACAAGACAGGTGCGTTGTGTAAACATGCGCCATGTGCACAAGACAGGTGCATTGTGTAAACATGCGCCATGTGCACAAGACAGGTGCGCTGTGTACTGAATCATTTGTCACCAGTCACCAGATGTTCTCTAGGCTCTGTCTCTTTCAGGGCATTATTGGGACATCGATTCAGCCGGTGACATATGGAGACTGCACAGAGTCTTTATTAATCTCATGGCTGAAACTGGTTTCTTACCAAACATGCCCAAGAAATGTAATGTTAATGATATCAAATCATGTGAATGTTAAAGCGAAACAAAGGAGATGATTTTGGAGCAATGCACCTAAGAAGTAATAAAAACTAGCCATAAAGAACTAAAATCAAGAATACCGCGCTAGTGGTTTTCTCAGAATTTGTTCTGTGAGATTCAGGTCAAATCTCAGTTATACTGGAGGCTGACATGTTAATCAGCACAACCTAGCAGTTCTACAAAATTGGCGAAGCTAGACTTCCATTGTGACGCATTAAACTGAGTTTAGACACAAACAGCGTGGCCATATCCTATTGGCAAGTACAGGACTAGGTGATTACTTGACGAGCGAATATTGCTAGAACACAGGCACTAGTGACGTAGGGTCATCTGACAGTAGCGTGTCCCATGAAATTAAGATTCTGTGTGTTCAACAAGGTTTTCCTAGAAAACCATTGGCATGATGTTCTTGATTGTGGTTGCAAATGGCTATGTTTAACTCTTATAGGTCCATAGGCCAAAAACCACGACTTTTTCCTTTTAATGCACGAATATTGTTGGCATTTTTGTTTTTCAATAATGACATCTGAATGTTTCACGGATTATCACAGATGGAACCTGCTTCACCAGTATTGCTGTACAGTGATTGACATCATATATTCTGTTCAAAGCCCTTCACAGAAGTATTGCTGTACAGTGATTGATATCATATATTCTGTTCAAAGCCCTTCACAGAAGTATTGCTGTACAGTGATTGACATCATATATTCTGTTCAAAGCCCTTCAAAGAAGTATTGCTGTACAGTGATTGACATCATATATTCTGTTCAAAGCCCTTCACAGAAGTAGGCACGGTTGATTTTAAGCAACTACCATCAGATGTTCACAGGTTGAACCATTATTCTGCAAGAATACAGAACATGGACACCAACACCAAGTACAGAGATATGATTCTGTTGTCCAATTAACAGGTTAGACCACCTGGGACAATGGCTTTCCAACAGGGGCAAGAAACCTCAATCCCTCTTGTACTGTAATCCCACCGGTCAATCACAATCTCACTTTTGGTGAGTGGTGCCTTACACATACTGACTTTTAGTTGCCAACAGTTGGCAACTACCCATCGACCAGCCATCAGCTGACAGATGCCTGATGTCCACAAAAATTGTTGCCAACAGTTGGCAACTACCCATCGACCGGCCGTCAGCTGACAGATGCCTGACATCCACAAAAAGTGTTGCCAACAGTTGGCAACTACCCATCGACCGGCCGTCAGCTGACAGATGCCTGACATCCACAAAAAGTGTTGCCAACAGTTGGGAACTACCCATCGACCGGCCGTCAGCTGACAGATGCCTGATGTCCACAAAAAGTGTTGCCAACAGTTGGCAACTACCCATCGACCGACTGTCAGCTGACAGATGCCTGATGTCCACAAAAAGTGTTGCCAACAGTTGGCAACTACCCATTGACCGGCCGTCAGCTGACAGATGCCAGATGTCCACAAGTGTTGCCAACTGTTGGTGGAGAACATACACATAACGACCACATTTGAATTTCCAACTGAAAAAGTAGTCACCAATATGTTGGCCACTGAATTGTTTGTCGTTGGGCAAGACCCTTAAAGCGCAGCAGAGGAGACTCATGACTATCAAGTCTACAGAAGTCTATCATCAAAGGTTGTCATCTACCTACACAGAAGAGGATGATACATAGAGAGATGATCAACTAAGACCATCAGCTTATCATCAACAGTTGCCATCTACCCTCACATAAGAGGATAAGCATGAAATATGGATGGAGGGAAGGGAGATGGTTAACCAAGATCTTCATGTCTAGAGTCCTCTACCATCAACGGTTGTCATTTACCCCCACAGAAGAGGATCAACCACCCACTTTTTCCACATGCATCAGGTTGCATCTAACAGCTCCCACTGGTTTTGTTTCACTACATTTGCTTGTTTTGTCAACATCTGACATTTTCGAGCATCTTCAGTAACTGCGTGAAAACTGTCTACGCCAATCTTGACATCAATTTGTGCACAATGAATATTTTACAGGTTATGAATTTATCAATAGTTGACTAGTAAGTATTAAAGCACCGCCCCAATGTGCCATTTTCACATGTCCCTAAGTTTATTTATTGTAATATCAGGACTGGTTGTTAGTGTTAAGTCTGTAGGAAATATAACAACATTTCGCCATAAGCTAAAAACTCACCTGTTTAAACTTGCTTATCCTCCATAGCTCCCCAGTGTACCAATCCAACTGTTTACAACTGGAACTACTTATTGATTAGGAACTGCTTAACCTCTATTGTTTTGGTGTGATGCGGAGCTTCGTTTTTCCCGAGGATTTTAGAAATATTTTATTATTTTAATTATTTAACTCAATGTATACTTTTACTTGCATTGTTCTCATTGTTCTCATTGCTCTCATTGCTCTCATTGTTCTCATTGCTCTCATTGTATTTATTGTTTTAGCTAATTCCATGTATATAGTTGTATTATAGTAGTAGTACTACTAGTAGTAGCAAACAATTCTTAGGATAGTTCGTTTTCATGTTGAAATGGTTATTTTGACATATCCAAACTTGTTTTTACCTTTGTAGAAATTTTCATTGCCCTATCTAGTCGACTTCATCAGTACTAATGATGTTGGAAGACGTCATCATACACATAAGGAAGTTTGACCTCTCAGATCACACAACCACTGAAAACCATCTCATAGAAACTATCTCATAGACTGGGAGTAAAAGTGGTAGATAGAGAGTAAAAGTGGTAGATAGAGAGTAAAAGTGGTAGATAGAGAATCACACAGAAGAAGAAGACTCGTAACAGAGGCCATTTGGAATCGCAAGACCAAGGCAGCGATAAACCGAGACGAGGGCAATAACTTCCTCATGTGTACAATGACGTTATCCAACGTCATTAGTACTGATGAAGTTGCCTTGATAAGATGATAAAAATTTCTACAAAGGTAAAAACAAGTATAAATAATAATTTCAACATTGTATATATATATATGTGTATATATATTCTATGCTGTTTCTCAGATATCTTTGGACCACTGGATTCACTTAACATAACACCACGACAAGAACATCTATTAGTTGACTTGAAGTCACCGACACTACACGAAGACAAGATCTTCTCTTCATAAGATGTCTGATAAGTCATCATCTACTGATGCCCTGATGACCAAGATGATGGAGATCACCAGGAACAGACTGCAGAATGACACCACCCTTACAGAGAGAACACGACTGAAAGCAGAATGACACCACCCTTACAGAGAGAACACGAGTGAAAGCAGAATGACACCACCCTTACAGAGAGAACACGAGTGAAAGCAGAATGATGCCACCCTTACAGAGAGAACACGAGTGAAAGCAGAATGACACCACCCTTACAGAGAGAACACGAGTGAAAGCAGAATGACACCACCCTTACAGAGAGAACACGAGTGAAAGCAGAATGACACCACCCTTACAGAGAGAACACGAGTGAAAGCAGAATTACACCACCCTTACAGAGAGAACACGAGTGAAAGCAGAATGATGCGACCCTTACAGAGAGAACAGGAGTGAAAGCAGAATGATGCGACCCTTACAGAGAGAACACGAGTGAAAGCAGAATGACACCACCCTTACAGAGAGAACACGAGTGAAAGCAGAATGACACCACCCTTACAGAGAGAACACGAGTGAAAGCAGAATGACACCACCCTTACAGAGAGAACACGAGTGAAAGCAGAATTACACCACCCTTACAGAGAGAACACGAGTGAAAGCAGAACGATGCCACCCTTACAGAGAGAACACGAGTGAAAGCAGAATGACACCACCCTTACAGAGAGTACACGAGTGAAAGCAGAATTACACCACCCTTATAGAGAGAACACGAATGAAAGCAGAATGACGCAGCCCTTACAGAGAGAACACAAGTGAAAGCAGAATGATGCCACACTTACAGAGAGAACACGATTGAAAGCAGAATGACACCACCCTTACAGACAGAACACGAGTGAAAGCAGAACGATGCCACCTGTATGGACAGAACATGATTGAAAGCAGAATGACAGACAGAACATGATATATACATATATATATATATATATATATATATATATATATATATTATAGACTTTGGAGCACTGATTAACTGATTATGACGCTATATAAATATTGTATTTTATTTATTATTATCATTATTAATTATATATTTCCAGACTCTTCAGAAGACTAGATGGTAGGGATGTAATGATACACTAAACCACGATGTAATACGTATCGATATATATTTGTGTCATGATACGATACATACTGCAATACAAAGTTTAACACATTTATTGAGTGCACAGTTCAGCTTGTCTACTGAAAACATACTTTTCATGAACAAATTACAATAACTAAACTGTCAAGACTCTTGACTTGGGCAAATATGATGAAACAACCCTTGTGAAATTACTTACAAACTATGAGTTGTACTGTGAACTGCTGTGTGATGATTACAAATAATATACTAAAAACTAGTTATCCAACTATCAATAATTGATACATATATTTGATAATTCGTATATATATATATATATATATATATATATATATATATATATATATATATATATATATATATATATATATTTAGTGCAATATTTTAATGATGTACTGTGACAATGAAAAATGTTCATGTAACGTACACGTATCGCAGTTCTTATAAAATATATCGAGTATTGTGTCATTAAAAAAATATCGCGATACATCGATGAATCATTGCAACCCTACTAGATGCACTAGAAGTACTCAGTAACCTGTGTAACAAAAAACATCAAGTGTTATTTCAATGATTTCCATCTTCCATGCCCATTGAGCCATCACAGACAGAAGACGTGGAGCTTGAGTTATATCCTTGGCATCATCGGTGCCAATGTCATCATTAAGGTGACGGCAGCTTACCGTGGCATAAAGGACAAATGTCACCGACATCTTGATTAGCAATGTTGCGCCACAACGACCCCATCGCTCTGGCGCGCCGTCTGCCAGGCAAGCGGTGCAGGCGGCGCAAGGCAGCTGATGCTAGGGAGTTCAATGGTTACAGGCAGGACTAGTGACGCAGGAAACCCTCGAAGGAATACAGCGTAAGAGGTCATCATAAATGGGGTAATGGGGGAGCCATGAATGGGGGTCCATCAGACCCAGGAGTGGCACAAACGAGAGGAACATTGACAATGATATAGGTTTCTGCAATGTTTTTTCTCTGGTGCAAATGTGTTTATTTTATTTCCCCTTTCATCACAGGAGCAACGAGGGAAAGAAGAGGGTGAGAGCCCCAAGGGAAGAGATTGGGATGCATTTCAGCATAACGGGAAGAATAGTATAACGCCAGACGATGGGGGTGGGTCACTTGGCGAGGATGGAACAGGGACAATTACAGGCTGTACCAAAGAGATCAGAGGCGATGAAACAGCCAGGTCGAAGGAAAAGGGGTTAGACCGCAACTAAGCTGGGAGGACTACGTAAAGACTCTAAAGAGGGACGTAACAAGACAGAGGAGGGTGTTAAGTGGAGGGAGAAGGGTGCTGATAGGAAGAAGTAGGAAGGGATAACAGCTAGGGTGGTGCAGCAGAACAAGAACTAGCGTCACCCCTTTATAAAGGGAGCAACGAGGAAGAACACATTGTGTGATTCTGCAGTGTGAATCAATATTAGTACAAAATTACATTTGATATCAAAAGCATTTAGGTGTAGAAATCATTGTAGTCAATAATGGTGAAAAGATTCGTCAGACTTGTAATTCTGATATATTAATCTCTTACTCGTTTTTCACAACCTTTTTTCTTTGCATTTCGACGGCTTTGAGCTGTCTTCATCAGACTGACTCCCATAGCTAAAAGGTTCTTGTTAAACTGTGCGAACACGTCCCAGTAGACTACATTGTGGCCACCGACTGGCATGCTGTAGGTTACCACAACATAAAGCAGACAGTTTGTGATCACACATTAAAGTCACCCACAAATCCATCAAATGCAACATCAGTAAGGAAGAAAGAAACACCTTCAAATATCTCAAAAAAAAAGAGTAAATAATGATCACATTCCCAGCTGACAAAAGTCGTGCCACTGTAGAGATGGAAAAACAAGAACATGAGAGGAAAGTACAGGTGATGCAAGTTGATGGGGAACCTTACTCCAAATTAAAGTCACACCCTGCAGCCAAATTCAAAAGGAGGCTCACTGCCTTCCTCTAAAGATTAAAGAAAAAAATCACAAAACAGCAGTAACACTATCAGTACCCATCGACACAACTCATCCCAAGACTGTATCATACACAAAAACTCCACAAGAAAGACAACCACCTCAGACCTATAGTTGATTACACAGAATCGACAGTCTATGCTGTTTCTCAGATATCTTTGGACCACTGGATACACTTAACATAACACCACGACAAGAACTTGAAACATCTATTAGTTGACTTGAAGTCACTGACACTACACGAAGACAAGATCTTCTCTTCATAAGATGTCTGATTAGTCATCATCCACTGACACCCTGATGCCCAAGATGTCTGATAAGTCATCATCCACTGATACCCTGATGCCCAAGATGATGGAGATCACCAGGAACAGACTGCAGAATGACACCACCCTTACAGAGAGAACACAATTGAAAGCAGAACGATGCCACCTGTATGGGCAGAACATGATTGAAAGCAGAATGACACAACCTGTTCAGACAGAACACAGGTGAAAGTAGAATGATGCCACCCTTACAGACAGAACACGAGTGAAAGCAGAATGACGCCACCCTTACAGACAGAGCTCGAGTGAAAGCAGAATGACGCCACCCTTACAGACAGAGCACGAGTGAAAGCAGAATGACGCCACCCTTACAGACAGAGCACGAGTGAAAGCAGAATGACGCCACCCTTACAGACAGAGCACGAGTGAAAGCAGAATGACGCCACCCTTACAGACAGAGCACGAGTGAAAGCAGAATGACGCCACCCTTACAGACAGAGCACGAGTGAAAGCAGAATGACGCCACCCTTACAGACAGAGCACGAGTGAAAGCAGAATGACGCCACCCTTACAGACAGAGCACTAGTGAAAGCAGAATGACGCCACCCTTACAGACAGAGCACGAGTGAAAGCAGAATGACGCCACCCTTACAGACAGAGCACGAGTGAAAGCAGAATGACGCCACCCTTACAGACAGAGCACGAGTGCAAGCAGAATGACGCCACCCTTACAGACAGAGCACGAGTGAAAGCAGAATGACGCCACCCTTACAGACAGAGCACGAGTGAAAGCAGAATGACGCCACCCTTACAGACAGAGCACGAGTGAAAGCAGAATGACGCCACCCTTACAGACAGAGCACGAGTACAAGCAGAATGACGCCACCCTTACAGACAGAGCACGAGTGAAAGCAGAATGACGCCACCCTTACAGACAGAGCACGAGTGAAAGCAGAATGACGCCACCCTTACAGACAGAGCACGAGTGAAAGCAGAATGACGCCACCCTTACAGACAGAACACGAGTGAAAGCAGAATGACGCCACCCTTACAGACAGAACACGAGTGAAAGCAGAATGACGCCACCCTTACAGACAGAGCACGAGTGAAAGCAGAATGACGCCACCCTTACAGACAGAGCACGAGTGAAAGCAGAATGACGCCACCCTTACAGACAGAACACGAGTGAAAGCAGAATGATGCCATCCTTACAGACATAACACAAGTGAAAGTAGCCAATGACAAGACAAGAGGAGGAAGAGAAGGAGGGGAGTATGATGGGGAGCAGGAGGGGGAGGAAGGGAGAATAGGGGAAGAGGAAGACAAGAGACACCTGAAGAATGGTGCTGAGCTGACACTAAAAATAAACTTTTTTAAGAAGTCGAAAGACTGCTTCTTGCTGCTTTTAAAATAAATTGCCTCTATAGCAGAGAGGTTGAAGATGGACTGCTCATGGTGGGTAAGATTGACTGCTCATGGTGGGTAAGATGGAGAGGACAACAGAATCTGAAACAATGTAAGAAAGCAACAAGCGCAAAGAGAGGGTGATCCATTCTTGTAGTCATTATCATGAGGTGGGTGATGATGATGTGTAGCCATTAACATCTTGCAATCTCTCCAGCCACTTCGAGTCCACCATTTCTCCAATCTTGATGTTGTCAATCCAGCCCATGTTTCTTCTACCTTTTCGGTTTCGGTTTTTTGCTGGTAAGTACCAGACTACCTGGTCTTCTGTTCCAATGGCCATACTTTGCCAGCTAAGTACTAGACTACCTGGTCTTCTGTTCCAATGGCCATACTTTGCCAGCTAAGTACCAGACTACCTGGTCTTCTGTTCCAATGGCCATACTTTGCCAGCTAAGTACCAGACTACCTGGTCTTCTGTTCCAATGGCCATACTTTGCCAGCTAAGTACCAGACTACCTGGTCTTCTGTTCCAATGGCCATACTTTGCCAGCTAAGTACCAGACTACCTGGTCTTCTGTTCCAATGGCCATACTTTGCCAGCTAAGTACCAGACTACCTGGTCTTCTGTTCCAATGGCCATACTTTGCCAGCTAAGTACCAGACTACCTGGTCTTCTGTCCCAATGGCCATACTTTGCCAGCTAAGTACCAGACTACCTGGTCTTCTGTTCCAATGGCCATACTTTGCCAGCTAAGTACCAGACTACCTGGTCTTCTGTTCCAATGGCCATACTTTGCCAGCTAAGTACCAGACTACCTGGTCTTCTGTTCCAATGGCCATACTTTGCCAGCTAAGTACCAGACTACCTGGTCTTCTGTTCCAATGGCCATACTTTGCCAGCTAAGTACCAGACTATCTGGTCTTCTGTTCCAATGGCCATACTTTGCCAGCTAAGTACCAGACTATCTGGTCTTCTGTTCCAATGGCCATACTTTGCCAGCTAGCCCAGCTTTCTTCTCTTGAAGATACAGAAACATATTGTGTAGGTGGGACCTGAGGCAGTGAGTGTATGCTTTAAAACTGATGAAGAGAGCCAATAATAGTTGCGCTCAACCATATCCACCTGTCTATAGTAAGTGTGTTCACTTGTTAACACGTGTAATGTTCAAGTAATTATAGTTGTTCTACTCTCTTGGTGGTGATGATATTAAAACGAAACCTGCTTCTACACATGAGACAATGATTGCATAACAGATGCTCTCCTAATAAATACAACTGGTGCTTAATATGATGCATGGAATGAACTCAGAATTGTTTAATATATTAATATAAAACAGAATGACTGAAGGCAGAAACCCCACACCAGGATTAGATTGCATTTTTATACAGAGTGACCGCACATAGTGCTATGGAGCCCTGGTCATACGCTGTGTTCATTCTTTGTCACTTTAGCGTGAAAACAATGCTTTAATAGGGGTTTTACAAAAAAAAATACTTGTAAAAAATAATACACCCACCCTCCCACCTTGGAAGAAGGTGCAGTTTTCCAAAATGACATTTTGCAATGGACGACAAACCACATACTATGCATGCGATAAAGTACTCATCATAAAACTGTGTCGATTCACTATTCTAACACCAATCATGGATGAAGTCCGTAAGTGTAAACTAAAGTGGTTCAGACACATGGAGTGAAGTAGCCTTCCAGTCAAAGCCATCTTTGAAGGATGATGGATGGATGGTAAATGAAGAAGAGGAACACCGCAAGAAGATGGAGGGACAACATAAAGGAGCAGACGAAACCAGGGTGGAACGAACTGAACATGAAAGATGGGGTAGGGTGGAAAAACATGCAAATAATGCAAAAATAAAGAGAACCTTTAGAGAGGAGAAATAAAAAAATATTACTCAATTCAGCTGATCATGAATAATGAATTCAGCTTAATCCAGCGCAAAGTTCACGCCACTGAGCGGCCAAATTCCTAGATTGCTAATGACATACACCGTTAATGAAGATGGCATTTGTCAGTGATTGAGAGCGTGGTAGTGTACTCACATCTTTCAGTTTGCTGAGACTACTGATGATGTCTGTGCTGCTGCTACTGCTATTGGTCGGCTCAGTCGCTGCAGCAACACCTGCAAACATAACATACTACTGGTTACACGCCTCAAACACAACACACTGCAGGTTACACATCTGTAAACATAGCACGCTGCATGTTACACACCTACAAATATATTACACTGCTGATTATGCACCTGCAAACATAACACACTGGTGGTTACACACCTGTAAACATTACACACTGCAAGTTACACACCTGCAAATACATAACACATTGCTGGTTACATGCCTCTAAACACAACCCACTGCTGGCTACACATCTGTAAACATAACACACTGGTGGCTACACACCTGTAAACATAACTCACTGCTGGTTACACATCTGTGTACATAACACACTGCTGGTTACACACATGCAAACACATAACACATTGCTTGTTACATGCTGATTTCCAGTTTGAAATCTCCCTTTCTACTACGACACGTTGTCTTCTGTCGGTCAGCCATTTTTCGGTCAAGTTGATTATGCCACCCCCAAAATGATGGGCTTTTAAGTTAAGTAGTAGTCTTTGATGTGGTACTTTGTTGAAAGCTTACTGAATATCTAAGTAGATGTTATCTACTGATGATCCCTCATCTACTGATGATCCCTCATCTACTTACTTAGTGATTTTTTTCTAACAAATATAAATGATTTGTTAAGACAGCTGCTGCTACTGTAGTCACTGCTAGTGTAATCTAAATATGTCCACGCTGAAATGAGTTATCTTTCATGGATGGTATATAATATAACACCTACATGCCTAATCCCTACTGAATCTGGAGGCAATTATGCGTTATCAGCGATAGATAACAGCTATCTCTGCACTGCTCTAAATATAACAGGCACTAACTTTTTAAGCCAATTCTAGGATAAGTGCAAAAGAAATGTCAGTCTGATAGTTGCATTGATATCAATTCCTGAATAACTTTTTTGGGCTACACTGACTGTTTAATTAAACTGGAGTTTGCAGGCCCCAGATATGACCTTCACAGACTGACTGACTCTGTACAGCTCTGCACTGTGTTTGTCAATCTACCATCAGCCTCTTCTGCCATTCAGGGCATCAAAGGAATTGTTTTAGCAGCACAAAAACCAACACTCTTATCCCATGTGCAATTGTCATCACCTTCATCATTAACATCATCTTCATCATCTTTACAATATGCCTTAATGTGGGGTCTAAATAAGTAATAAAAACACCAAAAACAATATTAGCTGCTTCCTAACAAAAATATTATAGCCCAACATGAATTTGGGCAACATCCGGTTTAAAATCCCATTGTTGAAGCAGCCATTGTTGTTTATGTGAAAACCAAGGTGCACTTTGTTTCCAATCTGTAATCATTGTCAGCCATGATTCATTGTTGTTTATGTGAAAACCAAGGTGCACTTTGTTTCCAATCTGTAACCATTGTAAGCCACGATTCATTTCAGAAAACAGACTTTTCCCGGCATTGGAATATTTCTTTAAATGTCTTTATGATTGTTGTTTAGGTCAAACTGTATTACACAATTATTCAGAATTGATTATTTATTCATTCTTAGTATATCGATTCAAGACTAGTTTTTTGTTGCACTGCACTTCCTAATGCAATGCCTTTAATGCTGAGATTTCATGACATTTCTTCACCAACAGTGCCTTGAGTGTCAATCTAACATTCCGTCGATGACAGGAGAACGTAATCACTCAAGGACAAATCTTTAAAGTGGGCTGATTATGGTAAGTTCCCAGACTCCGGCGGTGCTTGAGTGAACGTAACGTAAAGGTCAGAATGACTACATCCTGGTCAGCGGGTTAGAAGTGTTGCAAAATGAAATGCTGAATAAAAGGTCAGGTTGACATTTTTGACACGTTGACAGCAAAACAATCACCATGAAGATAAAGAGAGAGAGAGAAAGGGAGAGAGAAAGAGAGAGAGAAAGAGAGAGAGAGAGAGATCAACAGACTTGCAACAATACACCAGAGAAAGGAGATTGTTCAACTACCTCACAATACCCCGTACTGAACTAAAGAAAAAGATAGTTCAACTGTCTTCCATCACTGCCCTAGGAGATAGTTCAACAGCCTTACAACACTGCACTAAAGAAAGGTGATAGTTCAATGGCCTTGCAACACTGCTCTAAAGAAAGGAGATAGTTCAGCAGCCTTGCAATACTACAATAAAGAAAGAAGATAGTTCAACAGCCTTCCAACACTGTACTAAAAAAGTCGTGAGATTGACTGATAATAAATTGTCACAATGAACAACTACAACACTGGCCACATTAACAGTGAGATGTAGTAAGTAGCATATTGGAGAAGTAGGCCTCTCAACTGAGACCCAGTGAGAGGACTGGGTCTTCAATCCTCTCGTTTCCATTTTGGAGGAGCCTGAGCTATTTAAGCCGCACTGCCCCCAATTCAATGGCTGGCAATAGGTTCCTGGCTACATTGTAATGTAGAATCATTGGCTGGAGAAGACCTTGTCCTCCGCCACTACAGACATAATCTCTACAATGCCAGAACAGAAGGCCCCTCGTCGGCTTTATAAAAAAATGCATGGAACTCCCGAAGTGCCCTGATCAAACCCCAGTGGTACCCTGGTGCTACGTTTAGATCAGACCCCGCGGTACCCTGGTGCTACATTTAGATCAGACCCCAGCGGTGCCCTGGTGCTACGTTTAGATCAGACCCCAGTGGTACCCTGGTGCTACGTTTAGATCAAACCCCAGCGGTACCCTGGTGCTACGTTTAGATCAGACCCCAGCGGTACCCTGGTCCTACGTTTAGATCAGACCCCAGCGGTGCCCTGGTGCTACGTTTAGATCAGACCCCAGCGGTACCCTGGTGCTACGTTTAGATCAGACCCCAGCGGTACCCTGGTGCTACGTTTAGATCAGACCCCAGCGGTACCCTGGTGCTACGTTTAGATCAGACCCCAGCGGTACCCTGGTGCTACGTTTAGATCAGACCCCAGCGGTGCCCTGGTGCTACGCTTAGATCAGACCCCAGCGGTGCCCTGGTGCTACGTTTAGATCAGACCCCAGCGGTGCCCTGGTGCTACGTTTAGATCAGACCCCAGCGGTGCCCTGGTGCTACGTTTAGATCAGACCCCAGCGGTGCCCTGGTGCTACGTTTAGATCAGACCCCAGCGGTGCCCTGGTGCTACGTTTAGATCAGACCCCAGCAGTGCCCTGGTGCTACGTTTAGATCAGACCCCAGCGGTGCCCTGGTGCTACGTTTAGATCAGACCCCAGCAGTGCCCTGGTGCTACGTTTAGATCAGACCCCAGCGGTGCCCTAGTGCTAAGTTTAGATCAGACCCCAGCGGTGCCCTGGTGCTACGTTTACATCAGACCCCAGTGGTGCCCTGGTGCTACGATTACTGTCAACTATACAACTACTGGTAGTGAACCCACATAGCAACCGTACGCATGAACCATCAATGGTGCACATCATCTGTCAACAGTGCACATACACTGGAGATGGTGCACATCAACCAACAATGGTGCACATGAACAGCTGATAGTGCACATCAATCACCAATGGTGCACTTGAACAACTGATGGTGCACATCAATCACCAATGGTATACTTGAACAGCTGATGGTGCACATCAATCACCAATGGTGCACCTGAACAGCTGATAGTGCACATCAATCACCAATGGTATACTTGAACAGCTGATAGTGCACATCAATCACCAATGGTACACTTGAACAGCTGATTGTGCACATCAATCACCAATGGTGCACTTGAACAGCGCATGGTGCACATCAATCACCAATGGTGCACTTAAACAGCTGATGGTGCACATCAATCACCAATGGTGCACTTGAACAGCTGACGATGCATATCAACTTGCAATGCTGATGGCGCACATCAATTGCAATGCTGATGGCGCACATCAACCATCAGTGCTGCACATCATCCGTCAACAGTGCACATGCTGGATTATAGTAACATGTCCGTACTGAGGGTTTTGAAAAGGTGGTCCAAACATGCACAATTATTCTGCTATGATTTCTTTAAAATATTACAGTTAAACAAAATTCTCTAATAACTAAAAAGCTCAATGCGCTTTACATAAAAAGCATTAAATAAATAAAAAATAAATCTCCCAGTGTCTGCGTCCAACGTCTGCAATCTGACATCAACATCTGGGGGGCGGTGGTCATGTGGGGGGTGCGGTGGTCGTGTGGGGTGTGCGGTGGTTGTGTGGGGGGTGAAGTGGTCGTGTGGGGGGTGCAGTGGTCATGTGGGGAGTGCGGTGGTCATGTGGGGGTGCGGTGGTCATGTGGGGGGTGTGGTGGTCGTATGGGGGGAGCGGTGGTCATGTGGGGGGTGCGGTGGTCGTGTGGGGGTGCGGTGGTCATGTAGGGGGTGCGGTGGTCATGTGGGGATGCGGTGGTCATGTGGGGGGTGCGGTGGTCATGTGGGGGGCACGGTGGTCATGTGGTAGAGCATCAAGCTTTCGGTCGAAGGGACCGAGGTTTGAAACCAGCTGCTGCTGTTTCAAAACTTGGGAAATTTCGTTCACCCCACTTTACTCTTTCGGAAGACAATAAAAAGCCATTGGTCCCTTCTATCTGGTGTCTATGCCAGGGGAAGTAAAATATCCCATGCAGGGAAATGGAAAAAACTGTTGTGCGTCTCACAGAGTTGGTGATCTCAATCTATATAAACTACCTCCCAGTTTAACTGTGAACAGCTGTAAAGGGAGCATCTCATCAAGCATCTTGACACGACCCCCGAGTCCAATTATTTTTCAAGCGATACATTCATGTTTTGGGATTCACCAAAGTCTGTTTCCTTGAAGTCGGTGTATGGGGAAATATAAGTTAATTTCTGACAGAAAAACAACAGTTGTTACTCCCGTCAGGATTTAAACCCCCTTGTCCCAGGGGTGGCAGCCTTGTAGTGTCATGGGGGAGGGGGGCTGGTTGCCATGCCACTTTCCTGGAACTGCAGACAGCCATCTAATTGTTTCAGAAGGTCCGATCAGATGTCAGTGATGAGTGTATTGTCAGCAGAGCCTGGCGCTCATCAGACAATAGACATGACCAGTGGAAGATAGCAATATTATAACAATACGAATGTTGCAGATATGAAGAATGGTACTCAAGGGGAAGTGTCAAAATAATGGTGAAATATTTTATTTTAATTAGACAGGATGTAGATTGTTTTGAAGATCCTAACTGTAAGAATATGGAAAATATTCACAAATTCTGAAAGTTGAGACATAAAAAATATAATGCTGCATTGATGGCAATACATTAAGTGCATTTATAATATAAACAAACTGTCAAGGGCACACCTGAATGTTCTGAAAATTTCACTAGTGTTGTTCATATCTAAAAATACAAGTATTTTGTATTTAATGTGCCGACAGAAAAAATTTGCACTCTTATAATGTTCATTTACAATAGTATAGTCAGTGTAATTTTTATCTTTTAGTTAGACATTTCAAACAATCTTGTTTATTATTCAGAAGTCGGAGTTTTTCTAGAATTGTGCAGTAGCAAAACTATTAAGTATAAGGACTGAACAATGAACGTCTGTATATGTCATATATGGCATTCTTGATTATGATGAATTATATGCTGCTTACCATACTTGCAATCATAACATTTTGTTTTGTTCCTGGGTGTGGAACCAATATCATAGGTCCCGATAGGTACTGTGGGTCCCGATAGGTACTATGGGTCCTGATAGATACCGTGGGTCCCAATAGATCTCACAGGTCAGGGTCCTACACCCTTTCAGACCTGCAACTATCACAGCACTAGTTATCAGTAATAAAGTCACACATTCTTGGTACTCAAAACTCAAATGCATCTCACGTTCCTTGAATTGCTCTTTGTACACTTTTGTGCATTGAATACTGCACGAAGAAGCCAACTCTAATTCTAAAGTTTCTTGTTTTGAAATAACACTTGTTCAGTTATGTAGTTGGTGCATTTATCAATTTAAGGGGTTCCTTTCTCCCCTCTTTCAAGAGTAGACAACTCCCACTCTCCCATACTGGAACTGTGACAGGAACGTACTGTGAATAAACGGTCACCGAAAACCGTAGACCCATGAAAACTGGAATTGTGGCAGCTCTAGCGCATAGAGTATCATGGAATCGTGGCAGCTCTAGTGCATAGAGTATCATGGAATCGTGGCAGCTCTAGCGCATAGAGTATCATGGAATCGTGGCAGCTCTAGTGCATAGAGTATCATGGAATCATGGATCACTCACAAAGACGCTAATGTGATTCATCGACTGGTGAAATGAATTTACTCTAAAGCCACATTCGTTCTACACGGCAATTTGATATATCTGGCTTTTTTTTAAAGCACAGCACTGGGTATAACTTGCAATAACCACTCTGTGTGATCACTGTCAGTAGGTCGTTTGTTCCATCAGCTCTTTCTCCTTTTATCTGCATTATTACATGAAATGCCTTGTTGTGTTGAAAAGCGAATGATTCGTATTGAGGCATGCTCACAAGCTAGGGGGTGCTGGGTACATCAGCCCCCCTCTGCCCCCCTGGCATATCGACCCATTGAAACATGTGTTTGTCAGTTGCTGTTTTAATGTGGGCACTTAAGTATTAATTGGCTGTAGACCAGTCAATGATGGTCGGATGGGTAATGACAGGTATTTCCTTGAATTGTTCTTTGATGTTCGGATGGTTCCTAGATTCATGACCGATCAAGACAGCAATTGGGATGAAATTATTTGGTGCAAATCTATACATGGTGTAGGATAAACACCAGGGGTAAAGCAGTACTACTACCACCCCTGCCTAGGATTGGTCGAGGTAGTGTCTACTGAAGCTGAAAACAGGTTTGTCTAGCTGTGCTGTCCCTGTGGCACGGATGCCTTGGGTGTGCACTTCACTGTGCAAACAGGAAACACAAATGTGTCCCCACTTCTGAAGAGTTGTGGTTCATATAATAAAAATAATAATAAACTTTCATAAAATAAATATAAAATCTAGTGGACAGACTAGCAACTGTGCCACTGTGAACACTTTCTTACATTTGTTGTTGTTTTCAGGATAACATGCCAAGATCTAAATATCAATCATTAATCAGCTACATACTATTTTTTATTGATTAATCAGCATCGTAGCTATTAATACTTGTAACTAAAACTATACTCGAAACATGAAATATTTGAATTATTAGTATATTACTGTCATTAATATGTATGTATGTATGTATGTATGTATACATGCATGCATGTATGTATAGAGTATGTATGCATGGAGAAACAGCTAACTCTACCCCTGTACAAAGCAATAGTTTGGAATATTGTATACAAGCATGGAGACCTTAGTTATGAAAGCCGCTTATTACAATGTGTTTTGATAACACTGGAGACCAGGAGACTAAGAGGAGACCAAATAGAAGTGTTTAAAATAGTGAATGGTTATGAGGATGTTGATAGGAATATGTTCTTCAAACTTAAAGAAGGCAGTAGAACCAGAGGACACAAAGCAGCATTAGTTAAGGAGCAGTGTAGATTGGACATGAGAAAGTACTCTTTCTCACAGAGGGTGATAAATGAATGGAACAAACTGCCAAATGATTGTGTTAATGCTAGTAGTGCGAATATGTTTAAAAATAGAATTGACAGATATATGATACATATAGATGAGACAATTGTTGGACTCTCGATAAGCCAATGGCTTCCTTGTCCACTTGCCATCTGGAACTTATTGTTTGGGATGGCAATCTTGTTAAATCTTGTTAAGTATATATATATATATATATATATATATATATATATATATATATATATATATAAAAACTATATCGCACTCCATACATGCATACATGTATTATATAAACAAACTACATGACCCTTGTGCCTTTACCATGTGTTTAGTGGTGCATATTAAGGAATTACCTCTAGCAGCTACCTGTGTCACAAGGGAACATTGTGAGTCTATCACCATAGCTTCATCTTCTAAATGTCTTCTTGGCACAAAGCCTTCCAGGCACGGAAGTGAACTCATCAAAGCGAGACACGGAAGATGGATTCCTAGACATACAAGGCAGGATTAATGGTGATTACAGGTTGCGAGTTGAACTCTGAATGAGAGGGCGGCCACGCATGCAAATGCCAGAACCGACAAGCATGGCCACGTCACAGGCAGCTCTCAGCTGTGACATCTCTACTTGTCTTTTCTTGTTTCTCGAGTCATCAGTCATTCTAGTTGTTGACACAAGTACACTAACACTGCACTCTCGTTGCTGGCTGCCGCATGACACATTGTCAGTGCACCATGTGTAGTGCTAGCATTGTACTGTCGTTAGTGGCTGCCACGCACATAACACATTGTCAGTGCACCATGTGTAGTGCTAGTAGTGCACTGTCATTAATGGCTGCCACACACACACCACACATTGTCAGTGCACCATGTGTAGTGCTAGCAGTGCACCATGTGTAGTGCTAGCAGTGCACCATGTGTAGTGCTAGCAGTGCACTGTCATTGGTGGTTGCAGCACTACACATTGTCAGTGCATCATGTGTAGTGCTCGCAGTGCACTGTCACTAATGGCTGCCACACACACAACACATTGTCAGTACACCATGTGTAGTGCTCGCAATGCACTGTTATTGGTGGTTGCAGCACTACACATTGTCAGTGCACCGTGTGTAGTGCTCGCAGTGTTCTGGTATTGGTGGTTGCACATTATCAATATATAGTGTTCCAGTTCTGGAAACTCATAATACAGTCTCATAACATCAACAACCAGCCAGCAGCATGAATTGTTTTGAAAAACAAATTGAAAAATACATCTCAGAAGGGTTGGTTACACATAGATGAAAACTGGTTGGACTATTTGTAAGCCAGTGGCTTCCTTGTCCACTTGCCATCTGGGGTGTTTGTTTGTTTAACATATCTTGTTAAACACATTGACTGTCATGTCAGCAGCACACAGTCTCGTAACACCAGCAACACACTGACAGCCATGTTAGTGCGCACATTCTCATAAGATCAGCAACACACTGACAGCTGTGTTAGTGCAAACATTAAGGAGCATCAACAACACACTAACAGCCATGTTGGTGCACACATTAAGTAGCATTAACAAGCACAAACATTCACACCAGTCAAAAGTAAACCTTCAGTAACACCAGTAGTTCAGTTGTCTGTCAGTAACGCCAGTATTCTGTCAGCATCTGAGGCAGGAGCCAAGTGTGTTGATCACTTCTCCATGACCGCTCAAGCAAACAGATCGCCGTGTCGTCGGCATGCTACTTGCGTCAGCGCTGATGACTGCTGTGCCCCGGGCAGGCCACAGTAAAAACATCACCAAGCAATGGCATTAGGCTCGGCATGAGTGTGTTTGAGATGCACTGTGTAAGCCGCCAGTTTCAAGGTAATCTCATCCAGACCCCATTCTCACTAAACTAACACTCACCAGCATGCCAACTACACTACTCGCTTACCCAACACTCAGTGATGCCTGCTGGTTTATGGTACTATTTAGTTGAAGTAATTTTTATTTTAAAATCCAACATATTCTGTTACAAGTACGACTTATTTTTGCATCTTGTGGATTCAGGTATGGGCATGGTAGATGGAATTTGCACATGTTGATGTCACCAGAAATGAAGTACACATCTAAAATATTAATGGTACAAAGTCTGTTTTTCTCATGTAAGTTAGTAACCATGTCATGTGCCAGTAATATAATAATAATAATATAAGCATTATCTGTGCTAACATCTTGACTGTCCAAATATGTTTTAATGAACCAAAATTTCTAAAAAAAACTATTTGACCGTTACATGTTTGTGAATATTGACCTTTCCATGTAGCATGCAATATAAACATGATATTCGAATTGAAACAAATTAAACAGGTAATGGAAAAAAAATTGTGGTTCACTGTAGCAATTTTTTTATAGTCTACAGTATTTCGAAGGACTGACCATCCAGTCAAATAAGATGCCTGGAGAATGTTCTCATTTTGCCATCTCGCCTCAGACATTAACAGTGCAAACCCATTAAATCATCACTCTGAATTGAACGCTGGCACCTCGATATATGGTGAATTATGCGATTTCTGTGATGTGCCAGACTGCTTTCGAAAAACATTACAGCTGCAGCCTGATGCTTTCATCACAGCGGTCTGAGCCAACGACCCGGCGCCAACACTCAACATTCAGCCGGCGTTTGCTGCATAGTTTCTGCAGACCCGTTTGCTATTTTACTGGCTAGGTAAAGAGGAAGGTCGCAACTCGCACACTACATGACATGAACTATTTGTTGCAAATACTAAAACGCGCCATTTCACTTTGCTGCTTTATGCCGATGCCCAGCAACTGCAGACAATGACGATTTATTCTGCATATAAAACAGCCACAACTGTGCAGGCAGTTACGGCATGTTATGAAGAAACCACAGCGAATATTTATTTATTTCCTGGTAGTTCCAGTTTCTACCCTCAGATCCAGGTTGATATGTCTCGGCTCCAGGGCCCAAGTATTGCACAAAAGCTCCAGACCTTTGAGTATGCTGTTATGCTGTGCAAAGATTTGCATCTCACATTTCGTTGTCTCATCTCAAACTTTCAGATTCCTCTTAATCACTCCAGGTGGTCGTGTGTAATAGATGATGGCCTTTTGTTTCTGAACCCTGCATGTCCTACCAGAATGAAACCTCCTGCTACAGCTATTCCTTAGCTCAATATACGAAAGATCAAAATTGAGTTCACAAAATGGTGTTGTGCCATACAATTCTTTCAACTGTATCCAAAATATCTGGTTATTAATAATTGGTCCCAGTTAACAACTAAAAAAGAAACAATTTTGAAAAAATTGGGCATCAAAGCAATGTTTCAACAAAAGGCCATATTATTACTGCACATTGTAAAAACTTGCCATGAGTAGCTGTACTGTTTCTTCATTGGCTGATTATGATGTGTTTAAAAAGCATGTAACATAAAAAGATTATCACAAGAATGACTGGTACGTCTATATACCCTGCAAAACATCCTATACTGCAAAGGCATCAGCTTTACACCTGAACACCACCACTCAGTTACATCCCCTGAGCTCCACCCCTTCAGCAAAACCCCTCAGCTCCGTCCCCTTACGCTACACCCCAATGCCCAAACATAAAATGCGGGAACACGCATGGATGCATGGGCATAAAAGCACACACACATGCACAACATAACGCTACATTCGGGAGCACATAAACTTAATGGCAAGCCATGAAAGCACTGATATATGTAAGCAAGAGAAATGACGATACACGGAGCACTGTCTGCGACTGGAGCATAGGCTTGTATAATTTCCTGCCGACAAATGTCTCCAACAAATGGCTTCTACAAGTGGCTGTCTGACCTTGTCTCTGGTTGCTGGTGAAGTATATGTATTATTTATCTGGATATAAAGTACATTATACATAACCTTTGCAGTGGCAGAATTACACGGTGTCACCTATGTTTTAAGCAATGTGGTCCTGGGGTGTGCGGTGAGTCAATATGTTAACAGTATACCATCCTTGAGAATTTATCTAAATGACCCCCATAAACAAGTTTTAGACTTCTGTTTAAAATATACCCTTTTAAGTTGAGTAGATTGAAATAATACAACCTGTAAGTGATATATATTATATATATATATATATATATATATATATATATATATATATATATATATATATATATATATATATATATATTAATTCAATAACGTATTTCATAGTTTAAGGATACCTCTCAATTTCCACCCTTATCATAAAACGTGTTTTGAGATATATAACATTAATTAGCAAATACGTATGATTTGCGATTTGATACCCCAAATGCATTGGATGTGTTAACGAGCAGTAGAAACAAAAAACATAGCTATAGAACAGGGTATCTGTCTCAAGGATGGAACATTGGCAATGCAACACTGGCCCTTCCTCGGGAATGTAGTACTCTTCGTGGAATTGTTCTAGGTATGCATGCCAATTATAAAGAAACACTAATTTTTTTTTGGTAAAAAGTGTCTCAACAGAATACACATGGTCTATAAGATTTAAAAGTAGCTGTATGTGCTTCTCTCTCCTCCTCTCTCTACATCATTTACATCACCCTCTCTCTTCGCTCTCTCTCTACATCATTTACATCGCCCTCTCTCTTCTCTCTCTCTCACCCTCTCATTCTCTAACATTCTCCACCTCCTGTGCTAGCCCCAAAACGGGCCATTTGGAGCATAATCATGAGACTTTATACATGCTCTCCTTCTATATCCCACAGAGTTCACATAAGTGAACATAATCGATGTGGTGGTTTTTGACTGACGTACAAGAGAAAAACAAGACAGACAAACTGATGAGCGGAGATCGGTGAAACCATTGCTCATACAATGACAGCCAATGATGCATGACAGGGGCCACAGCAGTGACACAAGTTCTGCACCCGTGATTACAACCGGGCCCCTCGCAGCATCAATCAGACCGGCCCCTTGTAGCTTCAATCAAGACTGACCTCTCAGGTACCCAGGCCAGTTTTTTTTGTCTCTCCCTGTACAGACAGATGCTAACCAGCCAAATCTTCTGCTGTGTGAATAATTCAGGCATAGACAACATGCAATGAATGCCTCAATGCAATAATGCCCTGGTTGCGCCATCAAGACCTCAGTACACTGATGGACTGCTCTTGTGGTAGATCACAAGTCACAGACTGGTGACAATTGGACATGGACAGTGGAGGAGCTATGCCAAGGCTTACGTAACTATCAAGTGTTCTGTCCATATGAAGCTGACTGTGTCTCCTGAACCTGTTATTGTGGGTCATTTGCGAAACAGCCTTAAAAGTCCTCAACCGATATCGCCCATTGTGAATCAGGTTTGACGCTGTTCAAATCTGTAGTGCGTAAATAGTTTAAGTAATATCAACAGTCAGCTTAAAGGTGTTTAATCAATTCGATTTTTTGGTACTCTCATTTCAAATTAATTTAGCAAAAAAGCCAAACCTACCTAGTAACCACTGCAACATGCTAGCTCGTTTGTGCAATTTTGTATGTAGTTTTTGTGAAATCATCAGACAAACTATTAAATTAATTAATGCTTGTTCAAGCATTAACTAAAGTGAAAATCGAAATGCTGAAAAATCACGATTTTCTCCTTGGTCAAATTTTTTAACTTTGTCATGTGTCGAAATTGGCCCACACAGTGTTTACCATTTTGTATATCAACTATTTTGATCCTTACCAGATCTGACGACTAAAGTCAATTCTTCCGATGATTTGAACAAAAATAGGCATTTGTTTATTAAACAGACTGCGCACATCACTTAAACTAGTCACACACTACACATATGGACATAAGTGAACCAGATTCACGATTGGCTGAACCATTTGAGGAAACACCTTTAATAAGATTGCATATTTTTTTTAAATCACACAGAGAATTAACTATGATCATCTGATCAGGCAACTTTTGAAAGTGTGGGTAGCCATGTCATAGTAAGTAGAAGCCAAGCCACTATTGCAACTTTTGAAAGTGTAGGTAGCCATGTCATAGTAAATAGAAGCCAAGCCACTATTGCAACTTTTGAAAGTGTGGGTAGCCATGTCACAGTAAGTAGAAGCCAAGCCACTATTGCAACTTTTGAAAGTGTGGGTAGCCATGTCACAGTAAGTAGAAGCCAAGCAACTATTGCAACTTTTGAAAGTGTGGGTAGCCATGTCACAGTAAGTAGAAGCCAAGCCACTATTGCAACTTTTGAAAGTGTGGGTAGCCATGTCATAGTAAGTAGAAGCCAAGCCACTATTGCAACTTTTGAAAGTGTGGGTAGCCATGTCATAGTAAGTAGAAGCCAAGCCACTATTGCAACTTTTGAAAGTGTGGGTAGCCATGTCATAGTAAGTAGAAGCCAAGCCACTATTGCAACTTTTGAAAGTGTGGGTAGCCATGTCATAGTAAGTAGAAGCCAAGCCACTATTGCAACTTTTGAAAGTGTGGGTAGCCATGTCATAGTAAGTAGAAGCCAAGCCACTATTGCAATTTTCTCGCCGATTTCTTGACTGACCCGGGCAAAATAAATTAATAATCTTTGTGGTGATTTCACCAGGACAAAATAATAAAGTTGCACAAACAAGCTAACATGTCATAGTGGATATTAGGTAGGGTTGAATTTTTGCGAAATGAGAAAAAATTATGGGAGCACTATAATCACGTGGTTGCGTCAGAAGCGCCTTCTGGGCACCTACGCCCCCAGAAAGCCTTTTTAATGCAACAGTATGCTTACAAACATTTAGCCAGAAACCTTTCTCCTAAAAAAATGGATGATAAATAAATGTTTTGTCATTCACTTAAAAAAGATACTGTTTCTAAAGATCAGTCTTGTTTTATTGTGTTTCTACTTGCATAAAATTCTACTTGCAGACACTGTTCTGTATATCATGGGACATTTATAATGACAACAATTTGTTTTGAGTATTTTCTCCGGTCCCAGAAGTTGCCTGTATCATATGTAATCATGATAATAATTACGTTTACATCGAAGAAAATAATTGGCAATATGAAATAAATGAATAAACTTGTATTATTATTGTTACTAATGTTATTCAATACAAAAACCAAACACAACATTAAAATACAGTCACTGTGCATGCACTAGATACAAAATGAAGAGAAAAGCCTGCTTGCATTGTAGTTGGCACCTGGGCAACAGAAATGTGCACAAGAAAATTGTAATTGTGATTGTAATCACGATTACTTTTACTTTGGCAGTGTAATTGATTACAGTTAGGATTACTCGGCCTTTTTAACCAATGTAACTGAGCACGAGTACGATAACTGACAAATTGTTGACGACTATATACACACGACTACTGAGTATGATTACTCTATAGCTGATCTACATCATCTCTTGCAAACATAAAACTATTGTTCTATGCTATGGGGAGAAACCATAACATCATGAAAAGGTTAATATATTACTGGCAAGTGCAATATCCTAATGCCCATGCTTACCACCAGCAAACAGTTACAGTGGTATTTATCATACTAGGTTGCCAGCGCCAAACATCCATACATATTTAACTAAGATAATAAATGCCAAGTCACTTCACCTGCCATGCCTGGTACACATAAACATGCATGTTTACAAACATGCACACAAAGACATGTAGACAACCTTTAGTTGAACAGGTACGGCATAGAACTAGGCCGCTACAGCAACATGGCCAGGTCTGACTGCATGATCAGGACGGGTCGGGGATGGGGGATGGGGGAGATAATTCTGTCACAATCAGCTAGTTATTGCAGTATCAATCTCATATGTATATCAACAATTAATCTGATCACACTGGTTAAGTTGTCTGTTAAGACATAACTTTGTGAGTACAATTAATTAAGGAAATACCTATGATTTGATGCAGTTATGAAACATCACCTATTTAGATAATGGTTTGAATATATGTACATTGGACGTTGGCAGCAACCTTGTAGTATTCATTTCAGTGCCAAAAACAATTGTTACCAAGTGTTTATATTTATCTGTCATGACATGGTGAATATACCAAGTATATTTTACACACTTTCACACATACCTACACAGTGACATAGACCACAGATTACAATATATAAATGCACCAATGCTACACTGGTGTGACAACACTGCACTGAAATTGTCAGATAGGCACATAAACCATACAAAAACATCCCCTGAAGTTTTTAATGTTCGTTAATGGTTCTTGCCAAAGTTTGCATTCACTAAAATGTCCTGCTCCACTTTCCATGTAAACATGCCAGACCTTGGCCAGTCACGCATGTCCATGCTATGCTTGAGTCATTTTGATCACATTTTCAATCAATCTCATGATTCAGTGAACCAGATGCTTGATTGATTTCGTAGGCATCACCAGATCTGGAAACTATTTTTCTAAACACCCATGTTTATTTTCCTGGGTATTAAGCAGGCAATCGGAAGTGATTTGATTCTGGTGTTTAATTCTGCATTCATGTGAAATAAACCATTAATTAAAAATTAATTAAATGTGTGCCTTGTTTTAGAAAGTGGTGTTTCATTGTCGTGTTGAAAGGAAACCAAGTTTTAAATTTGGCTGCAGCATGTTTGATAGCAAAACGCATAACAATTTTCAGGTTAAAAATGGACAATTCATTAGCATCTATAATGTAGTGAGTAATTAATATTCTGCATAGAACCCAGTAGAAGATATTAGTAAAAGAACATCGTATAATATTATTATAAACGGAAGACTAACACCTATTTATAAATCCGTTTGTTTTCCTCCCCTTGTGTCATTAACCGGCACTAATTTGATTTTGGCACTTGATTTTGTACGCAGGCCAAAGTAAATCATTAATTGATAACTAATTACATTTGTGACTCGAGTTAGAAAAAGGTCTCTCATGCCTGTGTTTAATGTTTAAGGTTGCTTAAAAGACAATTGCATCCTGATGTTCAGACTGGCAATAGGAATAATAGTAATCAATGAACACAGTACACATTTCCACGCGTGTTCGTTGTAAAGATATGTTCTTATATATCGCACTGTCCAATCCATCGGACTACTCAAAGTGCTTTACACTTCACCTCCAACACCAATGCAACTTCTCTGGGAAGCATTCAGCCACGTTGCAATTACTCTGTCAGGTACTCATTTATTCAGCTGAGTGAACTGGAGCAACGTGGATTGAATGAAATTGCTCTAGTTTTGAATGGCAGCAAAAAGATTCAAAACCAGGTTCTCTTGACTGATAGTCAGATGTTCGAACCACTAGGCCACCGCACACCACAATTAATTGTGCTAACATAAACAAAGCCAATAAAAATTTATACTTTCAAGCTAGAAAATATTTTTAATGCCAAGACAACTAAAAAATATCCAAGGCTACTTCAATGACAGTATTTTATTGTAGTTAACACCAACAATCACCAGCTTCTACAATAACACATTCCCAACAATAAAATGACTAACAATAACACATTTAACTTTCCTTTTATTAGACTACCAGACGAGTTATGACACTGACTGACACTAATTTGGCCAGACACTTTCTGCACTATATTGATGTAACAATGTTATGACACAGTGCCTGCATTCAGGACATACAGTAATAACCAGCAGAATATGTTCACAAACATTTATCTCCACTAATTATGTTAAAGTTTGTGCTTTCAAACAACTCTGTGGTGCCATATTGATAATTATTTTCTACAAGTTGTGAATTTCCAAGATGTCGAACCTACCTAGGATTGACTACGACATGCTCTGGTTCATGTATTAAAGATTTGTTATTTGCCATGACACTAACTGACCTACCCACTAATTTGGACACTCTTCCCAGTCCTTTTAGTAACAAGATGAGGCCTGATGTTCATACAAAGTATCTGTTGGTGGTGCATTGTCACATTGTCACAACAACACAGGACTGATCAATGCTGATATACAAAGTTCCCAGTAAAGCCAGCAGTCAACTGATTATTGCCTCTACGAATGTACACTACAAAGACAAAGAATAGAGTGATAAAATGCATCAGTCTGGGACCCAAACATTGCACCAAGTATTACCTTGTGTGACATCATTCTCTGTCAGAAATTACATTAAACAAATTCAGCAGCATTTAAAAGAATACTTGGAACAACACATGACAAACAGCTTAATTGAAACTCACAACCAACTGTCACTATGGCATATCTATTATGTCATTTCAAATGTAGGTATTGAAATAAAGACATAAGATAGAAATTAATATGGTACTAGTAATAATTCTTATAGATTGTAAATATGTCATGTTAACAAGTTATAAGAAAGACGATTAGCATTGGCCAACTTTGAAATACATCACATACAAAATATCTGGATACAATTTTCTTATAAAACCCCCGTATAATTGAAATCTGACAAGAATCTCCTACTTTTAGAATCAATTCTGAGAAAACCACTAGCGTGATATTCTTGATTGTAGTTACAAATGGTTAGTTTTTGTTAATTCTGTTATGTGCATTGCGGCCATTGCCACAAAACCAATATGGAAATACATCCTTTTTTAAATCTTTTCTACACTTGTGCTAACGTGATTTTTCTGTTGAAGCTGTGCAATCTTGAGATTGTGGTAAACCAGCAGCGTGATTATTGAACGAAGAATCATCACCATGTTATTAAATATTGATCCACTACGACCTGGTCACGCATGCTCGCACATGGACTGTTACTGGAGATTTTTTTATGCTCTCAAGCTTAATTTTAGCATCTTTCACCATAGAGACATGATGCAGGTCGTTTACTCAGCCGCTGTTGAGAACCTTCAAGAGTATCGGCTAGCTTTATACAAAGGAGAGGCTCTGTTTGTTGTTGAATGACCTTCGCATTACACATCGTAATATTTGTACCCAATAGAGCCATAGCCATAGTTCTCCTCTGTAATAAACATGTTTGCACGCAACCTGCATCTGATAGCTGAATTATGGCCAAATATAAACAGTTGCGACTGACAGGTTGTGATTGAAGTGGCAGTGTCCTGACCTAGCAATCACTTATTACAGAAAAGGTTCGGCTGAAATATGTAGATGATTTCCTTCAATAAATACTTGCTGCACTTAATGATGCCACGCATGAATGATTTTAAATTGTCTCTGGCAGTATTTATATTGAAATTAATATTAACTAGCTTAAAATTGCATCCTCAACTGATTTAGCCTATCGCGAATCCGGTTTGTTGATGTCCTAATATGTAGTATGTGAATAGTTTAAGTAATATCCGGAGATGGTTACTTTAATTGAAAAGTGCGTATTTTTTTAAAATCATCAAAAGAATTTACTTTAGTTGTTAGATCTGGAAAGGCTCAAAATAGTGGATATCCAAAACGATAAACACTTGATTGGGGGTCAAAGATGATCACGGGCGTGACTTCCATTGTCTCACCGGGCGAAATTCGTGAGTTTTCAGTGTTTCCATTGTCACTTCAATAAATTCTGCATGCAGAATTAAATAATTTAATAGTTCATCGATGATTTCACAAAAAAACTACATACAAAAGTTGCACAAACGAGCTAGCATGTCATAGTGAGGTTGGTTTGAATGTTCGCAAAATGAATTTGAAATGAGACAAGCAAAAAATTTAATTGATGGGGCATTTTTAAAGATAAACTAATTTTTTTTTGACTTTATAATTGTATCATAATTTATGCAAAATTTCCCAGTTAGACTGTGTCCAGTTTCAAAATGGGAAGATTTCAATTTTAGAAACTGTTAAACATCTGATGTGCCATTATACATGATGCTTTATGATAGCCATTGCAGTGTAATATAGAATAACTGATTGTTTCCAAAATAAACAATGACACAGAGATAGCTGGTTGTTTTCAGCAAATCAAATAGAAGATGACTTTCACATTTGCATGAACTGTCCTGTGTATTTTAATGAATGCGAATTGGTAAATGATACTGCAAATAAGATACAGATGATCAAAATAAATAAATTATTATTACAATAACGTAATAAATAAAACTGCCTGCACTTTAAAGAAATGCACACACGACTACGCAACACAACAACAAGTTCAAATACTTGTATTTTTAAATGTCACTGACATATTTGTTTAATCACGGATTTCTACCATGCAATTTGTTTGTATGGTGTGTTTTTCAGTCTCTCGCAACTCAGACGTCACTGGTCTATGTAAATAAAGCTTGAACTCTATAAAATGTTTATGCAATTGCACGTATCTTAGCGTATGTGTACATTGAGTAAGACTAGAATAAAACATGCACATCTAGACAATGCTAACATGTCCGAATGCACATCTGCTGTACCAAGAACCTGTGGCATCATCAAACGTGCATTTCATTGGCGATGTGACATTTCAAGAAAATGTCAAAGCTACCAACATCTGTGGGAAAACAATTACAAATTCCTTGATCAATCGCAATTGCATGAATGTCATGTAGACGCAAATGAAAATCCAATAACATGCAAAGGTGACAAACATGACAGGGATGTGTGTGTGCCAAGAACAATGTCTGTCAAATACTCAAGGACCCTGGTCTCCATGGTGTCGATGGTGGCTTTGATGGTTATTGGCAACATAATACTAAATATATTTACATCGCTTAAAAATATATAGGTGAACAAACTAATTACTTAAATATATTATACTATTTAGTTAAAACATGGTGCATAAACTGTATATCATAGAAGATAGGTAAATATAAGTGAAAATAGGTAAATATATAATTAAATAGCTAAATAAATAATTATAAACAAGTTAAAATACGACATGTATATGCACAGTGAAATATATATAAAGAAATAAAAACAACCAGTTAAAAGATACAAAATTAAGCAAACTTTTACGAGAGAGTTGGCATGAAAGCATTTTCTATGAAACATGCAGGGTACTACACTATACTGCAATCCTGAAATAAACTCTCTCTCTCTATCACGGTCTCATAATAAAGAAACACTTTTTATCACAGGTCCTGAACACACTTGGATATCAACAATAACACACGTTTGCACCAACCTACCCACCCATACACCCACCCATGTCAATACAAAAGTCGAACATGTTACTGTCGTGATTCACTCTGCACACTTGAATGATTTTCTTATGTTGCTGGATTCACAATGACGACATTAGGACTACATGAGCCTACTAGAAGTAACATTAGGACTACATGAGCCTACTAGAAGCAACATTAGGACTACATGAGCCTACTAGAAGCAACATTAGGACTACATGAGCCTACTAGAAGCAACATTAGAACTATGAGCCTACTAAGGGCGTCTTGCCTTGTCTCCTCCAAAACAAATGATATCGAGTCTGAAACATTAACTCCCTGGCAGCTCACTTTAGAGTCCTGCCTTGTCAGACGCCACAAAAACAAATGGTACCATGCCAAAGTCTGACTAATAGTTGTGTACCCTGCTTCTGACAGTAACCGTAGAGTTTACAAGCGACTAGAATATTTGAGAACCATTGCCACTACTGCAGTGGGAATGATATTATATGCGCATGCATGCATGCATGATTGCATGCATGCATGCGTATGTGCATCTTTGTGACATTAAGCAAATCTAGATATTCTGTGATTGAGTCCCTAGCAGATATGCAAAAACAATTTCATAGATGAATTCATGTAGATCTGAAATCTAGACCACTAAAGCAAACCACAACTATTTACAACACAATCACATCTATTGATCTATATGCACTAAACGTATCCCTACCCACAAAAATAGCACAAAGGTGGGCCCTGAAAGTAAAGAGAAAAGAGAAAGCCCAAAATGAACATGGAGAAGGCCTGCAGAAGTAGAGGAAAATCAACCAGGATGGAGTTCTTGGAAGATGGCAGAGAACGCAGCTAGAGACCGGACGAAATGGTAAGTAAATGAGGTCAGCCAAAACACTGAGAGTAAATAATGTCAATAGTTGTGGTCGAAGAAAATCGTTACTTGGATATGTTACAGTCAATCTGTGTAACCAGTCATTTTGACTGTTTCATTCAGGCATTTCGCGAAATGACTGAAAATTTCAGGTATTACGTGAAATGACTGGAAAAGAGGTGCAGTCATTTCGCGTAATGACTGAATCAGTGTTTTGCCCTGATTAATGACAACTGATATGGGCAAACTTGCTGTTTTTTCATATACCTAGCCAGATATTTTCAGAAATTGCCACCTAGCAGCTATCTATTTCTCACACTCAAACACACTCAAAAATATTTTGCCTAATAATGTTGACTGCCAATTGGCTAACATTATTGTTCGGGTTCACTTTGGATCGTTTAAAACACCAGGAATTGAAGTTACTTCACATGGTCGAAACCACTTATCATCAAAGTATTCTTGTTACGAGATGCATAATGTTCAGCATAAGAAACTACAAATAAAAATTAAATTGGTTCTTACTTGCTGAGTATGTAGTATCTATGGCTTGACTTCAAAGATTCATTAGTTGCTTGCAAGCTTAAGTTGTTCTATAGTATTGAAATATTCCACTTTGGGAATTAGATGTTTTTGACATATTTGAAACCTTTTATAAAGTTCTTCCTTAAATTGTACTTCATAATTATCCTGTGCCACTGTGATAACAATGCCAAGAGGCCAGTGGTTAACACCTACTGACTGTGTTCTTTTTATAGGGAGAAGCAATACACAATAGCCAATTGAGACTGTCACCAGTGTCAGGCAGTTAGCATTACCAGTTGGAGAATGGTTGGGTCATCCATTACCTGTCCATCAAATCAGAGAACACTAGTGAGATAGCTGTCAATCAAAGTATAAGGTGGAGGGTTAGAATCTTGTACCCAGAGAGGGATAAATTATTAGCAAAATGTTGCTATTTGCAAATATATAGCAAATATTTATTCACTTTGTTTATCTACTTGAGTAATGTGAATGTCTGAAGAATTGCGAAAGCTGACATTAATACACAGTTAACATTGGAACAATATACACTGACAAAAGTACACAAATTGTTATTACACAGTATGACTGAAATGGCCACCAGTCAAACTGTGTAATAACAGAGTGCCTTTTTTCCAGTCATTTCACGTAATGACTGGAATTTTCAGTCATTTCGCGAAATGCCTGAGTGAAACATTCATTTCGCGTAATGCCTAAACATGTCAGTCATTACGCGAAATGACTGATTACGCAGATTGACTGTAACATATATACCCATCAACTTGATGGACATTCTCATGAATTTTTATAGTTTAATAGACTCTCAAGAAACTGTGCTTCTGTATTCAAATATTTTGACCAATTCACTGATGACCCAGAAAGGCTTTAGTCAAGAGTAAGAACAATGTTAGTAATTTCTTAATGTGCTTAAAAACAGATGTTTCAATTCAATCGTCTTAACATAGATTTAGGTAAATAAAAACACTGAATATGATATTTTGTTGTATCCCACATAATCTTTTCCTGGATGTGACTGTCACCTTAGGCTGAGTCATGTTTGCAAGAGCAGTATAATCTCCTTTGTCTACTGCAGGATTCCAATAAGAATTACTCACAGCCAAGTGCAATATGCCTATGTACATATAAGGCTTCCTCTCTTGGTCATACACGGAGTGTTTGCTTTAAGTTCCCAGTCCAACCGTGTTGTAAAACCTCATATTGTTTTCATAGAGATCTTATCAGTCACGGACATTATAAGCAAGAGCACTCTACTCAATGCAAATAACAATTCATGCTGCTGTATAATTTATTTCCAAGTGCTTCTTCTACTGAGGGTATTGTATGGTAATATTTCCAACATTACATCACCCAGAAGTAACAAAGAAAGTACTGTAAAACTGGAGCTGCCCATTTGTCATCATAAACTTCCTCTTCCACCACAGAATGTCCTGCACTATCAGAACCAACGCACAAGTTTCTTTGAGTATCTTTCAGTAATGGAATATTATCCTGACCTGGGAACAAAGGATGATATCACCCTTGGTTCATTCGAATGTTATCCTGACCAATGAACAAGGGATGATATCACCCTTGGTTCACTTGGATGTTATCCTGACCTGTGAACAAGGGTTGATATCACCCTTGGTTCACTTGGATGTTATCCTGACCTATGAACAAGGGATGATATATATCACCCTTGGTTCACTTGGATGTTATCCTGACATGCGAACAAGGGATAATATCACCCTTGGTTCACTTGGATGTTATCCTGACCTGTCAACAAGGGATGATATCACCCTTGGTTCACTTGGATGCTTTGAGGCAGACATAGGATCTTTCTTATCTTAGTACCCATAGCCCGTGTCACTAGCCCTGTTGGAGGCTAGGCTCTACTGGTACTAATGGGATAGGGGGAAGTCGCAACAATTGTCCATGTGGCAACACTACTTGGATGTTCCATTCTTCCCCACATATTCTACATAAGAAAATACTCACATATCTGGTGTGCACATTTAAGGAATGTCAGACTTTTTATCAGATGTTGTGTGTAGTCAACCAGGAATAAATACGAACAATTAAACGCTTTCACATTGCATGACTCCGGAGTTTTGTTCGCGAGCTCACTTGACGACACAAAAGACCCCACCTAGTGTTGATTCAATTTATCTGCCATCAATTCAATGCCTTTTTCCTGAATTTTCTAAGGCTCCTAATAAATGTTCAATGCCAACCATTATATTGTTCTGAGCTATGAATCTACAAAAACTCAAATTACAGTCTGTGCAAAAATAAAAACAAATGATATGGGTCAAAACACCAGCATATCAATTCCAATTTATGAGCTTTCAGGCAGCTGCCATTTTAATGCATGTGACAGATGTAATTTTTTTGGGAAATTCTCCTGAATAATTCCATTCTTTCAAGGCCTTCAATCTTGCCAGGCATGCAAGCCAGCTGATTTTCTAGGATTTCCAGGCACTTTAATAGGGGCATGTCTGCGCGTAGGCGGTGTGGACATTGCAGTGACAACTCGGCTTCCTCCAGCCGTCCCTGGGGGTGTTAATAAGCTTTGTCTGTCAAGATTTCCACCTAAGTGTTCCTGGAATTCTCTCATGTGATACACTTGGTCATGCGGTACTTTTTGATGGTTAGTGTGTTGGCGGCGGCGGTGGGCAGGTTTGTTTTCTACCAGCACTTAAGCCGATCATCGCCATTTGAAATGCGATCTGTATAAATGATCTTGAAAGGAAACATTCAACCCCACCATAACTGCAGAAACCTACATTTTCTGGGCCTTCAACCAGCAAAAAGTGTTGCACCTGATCAGGTTTTTAAACCATTACTAGCATTATGTAGCTTATGTAAGCTTGAAAATAAAAGATGATCATAATTCAGTTTTATGAGATAATCTGATATTTAATTAAATATTAGTGAACATTGTCGATCTGCTTTTCATCGTTAGTTCTTAAATCGATTGACCATTAATTCAGAGAAATACACATTTTAAACATAATGTTTATATCGCATGCCAAACAAACATTAGGATGCCATAACTCAGTTAATAATTTAACTACAAATTTAAAATATGTGACATTTAATCTTGTCAGTCATGAGAAATCCCCACAAACTGGTCTACTAAAACTTAAATTAAAATAATTTTTTATTATTATTTGTTCAAACAAAGGATTTGCAAAGTAATTAAAGTTTCCAGACCCAATTTAATGCCAGCAGCAGACTGAAAAACAATCATGCCTTGGCTAGCTGCCATTGACACGTGACAATAACATTATAAATTTATAAGCAAAAGGAATTACAAACACTCCAAATAAAACCCAACATTTAATAACCCAATTAACAATTTTTCATAAATCTGCATCAGTTAACACATGGGGTCCCAAACCGGGGGGCCACCATGTAGTTCCAGGGGGTGTTTGGCAACCATGCAAACATTATTTTAAAATGGCACATTATGTGTGAAACATAATGGTAGCCAGATGATGAAAATTTTTTGGGGGGGTTTTGGCTGAGAAACTTTGGGGACACCTGTGTTGGTCAAATTACACTTGGTTGATTATAAAATGAATACAGGGCCTGTTCTGAACCAGGGATTCTTGTCCCAGACTTGTGGGTCAGTTGTTGCAGACAGTGCCATCTGTCACTTTGTTTAATCTCTTGACTGCGCAACTTGTAAAAGACAACATCACAAGTGTATGTGTTAAAAGGGCAGGAGTCTTTAAAGGGTTTAATTGACAGGGACACCACCAGTGCATGTATTACATGTCAGCTCCCTCCCAGTTGAGCCAATCACTGAGTAATGAAGATTCCGTGTCAATCACACACAGCTTTGCAGATTACTGCATCAGGTTTGGAATAACTTTTGCTTTAAAAGACCTGCTTGGTCGTATTTTTTATGTTAAAATCATGTTGTAATATAGGGGAAGGCAGTGTTAGTTGAACCATTTTTATTCTTTTTGATATCTAGGGCACAATTATATTCATAACTCAAAAAACTGTTTTCACTCACATTTTATGCCAAGAAAACATATCTAGTGTGCATAAATAAGCAGCTGATTCAAATAGGGTTAGTAAGGTCACTCAACAAACACTTGGTATTGTATAAGTTGAGCCACAGTGTAGCGTAAGTTAGGTAAATGCTTTATTTGCATACTTTCCATAGGCATTGTACTAAAATTTAATAACAATCAGCCAATACATCACAGTCTACATGCTTAATTAATAAGTTGGCACACTTAATAATATATAAACTTATAGGCCAATCGCAATCAGTATAACTAACAGCTGCTGAAATAAAACATACTTTTAACTCACATTTTCTGACCGTTGTGACAAACAGCACTTATTGTATGTCAATCGTGTTCCAATAACATGTTCAATCGCTGGGTGGTGCCATGTAAATGTCACTGTTGTAGCTTCCTGGGAAACATGGGTGGCTCAACTAACCCAGTGACTCAACTAACATGGCCTTCCCCTGGTATACATAATTATTAATTCTAACATCTGAACAGCCTAAATGTGTTTTACTGAACTACAATCTTTAAATATATATGTTAAGTTTTTTAACCATTATCTGTCTACGAATATCGACCTTGTCATTCAGCAAGGAACATTAACATGATATTTGAGTCCAACTAAACAAATAAAAGTCACATTATTTTTAACAAATTGCGGTTAATTAAAATGGGCCATTGCATGACGAACTGGAAAAAGACTAAATATTTAAATATAATTTATTTTATTAAATGTCATTTTTTTATAGCCAATATGTTAAAGTTCATGGATCTGAAAACAAAGATTGGAGACCTATTATTTTTTCAAATAAATCCAATAATAACCCCATATGTAAAGCATTAATACATTTATTATATTTTATGCAATCAAATAAAACTTGCATACATCTATTACCTAACCTAATACATACACGGTACACCCATTGCCGTTACTTAATATCATATAGTACGGCTGTCACTTGCAGCCAAATAGACCCCCTCATAAATATAACGCGACTAACTGTAATAGCAACTTTTCCTCTCTGTCGTCCGTTTCTTGCATCTAATAAACAAAACTGGTTATTTTCCTACATTGATATACACTACACATGTTGAAACCATGAAAGTGACACTATAGTGACATGAAACATGGTAGTGACACATGGCAGTGACACATCAAAAATGAATCACCAAAAAAAATGTAATGCGAATGCCCAATGTTTTATCATAGTAGAACAGTGCCAGTGCTGAACAACTGACAATGACATGTTCAAAGGCACTATATCAATCCCTGGAATTTGGCAGGTACACCACATAAAAACAACTGATTCTAAAGCAGTGCCTTTCACCCTAGCAAGGGTCAGGGTGGAGCTGAGTCCCCCCCAAGTAAATCACAATGTTCATGATTCTAAAATCATGTTGGGAAATTGGTATGTTGTTGAATACAAAGATTCACTATTCCCAGAAGTGACCAGCATATGCTCACATCAAAATGACTACTTGGTATCAATGATGACCAGTTGGACATTACTGGAAATTACCAAACCAGAGGGACAGCATTTATTATGACATATAAAAATTAATGGTTAAGGCCCTATATGAACCAGATGTTGCATGAACATTTCTACTGCTTTTTAGAATATAGTGAACGTGAACTGAAAGATTAATGGTGCGAATGACGGAAGCAACCTCATTGACTAATTACCTTCATATGACTTTAATTTGTTGGTAATTTATACAAATTAGATTTGCGTGGACCTCTGATGCTTTTTCAACAAAGGTTTGACATTTAAAAATGTATCTGTCTAATCTGGCATGTTAGGATACCTTGATATCGTAGCTTTACATAAAATATGCAGTAATTTTTTTTACAGCAGACTAAGAATTGACATTGCCTATAACACTTTTTACATTTATTGACTAATTATCATCATATGAATTTAATAAATTATTATACAACTTAGATTTATGTGAACCTTCGATTTTTTTTCAACAAAGGGTCCCCATTTAAAAGCTGCTATTTCTCATTAAAGTCAATTATTTTAGCAGTGGACAAATTGTAACGTGAGTAAAAGTAGAGCGAGTAACGGACTAACTACAAGTTTATTAACTAGGCAATTCCAACACTGTTTCCATGTAATGGTACACTGATATCTTAGCTACATAGTATATGCATCCATTTTTTCACAGCAGTTGCAGTTTGCAGAGATTTTGGATTTTAAATACATCAATATTTTTGCATGTCCTTTTTTGTAATGCGAGTAACCGACATTTGCACACTCACAGAATGAAAGTGCTCACTTAATTTTCATGGTTTCTTTTCTGTTACATACTTTGTTCATTTAACTAGCACACTAGCAAAGAAAAACACTTTATAATATATAATCATTAAAATCATGGTAAAAATGTAAAGTGAGTAGCCGTGGAATGGCCCAAATACACTGGGCAGTCAAGATGTACATTATAAATAATAGATACAGAATCCATTATTGTCTGAATGTTAGTTCAGAGGTCGACAGTAAGATTGGAGGTTGAGAGATCAAGGAATAAAAATCAGAGGGCACCTGTTATTCTATTCTCAAGATAAAACTGTTAAAATCTTGTAACATGGCCAACTGTAATAATACGACGCAGATCTATATGTCATAATCAATATACTGATAAGTTCTCAACTGTCATACTCGTAACTGCATTAATTTTTTGTTTTTGAGCACATCATCTCGCAGTACGAATAATAAAATTTGGTTAGGCGTAAAGTAGATAACACAGTATCTCACACACAGACCCACATACATTATTCTATTCTGACAGATTTAACATACAAATTATAATAACTTAATAACGCGTTGAAGTGGCACACATAAGGGTGACTAGATCTTTCCCACACATTGTTAATTTAACTGAAATTGCACTGCTCTAGAGAACGAGTTTCTGCTCCAATCCAACCGCATAACTTTTTCACCGCCATGATTTTGAGGTCGTGCGTCAGTGAGACTGCCACCTAGATCAATAGATGTCTGTTTTGAGCTAGTTTTGCACAGATGTAGAAACATGCAAGCCATTCCAAGGGGATCCAGCAAGATCGTCACTGCCTAAGACAGCTGATTTAAATGTTCATTCCGCAGTCAGATAGATGGTCGAGCTGGCTGGGATGTCAAGGAATCAGGAATGCTGGCACTGGCAGAATGTGGAAAAACTGTGCATTACTTCTTCGTAAACACTGCTGGCCATGAGTAGGATTAATACAAATCTCTGACATCTTGCGGTAAAGATTTAAACAAATTTTTTGCAGTGAAAGAAATTGCCAATTTTTTCTTTGTGAAATAGGAACTTTGTTATTACACGTTTAAAAATGAACATATTTAATTAATGTGGAGAAAATCGCCTGTACTTTTCCGTAATTGCCAGTATGAAGGTGAACAGAATTTCTGGTGCACACCATCATGGGATCCACTGAACAGTGAATTCCCAACAAATCTGGCAACAATATGAATAACAATTCAAGTTGCATTCCGTGAACCAACAGTACTGAACTGTACCTATTAAATCAGCCTCTTGGTGGTCAACAGTTCACTGTCAATATAATCAACATTTCAGCGTCATCTAAAAACCTACCTATTTGACCTGGCCTATCCTCCTTAGCTCCTCAGTGCACAACCATCACAGTTGACGATTCGGAATTGAATTTGGATTAAGATTTGCCTAACACTTTGGTATTGGCGCGCTGCTGAGCTCGGTTTGCTAAGGATTTTTGCGCTATATAAGTCTTCTTTATTGTATTGCATTGTCAAAGTACCTTTTAATTAAATATCTCAGCATTTAAAAGGGAAACAAAAGTCATAGTTTTAGGTCTTTGCACCTATAACAGTTACTAAAGCAAAACCATTTGCAACTTCAATCAAGAACATCATGCCAGTGGTTTACTAGGAAAATGCATCTTAATTTCATGGGCCGCACCATACTGTTAGATAACCCTACATCACGAGTGCTTGTAGTATGGCAATGTTCGCTCGCCAAATCTGTTTGTAAACACAGGTCTAGTCCTATGCTTGCCAATAGGATATGGCCAAGTTGTTTGCATCTAAACTCAATTTATACAACATATTTTGGCTTTTGTTTACTAAACTTTTCACATTCTGACTTAGCAGCTCCCTTGATTGAGAGTTTGCATTGCTCTGTGTATACCTGTCGGCCTTTCGATTTCAGTCAAAAACACACACAGTGGGTGTCTACCTGCATCAATTTCCTAAAAGTACCAGGTGCTTTTTGGTCGACCTGATCAACATGTCCCACCATGAGAACTAAGGTTAGACCAGAATTTCCTAGTTTTAGAACAAATTCTTAGTAAACCAATGGCATGATATTTTTAGAAGTTGCAAATGGTTAACTTTTGTTCTCTTTTAGCCCCAAACCATGCCTGTTGCTTTCCTTTGTTATTTTTCTTGCACAAAGATATAAATATTTTTTATTTGATTTATTATGTGCACATGATATTAATTTTGCTAAAGAAAAATTACACACCTGCAATTTCCAACATGGAAAATTCTCTTCAGTGAAATACTGCAGGGTCCATAAATATATATGCAAGAGCAAAAACACCATTGCTCATGGAATCACGACCAATTAATTAGGGACAGTTGGCAGAAAAATACCTCGTCATCTGCACATCGACACCGGTGGTATCCATTACCCGTCCATAATTTATACGGAATCAAATTATCCTGATTGCACATTTTGCCAGACCCCAACTGGTACACCTGTTGATACAAGAAACTTAAACAACGATTGTTTGAATAAAAAACGAATCAAATTAGCAAAAAACTCAAATAATGTGGGTGAACTGGCAGAAAAAATAATGTTTGTGTGGAAAGAGCAGAGCAGTGCTAGGATCATCATATAAATGTGTGTAGAGATAGCTGCTTGGACGCCTGAGGGCTCGGAGATAGAGATTAATTATGTATAAATCGCCAACCCTGGATCTATAAGAGTTGAAATGGCACACCAGAATCTAAATACATAGAACTGGGCAGGTTTTTGTGGCCAGGCCACATTCTTAGGGAGTCCATCAACTTCAGCTGCAGAAACAGCTATTGTAATCTTGCTGCAAGTGTTTCCCAGACATGATAAATTCGCTTTATAATTTTCATCTGTTCGCTGTCCATGTTAAAAACTTCATTTATAACTTGGTGTCCATAATTCTTTCCCAGTTATTCTGATGGATTTTATAACGCAAAAAATCTTTTATGTATAGAAATGCCTGAAATAGTGAAAACTGGTGGAAATAAATTTACGATTCATGGATCCATCCAATAAAATGCACAGCTGAGCCTGGGACATATTCCACAAGCCAAACAGAAATAAAAATCACAACTTGTAGATCTATGTATTATCTGTGAATATACTGTTTTATTGGCAGCTTAATAAACCTTGGACAACAAAACCTGCTGTTGATGGTGTCATTAATTGTCTGATCTCAGACATCTAGTTCAAGTGGATTTAAAGGGTATATTAGTCAGTAAATCACTTTGAAGTTTACAACATGATCTAGAAAGCTACCAGTGCCAATAATAAGACTTGTATTTTAACTCTTTAGTCTACAGATTATTGTTAAAGTTGGTCTGCCACAGTGTTCAATGGTAACATTTTATGTAAGAGGTAAGATGCAGTATTTGTCAGGTTTTGTATGTTTTTATTATTAAAATTATATGATTTTGAAACAATGCTCCAGAAGTTATAAAAAACATTACAATGTAAAATGTAGACACTAAATCTGATTCAGTCTTTTAATCTTAGTAAGTGCAGCCTGATAAGTCAGATTTTTTAATGAAAATGTAAATATTTTCATCATGATTCTCACTTAGCATAGATCTCCTGCCATCTGAATGACAGAACAATAACATTTCCAAATCTCTCCTTTGGAAATGTTGTCTTCCATATAAGCTGATAGCTCAGTTTTATTGGATGCTGTTATCATCCAACTTTTTCCAATAAATCCTATATATGTCTACCACATTCACCCAATCAATCTTCACAATTGGCAATATATGCTGGATTAAAAAATCCCTGAAAATAAACAACTTTAAAAACAAAAGCAAGAAACAGCACAAATTCCAATTTCATGCATGATTTTATATATTTTATATATATATATATTTAAATGTAATTAACTTACCCTGAGTACTTGGGACGCTTTCTCGACTTGTTCCGTGCTTGGCCTTACTCATTCCGGTGTCCAGTGACACACTGCTCTTTGACTGGCCAACACCACTGTCCAGCGACTGTAGGCTGTTGCGTGATTGGCTGCCCCTCACCTCCTGACTCGTCAGATGACCGCTGCTATGGAAACGTGGTCGCCCGAGTGTGCTTGTCTGTACTTTCGGGGAGGCCGACTTCGGCGATCTTGGAGGCGGTGGGAGGGTGCGGCGATGCATGTCTGTTGTTACCTCTGCATGGATGTCAGTAATACTCACATTGCTGTTCTTAATGACAAGACTTGGCAGTTTAATTTTGTCCCTGCGACGTTCTGGTTTCTTCGCACCACCTGGACTGGTACAGCCATCAGCGGTGTCGATTGATGATGAGCTTGTGTCCATCGACGATGTGCTTCGACTATTTGGTAACTTGTCACCAAGCTCACGGGAAGGCGTACGCAGAGGTATACCGAGTGTCTGCGCCTCCTTCATCACTTCGGCCCAAGACATGTGTGTCGGCTCATCCTCTGCAGAGGTAGCTGAAGATGCAGACGTCACTGAAATGCTCCGCATCATCTTGACACTGACGTCACCATCGCCCTCCTGAATGGTGTAGTTGCGGGAAGGCAATGGAGGGATGTTATCCTCGCACTCTTCCTCACCTGTTTCATCTTCCATATCCCTCAGTTCATCTGGTGAGGTCACAACCCCAGAGGATGAATCCTCAGCACCGTCTTCCTCAACAAGATTCGACGACTCGCTTCCACCTTGAGATTTGATCGGGCCCTTTGGCACGGATGCATACAGTTGACTGAAGGACGAACTTGGGCAATCGAGACGGTGTTCGGTTGTTTTTCTGTACACTCTCTTATCATCGTTCACAAATATGTCATCACTGTCATTTGCCAGAACCTGCTGGCTTGCCATTGGCTGGCTGGTATCACATGACGTGTTGACCACGTCTTCTTCAGTTTCTTTTGTCACCGCCCTGACGGTCTTCACTTTGGGTCTGGTGTCTCCTGCACCAGCCCTTGACGACTTCCTGCTTGGAGACTGGTATGCAACAGCAACGTCTTCTGGCACCTGAACCTCAATGTCCCCCACTATGGTATAGTCTGCTTCCTCTCCACTTTCAGCTGTTGAGTTCTCGCTGTCCCCACTTGTCACTGTACCTGTGCTGTTGAGGCTAGAGCACATTTGTCGGTTGTGAACTGCCGGACGAATGTCGAATGCGTCACTATTGACCAGACAGTGATAATCTTTTTTGAGATTGCTGGCGTCTTTCAGGTGGCTGGTTCTTACCGGTTCTACATGGATTGGATTGTCATGTGAACAAGCCGAATCTTCCAGGTAGCATGCGGAACTGCTGGGAAGATTCTCTACCTCCCCATTCCCACTGGAGATTGCATTGTCTCCAGGTGGAATCTTGTCTTTTCTTACATCATCATCTCTTACCTCCATTCTGCTAACGTCCTTACACAGGCTATAGCCACCACCAATATCTACATCGTTGTCCTCCAGAAACTGTTGTGGCTTTGAACATACACAGTTTGAATTCACAGCAACCTTTTCTTTGACAGCAGCAACTTTTGCTACTGTCATCTGAGGTGGAGAAACAACAGGAATCAGGGGCATGTCAGTCGTCTGCTGGACTTCTCTAGCACAGGCTCCACTACCTGTCCTTGAATGTGGCGTCTTTATTGGCGTCTGAATCTGGGCGCTGATGTCCTCACAACTCACCTTCCTAGCGGGTGTGGTGGAGGAATATAATGATTTATCCACTGTTTCGTCCCTGATGCTTCTGTTGCCACCGTACCTCATTGGCGAGCTTACGGGAGTGCTGTCTCGACTTCCAATGTTCGCAGCAATATTGCTGTGAATGCCATTCAAGTGTGGAACAACACTGACACCATCACCATTATGGTTGATGTGCGAATGTATGTCACTGTCGGGTGGCAAAGTGTTGTTGATGCCTGGTCGATCGTAAGACGTTGGAACATCGTTGACACTTTTGAGACAGACGCCTTCTTTATCATCTGCTACCGTTGCAGAAAGGTCGTAACTGCGGCCTTTGCGCAGTTTACGTCTGATCTTCATGAACACGTTTGGCGACTTGGTCGTCATGTTGGACAACGACTGACGTGACGTATCAATGACAATAACAGTCTATTTTTGTTGTCATTTGTTGCACGATTTTCTCTTGAATTGGTAAAACAATCCAGCGACAGTGCGGTGTAACGATAGTGGTGTCAGTCAGTGATGATGTCGTACTCACGTAAATTCATCTGTAGAAACGTACGTTTTCAACATTCCGATAGACAGCGTAGGTAAAGCAACACGCGGAAGTGGGGCACGATCTACGCTCGGCGCGCACCACGACAGCGACCGCGCCGCCGACTAAATCAAGTTGTTCCGAAGCACGGATGTCGGTCGAGAGGGGTCGCCGGTCACAGCTCCTGTCGTTGACGAACGGAAGGCACGATAATTCGAACATCGACCGTCGCAACCGGCCGGAACTTAGCTGTCAAAGAGAATCACGATACGTCAGTGGCGTCGAATCTGTGGCAAAAATGGTTCTTCCTGCTATGGCCTATGCTCAATTCCGCACTCTGCGCGTAGCGGTTGTCTTATTATGCAGATCGATATGTCAGAACTTGTCCGAAGTATCAACCAATACGCTTTAGCTACTTCCTTCTTCTTACTACCACAGTATTGTGTGCACATTTTTGATTGTCACCACTAACCCTTGTTTATCCCAGCTTCTCGCACTGGTAGTCTGCAGCGCGCTGACATGACGTACTGTTTTCACGCCGCCCTGGGGTTCAAGCAACACCACTAGTTACACGCCCACTCGCTACGCGGCGCTAAATCACATTAACACGAAGCGACCGTCCCGCGGCAGTGTTGATGCCGGCGGACACACGTAGGCCTGCCTTACTTGTCAAAGCTGTCTTGTCTAACCACATACCGCAACAATCAAGTCACTGCAGTCATATTATGTGGCGTCATTTCCTCCGTGAAACTTCGTTTAACGTCATCGGTATTCCCTGCAGTTATGACGTGTCATGTCCAGTTTCCCTATTAGGTAAGATATAATAGGCCTATATAGTTCTAAATTTGTTAGCCATCAACGTTCATGCAAAGATGGAGATAACTGTTTTGTTTGGAATTATTATCTTTCTGCTACGCTCATGCAGACGACAGTAAACTGCCTAAGAAAATCCAAGGTAGAGATCGGCAGCAATGTTTACAAGACAGTTTATTCATGTATCATAGTAGCCCCCCCCCCGGCCATTCAAAAGAGTGGAAATAGTGTTTAAAAGTCAGTCATCATTGTATTAATAAGTTTAAGAAAATGTAGGCCCCTATGAAATCCAAAACAATACTTGTATAATATCTTCATTACATATGTTCTACACTTATCTGTTTCCTTCATTCAATCGCATCCTCTTGCGATGTAGTTCGCAGAACGCAGAATTGTTACCCCGGGGTCTTGGCATAAACACTAGATAGAAGTGACCAACGGATTGTATTGTTTCTTCCGAAAGACACAGGAAATATGGAATGAACGAAGTTGCCTAAGCTTTGAAAACGCGTCAGTTGGACTCGAACCCCATCCCCTCGATCGACAGTGCGGCCCTCTAGTCGCAAAGCCACCACGCCCCACATTTATAAGTGGTTACATTGCGCGAAAGGGGCATATGTTATTCAGTGTAGGACAATATGTACGTTAAGATGGACTCAAATTAATTATTTAATACTGAACACTGGCGTCGGAAGCTGTTGAATACTGGGGGACGAAGCATTGTTTCCAGGGGCGGATCTAGGCATGTTGACGGGGGATTACTTTACTTCCATAAGGATCCCTGGATCCCCTGCGGGTTTCTGCGAGCACATTGGGGGAGGTCGACGCCATACTAGTCTACTGGTGACCCAGTGATTATGTTAATGCTAGGAGAGTGAATATGTTTTAAAATAACATTTGCAGATATCTGATAAGGGCGGGGTACACATAGATGGGGGCAGCCGTGGTTAAGGTGTTGGACTCTAAATTCGAGGGTTGTGAGTTGCACGGTTCGTTTTCGAAGCTTAGGCAATTTCGTTTACCCTACTTTGCCTCAGTCTACTCAGCTGCAAATGTGTACAAACACTCTTCGGAAGGTACCTGCGATGGACTAGTGTCCCGTCCAGGAGAGTCAGTATAACTGCACTCTAAGTTGCTTCGCACTACAGAAACCAGGTTTAAGCACTGGCCATATAAGCCTTCATGGCTTCCTAAGGCGTAATGCCTGGGGAATGACTTTACCTTTACCTACACATAGATGACAAATATTGTTGGACACTCGATAAACCAATGTCCGTGTCCACTTGCCATCTGGAGCTTGTTACTTTATGACATTCTTGTTAAATCTTTTTGCTCTGAATGATAATCTTATTCAATCTTGTTGTCTGTGGTGATGGTGGTTTATTGTTATATATTGTGATTTTGAACGCACTTGATGATAGCTTGAGCCTGGAATATACACTTATTGAGTACGCGAGTTCTTACCCAGGCCTATGTTGTGAAGTTTGTGTGTACGCCTGTCCACAATTCCATACGACCTGCCGTCTCAGTGTCTTAGATACGCCATTATTACAGTTATTAAGACATCAACAGGTTATGTCAATTTGGGACATGACTGTTCCAAAAATGTTAATTGGTAAATTGCCCATACATCGGCAGGTGAAATATGTACACAACTTTTAAAAAAAGTCACCCTATTCTTCGAAGTGGCACACGTTCACGATTTCTAGACCGGGAATAGTGCAGTAATATGACTGCTTGTTTCGCCTAAACGGGCACTCGATTCGATTCCCTTTATTTGTAGACAGTAAAACCATGTCACTTAGGTTTGTCGTATTGCGACTTCCGTTAGATTCCTTTGTGAGAGCCGTATTCCGGTGAAGCGAAGTAGAATGTTTTTAAGTCAGATTAGGAGAATGTTTTGATAAGATAATCATGTCATAAGAACTTGTGGGATCTACAACTGAACAGTTCATGCGTATGCTCTTTGAAGACTTCAAACAAGTGGGACTCGATGGAATTTGTATAGTGAATAGTATATAGTGATGCGAATATTGACCGAATGATAATGACCTGTGTGGAAAGAGCCGAGTGTTGTGTTTAATTTGGTGGATAAGCTAAATATCACGTACATAGTTTAATAAAGGAGCATTCTTTCTGTGCGTTCCCTGAACATTGTGAAAAACAGACTGCTTTCGAAGAAGGCAATGTTATTGGAAAAGACACGGTGATCTTAACATTGCAACAGTTACCTCAGTGAGTTATTTGGGTGACACCGCGCTACTGGTTAAAGGAGTCAGACCACAGTTGAGAATTGCATTGGTGGCCATGTTAACGTTTTGTCTGATTATAAGAAAACGTGACCATCAAAAATTCTGAAAATTGTACACAGCAATTGTCATCATCTCATTGATATATTGACCAAATTTGATCAAAATCACATACCTCCAGCTCTTTTAAATCGCCCCGACGTGCGATGCCTATCAATTTTGACAAAAATAGCCATGTATTCATACGCCCACGTGGCCCATAGCAGAAAAATTCCCATAAATCCCTCCGCCAGTTAAACTCTTTAAAAAATGCACTGTTTCACAGCCAATAGCTTCTACAAACAAACCTGTGAATATTCCTGCTCAAAGGCACTCATGTCACATAATATTAATTTATTAAGTTACCATTTTACAATTTCATGCGCCCTACATTCGTGTGAAACAATAAACAGGAAGGTCAACTGTGGTCTAACCCCTAAAGCAATCACTGCGCATGCAGCCAGCTTGTTAACAAAGATGAGAACCACGGCGAGACATTAAGATAAAGGTGACAGCCGAAGTTGCGGATGAAGGCGAATAACTGCATCAGCGAAGTGAAGTCATTGAGAACGTGAAAAAGTTCGTGTAATTCGGAATGACCTGGCTGAGGACTGGTAGTTCGAGTTAGCGCCTGTCTTAATGGGGCATGGACATCTCACCCGTAGTGTGAGAAGAGAACATTGTCGAAAGCACACGACACGGCGATGATGTTTGCCGACATACAGCGGTGTATATCAACATGGAACTGTCACCAAAATGCCTACCTGACACTGACGAAAACAATCAATCTGTTTTGTTAGTAAGATAAATACAGCATGAACATAAGCTAAATACAGCATGAACATAGGATAAATACAGCATGAACATAATATAAATACGACATGAACATAATGTAAATACGGCATGAACATAAGATAAATACGGCATTAACATAAGATAAATACGACATGAACATAAGATAAATACGGCATGAACATAAGATAAACACAGCATGAACATAAGATAAATACAGCATGAACATGAGATAAACACAGCATGAACATAAGATAAACACAGCATGAACATAAGATAAACACAGCATGAACATAAGATAAACACAGCATGAACATAAGATAAATACAGCATGAACATGAGATAAACACAGCATGAACATAAGATAAATACAGCATGAACATAAGATAAATACAGCATGAACATAAGATAAATACAGCATGAACATGAGATAAACACAGCATGAACATAAGATAAATACAGCATGAACATAAGATAAATACAGCATGAACATAAGATAAATACAGCATGAACATAAGCATGTCCAGGGTTTTAACATTGTTTAGTTTCATTGTATCATTTGTAATTACAGGCGTGCGCACGTGTGTTTGCGTGCGTGCGTGCGTGCGTGCGTGCGTGCGTACGTGCGTGCGTGTGTGCATACGTGCATGGGTTGCGTTTTAGTACACCCAACATTCGGTTTACGAGAGGGACCGTATTGTTGGACTGAACGTCAAGTAGGTTTTATTCACGATGACAAGTAGGTTAATGTAATCGGTAGAACTTGGGCTAGATTGTGGCTATGAAACGAGGCTCCCACGTTCAGACAACACTACGCGGTGACGATGCTGTGTTTGGTCCATGAGTGCATGATAGGGCCTAATGAATCATGATAGGGCCTAATGAATCATAATCATAATGAACCGAATGTCTATTCCGTAACAATGACGGTCTATAATTAATAAGGAACGTTTCTTGTCAACGAGCCACTGTGTCAATATTAATAATGTTCAACGAGAAAACGAAAGGGCAACTGACGCACGCACGCAAGCACGCACGCATGCAAACAATCGTAATTTACAACTGCTTAATTGCTGTTTTACACCTTTTCGTATAATGTTTTTCTGTGGCCGCGACGAAGCCAACAGTTTCAAATATATCCATACCATATAACTAACCACCATAACATCGCTGATGCTTTGGAAATTGAGTTGAGGTTGGTTTGGTAGGTGCGTAAAATATTCTCGAAATATTTAGCAGAAGTTAACTGGGTAGGGGAGAGGTGGTCAAATGGTTAGGGCGTCCGCCTGTCGATCGAGAGGACGGTGGTTCGATTGTACCTCCGCCGATTCGAATCTTGGGCAATTTTTTTCACCCCACTTTGCCTGTGTTTTTCGGAAGTGACGCTAAAAGCCGTTGGTCCCTTCTATCTGGTGAGAAGGACACTCTGAAATAAACCCTCAGCGCAACATCCCTGCAGGACTTTGCTGAGCAAAGATCCAGGTCCAGAGTCCTGGTACGTTGTTGACGGGAGGTCAGCAGTTGCTGGCAGATAAACAAGTGCTGCCTCGTAGTGGCAACCACGTCTACGCACGCCATCTACCGATAGCTTTGATGTCATGTTACTAATCGCCTGGGTGACCGAGGCTATACTATGTAGGTCGCAGGAAGTGATGAAGTACGCATGCGTTGGCGGAAGTGCACTTGACAGAGCGAGCGAACCGAGTGGCTTCGAGTGGCGATGTCAGAACAAATTCCAAGCATTTAAAGTTGAAGAAAAAAAGTATCTCTATATATTTCTCACGCGTAATATATTGATGATGTCATGTAACATCAGTATTTCATAGTACCATCACTATCTAACGTTTGACGATGGGCCATTTTACATTTGTTTAACAATTTGTTACTTCCGTGTGTTCAGCCTTCAATAAGACTTATAAGTCTAAGACAATATTTCAGGCAAGTTTCTTTTTGTTTATTGCAGCATTATGTCAGTATTAGATTGAAAATCTATCACAATGTACCAGTTTTTTTATATAAACCATAGTGTATTTAACCAGCATATATGACACGGACGGGACTGACATAGTTGCCGTTCTCAAACAAACCCAATATCGTTCTTAGCTAGGAATAACGCCATTTGTTCAGCTACACTAGAAGTAGAATTTCAACCACTGTTGATTGGTTTGACCATGAGCCTCATATTACTTGGACTTGACAAGATACTGGTTTTGCATATTGTTGAGGCTGGCACTGATACCTGTCGTTGATTTGTTTCCCCTTCTTCTTCATAACTAGTCCCGTTTTACTGCCGTCTCCACCAATCGTCTCCACTCCCCTCTATCCTTCGCCCTCATTCTCCCACTCCTACTAAATCTCTCTTCATGCATTCCTCTCATCTCAGTCTCGGTCTTCCTCTTCTCAGTCTACCTTCCACTCCAAGCACATCAGTTCTCTTCACTAATCATACCCCTTCCATTCTATCCATGTGTCCATCCCACTTTAGCCGGCTCCTCACCAGCTTCCTTGTGAGACTCTCTCACACCAACTTCCTCCCTCAGCTCCTCCATTCTTCGCTCATTGATTCTTCTCACCCAGTTATTCTTGCAGGCTTGCAGTCTCTCCTGTTGTTTTTTTTTCATCGCCATGGTCTCTAGGCTGTGTAGGTATGCTGGAGTTATGCATGAGTTAAGAACCTTTCCTTTTAGCTTTCGAGATACGTGTCTATCTCCCATCACCCCTTCCATTTTCCTCAATGCACTGGCCCCAGTTCTCCTGCAAATTTCCGTTTCCGTGCTGCCGTCCCCACAAACCGCTCCACCCAGATATACAAAGCTGTCTCGTTGGTTCAGTTTCTTCCCATCCAGTCTTATGTCAAGATCTTTTTTCTGCTGCCTGACCCAAAGCGCCTCCGTCTTCTTTAGACTTGCTCACAGTCAATGTTTGCCAAAGGTTTCCTTCCAATCTACCAACAGCTCTTGATGGTTTGCCTCACTGTCCGCTACTACTGCCAGGTCATTGGCGTATAGCAACTTGCGGAGAATGTCCCTTGTACTCGCTTTCCTGCTGATCACCTCCACTGCTGCAATGAATAACGGTGGGCTTAGGGCGCTCCCCGTCTCAGGCCGACGTCCACCATGAATTCTTCCGATATTCGTAGTCCGCACACTACTCAACCTTTTGTCTCTTCATATGTGCCTTCGACCATCCTCACCTCTGCCTCTGGGACACCCATCCACATATTCTCCTGTCCCTCCAGTTTTTTTCCATCAGTTGTCTCAGAGTGAACATCCCGTCCACTGTACCTCTCCCTCTTCTGAAACCTTGTTGTTCTTCTCCCATTTCACACTCCAGTATCCTCCTTATCCTTCCATCCAGAATCCTCTCTAATTTCTTCAGAATGTGACTCAGCAATGTGATACCTGTGTATTTTTCAGGGTCGTGAACATCTCCCTTTCTTTTATATCGACTTCCTGTATTTGTGCAATTCATGTATTTGGGACGTCATAGCCACAGCTGCTGCTGCTGAACAGATTATCAACTCATTTATTATCTCTAGACTAGACTCTAGATGTAAATCACTGCTATTTGGCATTACCTACCAGGTAGTGACAAGTGTCGGCTGCACAGACGGCAGTGCATACAGCACACGACTGCTTTTAGATAATCAGAACAAGGACATAATTATGAACATATTGCTAATACACAAATCCAGTGTTACCAGTGTCTGTAAACTTGGCCTGACTGTTTATATCATGATGTATTTGCATGAATGTTAGAAATGTTCTGTAAACTAACAATGTCAATGCATTATTGATGTCTCTTTCAGTACCACAAAATGGTGAAAACACAGTATTCTTTCTTTATTAACATTGTGACCATGTTGTTTGTGTGCAGAAATGTTATTGGTGTGCCCTTTTTGTTTGATTACATAGCAATACTGTAATGGTTGTTGTTGTTGCACATATTTTTGGATAAACAAAGACAACAGTGTTTCTGTCAGCGTGTTACTGTTGTGGTGACCCAATGAGGTAGTGTAATTGAAGGATGTTTGGGGTCTGCATTGTCACTCAGTGAGAGTGGGAGTTTTGGGGTCTATGTCAAACCAACACAGCATCTGGCTTGTGGCAAGGAAGACACAAATACAAGCAGGGCTGGGTCCAATTACACAAAATTATATCAATTACAATTACAATTACATTAAATATTTTATTTCAATTACAATTACAGTCATAATTTTCCAAATCAATTACAATTACAATTACACTGTTTCAATTTCAATTACAATTACATTATGCGGAACCAAATATATTCAGCATTTGTTAATTATGTATTTTTGCGCGTTTTGCTGAATTTCAATATTTTGTACACAATTGATAAACAAATATAACGGTAATGTTTGTACATTTTGTTGAATTGTGACTTTGAATTATACTAAATAAAAAGATAGCCGTTAACATAATCCTACAGGACATATTCCAATGCAGACATTTATCCGTGCGCATTTCTAAAATTTTTCTTTGGAAAATACTAATAATAGGGTTTGATGTGTTTACTTTGAGGTTGTAGCTCCTGCTCTAAGCTGACATTCTTAATTGGTCTGCCCTTTGCTTTGTGTGAGTTGGGAATGGGAAGAGAGGCCATATAAATGGTCCTTGCCACCTGACCTGTCTCCAACCCACCACAACACAAGGGGTGTAATTGGCTTGCTAACTCTGCAATGTTTCACTGAATGTCTGTGCATTGTTTATTGCTTCCTGGCTGTTACCAACTTACTGAAAAGGCTAATTGCTAAGGCTACCCACCACTAGCACAACTGACCAGTACCCACCAGACAGTGAATACTGAGACTTAAATATAAATATATAAGCAGGTGTTATTATTAGTCTTGATTTTCAATTCATGTGAGACTTAAATTATATTTTTATTGACAATTCATTCAGGTAGTTTGTGATATGAAACGTACTGTAATTGATTGTAATTGAAATAAAATTTCAATTATACAAAATATAACAATTACAATTACAATTACAGCAACATTTTGAAACCATAATCAATTACAATTACAAGATTTTGTTGTAATCAATTACAATTACAATTACATAATTGGACCCAGCCCTGAATACAAGTCCTTCAGATGGACACACAGAGATCCCATGTACCTGATGACTGTGAGAAAATTTGTAAATATGTAACCAGCTGTATACTTACAGGATAAGCATCTCCATGTTTGGCCAAAACCAATTAAACGTGTAGCTAATGTTGGGTTCATTTGCAAAATATCATAAATTCATAGTCGTCCAAAGAAATGTTTTAGCATGTTCAGTATCCTCTGTTTTGGTAAATAGCATTGAAATATTTATATCAATTATGAGAAAGATCACTGGTTTGTGAACAGTTTGGCTGCGTGACTTTCAAGGTCAAAACTTGCGATGTGCTTTAAATCTTTAATGTGATGATGTCACGTTATAATAAATGAGGCAATCTTGCGCGTGCACAACACAGTCAGTTTATTAGCAGTCAATAATTCCAGTAGATTTATTGCCCAGGAAATGCTCAACTATCTGGTAATTTAATGCTTTAAACATTCCCGACTGCTGCTGGTTCGCTCTTTCGCAGGGTCACCATCGCTGTAATTTGACCGTGGACTTCCACTTAAAATAGAACCATTTATAGGTAATTGCAGGGATTAAATTACTGGCAATGTTTGTGTTTGCAATGGTCCACAATCCACTTACATGTATGCTGATATATGAAATGAGAGTCCTGTAGTACTGTGGTCACTGGATGCTACTCTATTAAGGAACTGAAACACAGATGAACTGGTGATTGTCTAATGTTTGTATAATGTCAGCTGTGTATGGTGAGTATTAGGGACAGTTTTATAATCGCGATAGTATTACGATAGCTGTATTACTGTTGCAATACTATTGCAGTAGTTTCATGACTATTGCGGCAGTGTAATGGAATAGCAAGTAGCCAGGGAAGCCGTCCCAACCCATAATCGATGGGTGGTGCTATCATGTGGTGCTATCATGTGGACTTGGAGGCAGTCAATTCAAAAAGGTGCATTTGTGAATGATGATGCTCTAATTGATGATTGTTGATGTTGGCTCAGTAAATAAGTGAAATTACCAAATAAAGTTGACAAAGCAAGTTTATGAACAATATTACAGTGGCACAAGTAGCTCATTTCTTTTGCCAAATATCAACTATTGGTAGTTCAGTCACTTCACTGTACTATCAACGATAACTACCAATAGTTTAATTTACTGTCAATAGTATTTCATCATCACATCGATGCAGTCCTAGTGTGTGGTGACTGGTCGGTCATGTGTCGTAGCAAATGGTGATGATAATAACGTGTTTGTGACACTGGGACTACGCACTAGTCTGCTAATCCGGACACTTGTAAAGCTTGCTGCAGACTAGTAAAAGCTGAAAAGTACATACCAACTACTCTGCCTGTGTAGTAGAAAACTAGCATAGTGTATAGCGTCACCCTGCAATGAACACATTTATATGCGAGTCAACATTACATTTTAAAATGGTAGATTTTATCCGTTTAGCACATCCTGTCGAGGGGTACAGCTAATGAGTAGCAGTTGGCGGCCATTTTCAAACACAGTTTATTATTCGTAGAGGACACGCATTCCTAAATTCTTGCTAATATATTTTGGCTTCATATTCGTTTTGTTTTATTATTTGATTCGTGTATTCAGCATGAGCAACATGCATCTGCCTGTGATAAAGCGGGATTAAATTTGTGTTATGTATAGATAATTTGTTAAACTAGTAAAACCATTGGAGGACTAAGAAATGGTGTCTTTGTTAGTTCGACTGTGTCATAAAAAGTATGTTAATTGCTATCTCTGGACTGTTTCAGCACGCGATATGGGCTATGAGCTGAACCGATTCCAGGGTGACGTGGATGAGGAACTGTTATGTCCAATATGCAGCGGCGTCCTAGAGGAACCCCTTCAGGTATATACTAAAGGAATCCCTTCAGGTGTATATACTAGAGGAACCCCTTCAGGTATATACTAAAGGAATCCCTTCAGGTGTATATACTAGATGACCCTTCACCTTCAGAGGATCCCATAAGGTATCAGGATTTAACAAGAACTCTATCAAATGCAAAACACATATATGACAAGTAGACAAGGAAGCCACATGCGTTCTATCAGTTGCATCCTCATGATAATTCCACATTTTATTCATAATGTTATATATTCTGTGTATATGACAGAACATTAGCTTTGTTGATAATTTTGATTAATTGAAATTTGTTTCCATGTTGTTTCAGTATTCCTTTGATAAACCAGTTTTCATAGATAGCTGTCAACTATGCTTAGGCACAGAGAATGTGATAAGTTTTCATAGATAGCTGTCAACTATGCTTAGGCACAGAGAATGTGATAAGTTTTCATATATAGCTGTCAACTATGCTTAGGCACAGAGAATGTGATAAGTTTTCATAGATAGCTGTCAACTATGCTTAGGCACAGAGAATGTGATAAGTTTTCATAGATAGCTGTCAACTATGCTTAGGCACAGAGAATGTGATAAGTTTTCATAGATAGCTGTCAACTATGCTTAGGCACAGAGAATGTGATAAGTTTTCATAGATAGCTGTCAACTATGCTTAGGCACAGAGAATGTGATAAGTTTTCATAGATAGCTGTCAACTATGCTTAGGCACAGAGAATGTGATAAGTTTTCATAGATAGCTGTCAACTATGCTTAGGCACAGAGAACGTGATAAGTTTTGATAGATAGCTGTCAACTATGCTTAGGCACAGAGAATGTGATAAGTTTTCATAGATAGCTGTCAACTATGCTTAGGCACAGAGAATGTGATAAGTTTTCATAGATAGCTGTCAGCTATGCTTAGGCACAGAGAATGTGATAAGAATTCATGTGCAGTGGACTCTTAATGGAATCATTTCAGGCCAGAACAATTTGATTCTGTTAATACAGCAGAAATAGAGGATGGTTCCGTCCCAGCCAGTAGATTTGAAGATACTAAATGGCTGTTTCTGCTATGTGATTCTGCTGTGTGAAGTCCACTGTGTTCACATCAGCTGTGAAATTATCAAGTCCTATTTAAGTCACTGTCGATATGCGTATGATGATCTTTGAAACTGATTATACAAAAGGTCACCATTAGAAAGTATTTAAGACGTGGAAATTACCCCAGATTCTGTTTGGAATAAATAGGAATTTTCTGGGAAATTTGCTGCTCGTTAGCCATAGTGTGACGCAAACCAGTCAGTACTGTATGTGATTGTGAATGTATTAATAAGCAGCAGACAGTACAATTAGTTGCTCGGGTTATTTTTACAGCAGGTCAGCATTGATTTCTTCCTTAAACTATTTCCCCACCTAGAAGGATGAACTCCCACGCAAATCCTGTTGTCTTGGCTCTCAATGACCACTCTCGGTAGTACTAGAGCTGTGACTGTGATTGGCAAATGCTGCCCACAAGTTCTGTCACACTAGAGCTCTAATGGCCAACCTTCTGTTCTTGTGTGGAAGGTTTTGACAGGGACACTCAAGATTACTTATGCCCCACACAAGTTCTGTCATACTAGATTTATCAAGGTTGCCATGCAAAGCAAAAAAACACACAGGAAGGTTGTACAAGGAAGCCATTGGCTTATCAAGGGTAAGCAAATGTTTCATCTGTGTGTAACCAGACTTGGTGTCAATTACGTTATAACAATTCCAATTGCACCTCAAAATGTCAATTCCGGTTATAAATTCCATATCAAAATTGAAGTATGTTAATAAAGCAACCATATGCTCACATTCCAACCACAGACTCACCCAAAATACCATCTATGTTAGAGCAGCTTTATTTATATACACAATATATTCCACTGATTATTTGTATGAATAATTTGAGTTAAAAAGTTACATGATGTAACTGAAAAAATGTGTTGAAAATATCAATTATGTTTTCACTAATTCCAATTACTTTTAAAAACAAAAACAATTCCAGTTGTTTCAATTACAGTGTAATGGACCCTAAGACTGTGTGTAACACACCTTTCTGAGATATTTGTCAATTTTGTTTTATAAACATGCTAGAGCTCTAATGGCTGGCCTTCTGTCCTTGTGTGTGATGTATGGATAGAGGCACATTTACTTATACCCCACACAAGTTCTGTCATACTAGAGCTCTAATGGCTGGCCTTCTGTTCTTGTGTGTGAGGTACGGATAGAGGCACATTTACTTATACCCCACACAAGTTCTGTCATACTAGAGCTCTAATGGCTGGCCTTCTGTCCTTGTGTGTGATGTATGGATAGAGGCACATTTACTTATACCCCACACAAGTTCTGTCATACTAGAGCTCTAATGGCTGGCCTTCTGTCCTTGTGTGTGATGTATGGATAGAGGTACATTTACTTATACCCCACACAAGTTCTGTCATACTAGAGCTCTAATGGCTGACCTTGTGTGTGAAGTTTGGAAAGAGACACATTTACATATACCCCCACACAAGTCCTGTCATACTAGAGGTCTTAGTGGTTACTGTTGATTCTTGCATCAAGTCATGGCTTATTTTTACACAGACACTGGCCAGTGGTGGATCCCTGGCAGTTGTGACGGTGACAATTGGCTTGTGCTTTGACGTCACTGTACACATGATGCTGCCTGTCACGTCCCGATCAAGGATCATTAAACAAATAGGCCGATGTTCATAGCAGCTCTCCGGAAGCAGGCGTTGAAGTCCCCAGAATATCTGGCAAATTGGCCCATTTACAGTGTTATTTTGCTGTCATAAATTAGTTAGTTAGATCATCTGATGCCTTGCCACAATGCCAGTTCAAAGAAACTTGGAGCAAACTAGTCTCCCACTTCGGGACTGTTCACAGTTGTCAATATTTACTTATTCGTACAAAGTGTAATAATTCTCATACACCCCTCCACCCTACCTGAATTAGTACGTTAAGATGTTGCTTATTTTTCAGATTAACATATACAGATTAATTGGCTAATAGCTTGATAATATTAATAATGATGAATGTATATTTGAAAATTCTCCTATTGAAGGAATTAGAACATTTATAAACTAGTTGATAAATGTTCACACATTAATTTCAATTCCTTCAAATATTCAGATTATAATACTTTAGACTTCAAAAATGATACTGAACAGTTAACAAAATTTACAGTAAATTATCAAAATATGAGTATTATACTGACTTACAATTAAAACACTTGTAAAGTAAATGGATTATCATTTATACACTTTAATGCAAGGAGTCTGAAAGCAAACTTCCAGAAAATTATAGACTGTCTTCTAGAGCTTAATTTGTAATTTGATACAGTTGTTATATCTGAAACATGGACTGGACTAGAAAAATAAATAACTTTAATATAAGCAATTACAAAACTTATCACATGATGAGAAGGGACAGAAATGATGGTATACACAAACAGGGTTGTTTGATTTAAATCATTGATTTAAATCATGATTTAAATCGCTCCAAAAAAAAAAAATCATTGATTTATGATTTTTTTTTACATCCGTTTTTTTTAATCGCTGATTTATATGAATTTAACACAAATAATTGTTTACAAGCATCGAGATCAACAATGTTTTGTGTGTTTTTTAATACAAAAGCACAAAGTGCGCACACTTGTGTAGCTGTATTGACACCAGACAGCCTGATAGTAAAATATTTTATGACATTGTGTATATCAGATTTTAAAAAAATCAAATAAAAACAAAAAAATCTGATTTAAATAAAAAAAATCTGATTTAAAAATTTTTTTTCAACCCTGTACACAAATAAATAATTCACATGCAAATTGGTCAAATCCAAACCCATTATATATATATATATATATATAGTAGAAAACACTTTTGAATGTGGAATTATCCATAAAGAACTAAACAAAATTATTGTCAACTAATGTATAGAACACTAGGTTCATGTTTGGATACCTTCTGTGAAAACATTGAAACTATTTTATGTGATGCGAAATCAGTCGAAACAATATTTATGTGTAGTGATCTAAACATAGATTTATTAAAGCACATGAAAAATACTAACACCAAACATACCTGGCAATACAGACAGTGGTGGATATGTGAACAAATAGTCTTCGCATGGTAATTACAGCGTGGCTGAATGCTTCCAGTGAAGTTGAAATGGCCTTGGAATGAACAGGTCTGCCGGGGGGTGAAGTGTAAAGTGCTCTGAGCGGTTCCGAGGACTGGATACTGTGCTATATAAGAACTTAACTTTAATATGATGACACTAATTGACAATATATTCACTAATGATAATGAACTGCGACACAACTTCTGTTCAATGATATTAGTGATCTTTTACCAGTGTTTGCACTATGTGAGTATCATATAAATAGAAATGTAATAAACGAATTTAAACATAAAAATAAACATTAGAATGATAAATGAAGACATCTTAACTTTACTTTCAAATGAATTAAGTCTACAATCCTGGGATAACGTTCTAAACAGTAAACATTTTAATCATACTTACAATCAAATATTACACATATTTGTAAATATGTTTAACAAACATTGTCCATTAAAAACAGTTTCGAGAAACCGTAGCATTAACAAGAAACCTTGGTTCCCGAAGGCTGTACAAAGCATTTATTCCATCAAGATCTCATGAAGCTGAACATAGATATAAAACAAAATTTAATATGTGTTTTTTATAAATGTTGGCCCAAATCTAGCAAAACATATTTCATTACCTGAAAAGGATGTATCTATTTATGATTACTTGGGAAAAGGACTGAAAAGTAGTAGTTGAGGACCAATAAATTATTAGAAAAAAATAACAGATTGCACTGACATTAACATAAATATGATAAAAAAATTATTTCTCAAATTGTGAAACCATTTACTCACATTTTGCAATGTATCCTTTCAAACGGGAATATTTCCTAGCAAAATTAACATTTCCAAATTAAAAATTACAGACCTATCTCATTGTTACCTCAAATCTCATAACTTCTAGAGAAATTATATAATGATACGTTGGACACATTCTTAGATAAGCATGATGTACCCAGTCCAAGCCAGTATGGTTTTAGATCTAATATGTCAACTTCTCATGCTCTGTTGAAATTGGTCGAAGAAATTACAAATGTACTAAATGATAAAAAGTATGCTATTGGAGTATTTGTTGACCTTAAAAAGACACTGTTAATATTATATTGGCCAAAAAAACTGTATTGTAATGTTTTGAAAATATTTAAGTTAATTTTATTTGCTGACAACACAAACTTGTTTTATTGTGACAGTAATTTAGTTTGATAAGCTGCCTGTGTGGTTTGCTGTAAATAGGTTATCATTAAAATGTTGCAGACCAAATTACATGATGTTTGGAAAATCGCAAATTGAATACTAGCATCTCTATAAAGATCGACAAAGAAGCACGTGATAGAGTTGAAGCCACTAAATATTCTGATTGATGTGTTAAGTTAAGAATCACATTTGCTTAGTGAAATCTAAAGTTTCACAGTCTTGTGCAGTTATGTGCAGAGCCAGCAACATAATTGACTGATGTGGTTTGAGTGTATTATACCACGGTTTGTCTTAAATTTTGTACTGTGCTGAAGTATGGGACAACACTTATGCTACAAATATTGAGTGTTTAGTCTTGCTACAGAAACAGGTAGTAAGGTTACTTTGTGGTGCTAAAAGGTTGGATCACACATTCAGGCTATTTTATAATCTTTGTATTCTTAAAGTATCATATATAGTGGAGTTAAGAATTTGTATTATTATGTTTAAGGTGTATAATAATCTATTGTCAATGAATGTACAACGGTTTCTCAGCCAGTATGAATCTATTTACGTAACCTGACATAATTACACATTTACTCAAAAGTATATTACGCTGTAATTATGTATGAGTGTGAATTTATCAGTTAAAGGAGTAAAAAACTCCCTTGATAGCTCACACATTTTTTCAGAATGTTCATCTTTTCAAACAAATTATACAGCTAAAATTTTGAATACTTATGTATCTGATTTGTAACTATTTATAGTGAAAAATGATTGGGATTGGGGTTACCAGGTATATTACTTTCAATCTAAATTTATTGATTTGCTTTTCGTTAAATTGACTGCAAATTCAAATTGGTTTGGAACGTAAATCAAGTTACTACTTCACACTTGGCCTGCCATGAATGGATATTAAAATTATGTCTGATGTACGATGTGTCACATGTGTACAATTGTATACTGTATTTTATTCAGTAGTATGTATTTGTTTTGTAATAGGGCAAAAAGTATTAAACTTCTTCTTGTCCCTTTTACAACAGTTTTATAGGTATAAAATGTTGTAATGACATCACTTCTTCTATTATGTTTGTCTATTATTGTTGAAAATAAAGATTCATTCGTTCAATGTATATCGGTGTAACAATATTATGACCCAGTGCATGTATGTAGGAAAATAATAACCATCAGAATATGTTTACAAACATTTATCTCTAATAATTTTGTTAAAGCTTTGTGTTTTTCTAACAACTCCATGGTGTCATATTGATAATTGTGTTTTTCTAACAACTCCATGGTGTCATATTGATAATTGTGTTTTTCTAACAACTCCATGGTGTCATATTGATAATTGCGTTTTTCTAACAACTCCATGGTGTCATATTGATAATTGCGTTTTTCTAACAACTCCATGGTGTCATATTGATAATTGCGTTTTTCTAACAACTCCATGGTGTCATATTGATAATTGTGTTTTTCTAACAACTCCATGGTGTCATATTGATAATTGCGTTTTTCTAACAACTCCATGGTGTCATATTGATAATTGTGTTTTTCTAACAACTCCATGGTGTCATATTGATAATTGTGTTTCGTGAAGTTGTGAATTTCGAAGATGTCAGACTGTATTACAGCGAATGGTTACACAATATTTCAGTTGCTCCTGACATCTCTGTCTGTCTGGACTGTTGTTTACGGTATGCTTTCACTTTCAGGCGCCGCAATGTGAACATGCATTCTGTTCGTCGTGCATTCATGAGTGGTTAACGCGCCAACAGACTTGCCCTGTGGACCGGAATTCCATCACGCCGAACCAGCTACAGCCAGTTCCACGTATCCTACGCAATCTCTTGTCTCGTCTGTATATTGCCTGCGACAATGCCTCCTTTGGTTGCACAGCCATCGTCAAGCTAGACCTGTTACAGTCTCACCTGCAGGTAATAATGCAACTGATACCTCCACAGGGGGTCGCAGATTGCCCTTGTGCATTAAATCTATATATGAATACTTGAAGTGCAGACTGGCAGTATCTTCTCCCAGGTGCAGACTGGCAGTATCTTCTCCCAGGTGCAGACTGGCAGTATCTTCTCCCAGGTGCTGAGGTACACTTGCCTATTTCTATGTTCTTTGGACTGCGTGGAACATTAGCCACTCATCTACCGATTGCCGATGTATTAAAAAAATACAAATGTAGCTATTTAGAGTTATTTACTTATGTGAGTGCTGCTCGTCTGATATGCTTTTCTACCTGGCGGAGAAAAATAGAAACAGTGGGCGTTACTGTGGCTTCTACTGGAAAATATCAGCTTAGGTAATGGGAAACCACAATACCATTATTTATACGCTTTTGACAGATGTAAGCTAGTATAGATTATTGAAGATGACCACAGGACAATGGGGAATTCTTACATATGTGTATTTTTAAAATTTAAAAAATAAAATACCTTGGTAATGTGTTTATTTAATACAAAACAAAAATTCTATGGTACAGTGTTTCTTTGCTGACACATTTTTCCAAAGTCATATATTATGAAGTACAAATGTATTTTATAGTAGGATTCTCTATGAAAGTTGTAATATATGAATACAATGATGCATTGGTTCATGCTTGGAGTCCAGCAACATTCAGTACTGATAAGTACACATGTACAGTGAACATGTTTTGAAGGAAAACAAAAGTTAGTTACGGCGAGTAAAGAGACAAAATAATGACCACAAGCCCAGTGCCATAGACACAGATGGTGTGTGAAGCAAAATAAAATTTTTTAATTTTATATTATTCAATTTGAATATCTAGTTAAGAACGTTGCTGCCCAAATCTTTTTACAAAGTTGATATCTTTCTCTAGCTTTTCTCTCCACAACTATTGCTGTTCTGAAGACGTGTGTCCTTCTCCCGTCTCTGTTGGGTCCTGCGTCTGGTTCTTCCCCTGCGTCTGGTTCTTCCCCTGCGTCTGGTTCTTCCCCTGCGTCTGGTTCTTCCCCTGCGTCTGGTTCTTCCCCTGCGTCTGGTTCTTCCCCTGCTACTAGTCCTTCCCGAAATAAAAGTTTTTAGTGATTGACAAAATTGCACAACCAGTTTTGCGGTACGTGTAGTTGACACAATACAGATACGTTGGTTTTATATATATGTTATAAATGAATTCTGTGACAGCCAGCAGGTGGAACATGCTGTGGACGTTTATGAATAATGGAATATGCTTTTAGAACAAAATTAGGATGGCATAAATTAATTTCATATCAAAGACTATTTGGAAGAAAAAGTTGCTGCGTGGCTGGTCTTTTTCTACGGATATTTATTGTTTACGTAATCTCAGTACATCAAGGTCGGTTGATGATGCTCTGGCAGTAAACAAAACCCTGTTTGAGCCGCTACAGCCATAGCGGTGCTCCTATTACCTGTGTGAGAATGTATGAATGTGGCACATGATGTGTTTGTTGCATGCATGCTCGAACATATATGCAGGCACGCATGCACCCATGTGCAAGCACGCACGCACGCACGCACGCACGCACGCACGCACGCACGCACACACACACACACACACACACACACACACACACACACACACACACACATTAATGTAGTTTGACTTTTCACACCAATTTCTTTTATAATTCTGGGTGACTGGTAGTAAAAAATCTGGTGCAAAATACACGACTGACCATGACTGTAACAAAATCATAATGATACCGATGTGATCGTACCTCTCTACCATTACAGTTACCACAATTTACCAGAATAATTATCAAGGCCTTAATTACTGTTGAAACAATATTGACAGCAGCAGTAGTTGATAACTGCAGCATGTTTTGTGTTTGTAGGAGTGTGAACATAACCCCAAGAAACCAGTGCACTGTGAACAAGGCTGCGGCCTTACCATTCCCAAGGATGAAGTCAAGGTGGGTCCAAGTCATCCACAGGCTGGCGCATTGCCCAGTGTTCCTATATTTTAAATGCAATTCTTATATTAAAAAAAATCCTGCATTTCCTATTTAAGAAAAACAATATTTTCCCAATAATTCTGGATATTTGGAAGTTTCTTGCAATATAAAACTACAAATTTACTTTTGCAGTAGAAATCTACATGGATGGCGATCTGATTGTATATGGTGGGAGTCATACCATACCACAATCAGATCAACAAAATCTGCAAATTTTATTATGTAATGTTGACATTTTTTTAATTCGCATTAACTCAAGTCAGTAGATGGCGCCACCTGAAATAACACAGTTAACTATTCCTATGTTATTCCTATATTTCCTATATCTCCTTAACATTTTAGATCAAAAGTGGATGGACATGCTGGACTGACACTAGGGAGTAAATGGGAACTCTTGTGATATGTAGGGTTGGGAATGTGGTGGGAGAAATTAAGGAAAATATGTTGGGAGTGTGGAAGGAGAGATTAAGGGAAATATAGGGTTGAGTGTGGTGGGAGAGATTAAGATAAATTTAGTGTTGAGTGTGGTGGGAGAGATTAAGGGAAACATAGGGTTGAGTGTGGTGGGAGAGGTTAAGAGGAATATAAGGTTGAGTGTGGAGGGAGAGATTAAGGGAAATGTAGTGTTAGGAGTGTGGAGGGAGAGATTAAGGGAAATGTAGTGTTAGGAGTGTGGAGGGAGAGATTAAGTGAAATGTAGTGTTGGGAATGTTGACGTAGAGATTAATGGAAATGTAGGGTTGAGAGTGTGGAGGAAGAGATTAAGGGAAATGTAGTGTGGAAGGAGAGATTAATGGAAATGTAGTGTTGGGAGTGTGGAGGGAGAGATTAAGGGAAATGTAGTGTTAGGAGTGTGGAGGGAGAGATTAAGAGAAATGTAGTGTTGGGAGTGTGGAGGGAGAGATTAAGTGAAATGTAGTGTTGGGAATGTGGAGGGAGAGATTAAGGGAAATGTAATGTTGGGAGTGTGGAGGGAGAGATTAAGGGAAATGTAGTGTTGGGAGTTTGGAGGGGATTAAAGAGCTTTTAAAGAAACTGCGCTAAGTAAAACAACTTTTATCAGTATTATTACATTATCATTATTACATGTGTTTTCACGCTATAGGAGCACAATTGTGTGCGTGAGTTGCGGGGATTGGTCCAGCAGCAGCAGGGAAAGATCAACGACCTCCAGACGGATGTGGCTGAGCTGAAGTTGCAACAAAATGAGACGAAACGAGAGGTCCAGTTACTGAAGGTGCATCATCATGAGTCGATAAGCGTTATGTGTGTCATGTAACATGTGTCGTGTAACATCTTGTTTTGTCACAGGTATCGACTGGTCAGTAATTTAACATATTCACATGTGCAGGTATTTGAATCACAACATTCTCGTGTCGCTCATGACAGAATTTTTCCTACATCGGCTGTGTTATTTGTCATAATCTCTGTGTCATCCGCTTGCTGTGGTGTTCTGTCCAAAAACCTGGTATCCTTGTGATAGCGGGATGATTGATTGATTGTAGTTTATTACATGTTGTGAGATGGCACATTTCTGTTGGCAGCGTCATATGCAGACATGCCACTTTTTTGGTTGAAATCTGTATTTTTGTATTGACATTCTTTCATTAGTGTGTCATCAACTATCAAATATACTTACAACAAATGAAATCTGGTAGGTTTCGCCAGAAATCTGACTTACTATCTGCTTACTTTCACTGCCAACATCAAAACTTCCAAATGTTTGTCATTCGATTTTGGATGAACACAATTTACTTTATTGCAGCAGGTTTTTTTCATAAATTTGAAATAAATACAGGACATGGCCATATTCCTCCAAAACTCACCCAGCATGTCTGCATGTGGTGTACGGAGGTGGCTTTAGCGAAGTTGTGTTTGCAGGAACTCACGTTTGTTTCTACTTGCAGGAATACATGCGTGCAATGCGTGTTTCGAACCCACGTATACGAGAACTTCAGTCGGAAATGGAGAATGATGATGTTCTCAGGTAGGTGGCGCTCTATAACTTCGGTTTTTACCACCACGCTATGCACTGTGAGATGATTGAAAAGAGCTCAGGTATCATTTGTATGTCTCACGTATGACTATTGTCCTCCCATAGGTGTTCCTGTATGAATGTAGCCAAATTCTGCCAGTCCTTTTTTATGGTCTTAAATAGCCATTTTTGCGACAAAACCGCTACTCTCAATCCTTCTTGGTTTGTCATCCAGGTGGATGTTGGCAGCCAATGGGAGAGTGTATTAATAATTTAGCATCCCGGTCCAGATTCTCAAGCAACTAACAAATCATATTTTCTTACATAAAATATTATGTAAGAAGATATGAAAATTCATAGCTACAAATTTGTGTAAGTGTCTCTGACTGTGATCAACTAGCTTGTATGTAGAAAAATTTCTGCCATATCAGCTGAGTTCTGAAGTTCTGTAAAGGTAATCTGTAAAAATCTGTTGAGGATGGGGTCAGAAATATTGTCAGTGTCATAATTCTGATCATATCTGTCCAGTTTCGTAAACAGGTCATTCCACATGAAATCAACGAGCAATCTTCTATGTAATTTTTTAACTGCCGTGGTATGCATGAATATGGATAGGACAATGTCTTAATTTTAAGACCAATATCGGTACTTTAGCGCCATTAGGGTCAAAGTTATGTACTGATACGTATTAAGCTGTCATGTCATTGTTATTCATTAATATTCAATCAATCACTCTAAAATTATTTCACTCAGAGTCACAGTCACAAGTCAGACATTTGGCACAAGTAAATTTCACAACAGGTCCAATACAAGTGCAAAATGCAATTTCTCAGTTGATTTCATGTGGAATGACCCAAAGATACTGGCCAACATTTATTCTGGTGGCATCACCTGTAGGTGGGTGGCATCGTTAACCCCTGCACGCGTCAACCGCTGGGGCGGGATGATCTCTACCCCGGACGCCGTGCTGCAGGCGGTCATCAAGAGGGCACTGATAGAGAGTGGGTGTCCGTCGCACATCGTCAACGACCTGATGGAGAATGCCCACGAACGTCGCTGGCCGACCGGACTGAGCACGCTCGAGACGCGCCAACTCAACCGACGGCAGTACGAGAACTACGTCACCAAGAGGATCCCCGGTGAGGAATACATGTTATATGTACAGCACAGCGTAAACTGGTCAACTCCAACAATATATGACAGTGCACGTCGTTCACATATTTTTCTACATTTCATATATTTTAATTACAATTCCTATATTTCCTGTATTTTGACTAAATTCCTCTATTTTTGCAAATAATTGTTGACATTTCAAGGTTTCTTGCGGTTCATCACTACAGAATTATTTTTGCGCTCTACACGTTGATGACCACCTATGGATAGGGATCTGGTTGTGGTATGATGTGTGTCACACCACAAAAAAATTGGCATATGTTTTAACGTGTTGAAAGTTGGCAGTTGGTAATTTACATTAATTTGATTCAGTAGATGGCGCCACCATAAATAATGCTTTATTTTATTCCTCCATTATTCCTACGTTATTCCTACGTTATTCCTCTATTTTTCTTCTGAATTCCTGTTTTACCTATAAATTTTAGACCAAACCTACAGCTCTGTTAAACTGGTCACCCCTGACAAGATGACACTAATACTTTGACGAGTAGTGAAACTCATGATGCATTGTGAGGTTACATACGTGATTACATATACTTATTTAAACCTCTTCGTGCCTAATGACACAAAGCAGAAACAAGACTTCTCCACTTCTGCCAGTCTGCAGCCTGTTTGGCAGGCTCCAGGGCATTTCCTGTAATTCTCCCTCCAGGTTCTTTTTTTTTGGTTGTGCTCATTTTTAATTTCAATCGGGAGTGTTTGGGGGTCCATCTCAGAGCTGTATTGTCATCCTCCTTTCACACAATTGATTGCCGCTAAGTAAAAAATTTATTGTTAGTCGTAAAATGCATAGTTTCGGAAATTGTGGACCATCATATGTAATGTCATGTACAGAGCTGTCATGTCATGATAGCACGGTTTGGTTACATTGCAATATGTCGCAGACCATCCTCGCTAGCCAAGAATGGTAATAGTACTACACTACCCCTGGCAGATAAACCTGTTGAAACATGAATTTTTCAGTCTATCCCATGCCATGAATCATTCGTATTTTGTCCCACTTGCTCTCTTGGTCAACGTGTTTCTTGGAACTAGACGTGCCTGTGCCCAAAGTGGCAAACTACTTCAAAGACTGTTCCCACGACCAGTCTGCAGCCAATTAAAGCCGAGTTCCCCTATGTGAGCCTCCATGATCCTAGCGACAGCTGCCATTGGTTAACAGTAAGTTCCACGGTTCAGCAGGTTAGTCTGCCAGGGGTACTGATGTAGTCCTAAGTGGGGGACCACCACCACTACTTTTGATCAATGAACCATGCAACTGTTAGCTGGGCCACTGTGAGCAAGGTTCTTCACTTGAGGCCTTGTTTTATGCTTATCAGATTCCACAAGACAGAGCTTCACACATCAGTGATGTGTAAGTGTGGTCGTATATGTTCACAAAGTCCCAAAGATGTCTAGCATTTAGTCTTGGGTTGGATCTCAAAACTGCTGAACGAAAAAAAAGAGGACAACCAAAAACAACATGTAGGAGAACTGTGGAGGGGAATTGATTCCGATTCGTGGTGTGTGACTTCAGATATTGCGCATATTGTCGTGATATTGCAAATGAAATAATACAATTTGTTATAAATAGTCATGATACCCCATATATGCAACACTGAACTGAATACATGGAAAGGAGACGGGTGTCAGATGATTGACGCCAGCGGCGATGAATTCGCCATATGTGGTAAACCACCGTATTGGTTCACTCGTAACAGTTCATGTATACAACATGTGCTTTATACAATCGCATATAAGAACAATACGATTTAGCTGATGTCACATGGCTACCAAGACACTACTCACCGTGCTGCCTGGTTCTGATATCCACAATACGGTCAATGTGTACCAATATCCGTTTCACTTGTTAAGCAGTGCCAATAGAGCAATTGATTTTTTTGCAAAACGTGTCAACAACCAAACCACCATCCACCAATACATAATTCTGTTTTTTGACTTTGCAAACTTATGCGAGCATCCCTACATATACACCTCTTTAGATAGTTGAAGGAAGTATATCTACCGAGTCCTGTGTCCTTAACTCGACAAAACTTTCAACACCCTCTCGGTCCCTTCATCTGCATCAGTCTGAACGGGTCTCCAGTGTCATGTGACTATGTTGGTGGTTGTCACATGACAGCAGTTCAATGAGAGACTGATGCTGGTGTAGAGCGGGCCTTGAAAGCTCCACTGAGCTAATATTCGAGACTGAAAGGTAGTTATGCTCCCTTTTATGTAAATTTATGGAATGCAAAAAAATGAGTTCTTATCTGTCTCAGACTTAGTGAAGAAATGGAATAATGTTAAGTTATGTGCAGTGCTACATGTGTTACATCTGCATATATAAACAGTTGAGATTGTGTTCGCAGCAAAGCTGTAGTTGTGATAGCATGTGATTGTGTTTGCAGGGAAACAGTGGTTGTGATTGTGGCATGTGGCATTTTATTATGTGGCATGTGGCATTTGATTATGTTTGCAGGGAAGCAAGCAGTGGTTGTGATGGTGTGTGATTGTGTTTGTAGGGAAGCAAGCAGTGGTTGTGATGGCGTGTGATTGTGTTTGCAGGGAAGCACGCAGTGGTTGTGATGGCGTGTGATTGTGTTTGCAGGGAAACAAGCAGTGGTTGTGATGGTGTGTTATTGTGTTTGCAGCGAAGCAAGCAGTGGTTGTGATGGCGTGTGATTGTGTTTGTAGGGAAGCAAGCAGTGGTTGTAATGGCGTGTGATTGTATTTGCAGCGAAGCAAGCAGTGGTTGTGATGGCATGTGATTGTGTTTGCAGGGAAACAAGCAGTGGTTGTGATGGCGTGTGACTGTGTTTGCAGGGAAGCAAGCAGTGGTTGTGATGGTGTGTGATTGTGTTTGCAGGGAAACAAGCAGTGGTTGTGATGGTGTGTGATTGTGTTTGCAGCGAAGCAAGCAGTTGTTGTGATGGCGTGTGATTGTGTTTGTAGGGAAGCAAGCAGTGGTTGTGATGGCGTGTGGTTGTGTTTGTAGGGAAGCAAGCAGTGGTTGTGATGGCGTGTGATTGTGTTTGTAGGGAAGCAAGCAGTGGTTGTGATGGCGTGTGGTTGTGTTTGTAGGGAAGCAAGCAGTGGTTGTGATGGCGTGTGATTGTGTTTGTAGGGAAGCAAGCAGTGGTTGTGATGGCGTGTGATTGTATTTGCAGGGAAACAAGCAGTGGTTACGATGGTGTGTGATTGTGTTTGCAGGGAGGCAAACAGTGGTTGTGATGACGTGTGATTGTGTTTGCAGGGAAGCAAGCAATGGTTGTGATGTCGTGTGATTGTCTTCGCAGGGAAGCAGTAGTTGTTATGGTGTGTGATTGTTTTCGCAGTGAAGCAAGCAGTAGTTGTGATTATTTTTACAGGGAAGCAAGCAGTGGTTGTGATGGCGTGTGAGAACCAACACGTAGCGGAAGACATGATCATGGAACCAGGGCTTGTAATGATCTTTGCTCATGGTGTTGAATAGAGGATTCCATTTGTCGATAGGTGCTTATATGTGGTATGTCACTTGCTTTATTTTACATCATAGATTATGATTTGTGGAATTTATCTTAATTACTGTTTTGTGTAAACATATTGCATGGTTTCATATTTTTTATGTACATTTGAAAACCTTGTGCACGATTAACTTATCTTGCCATGCATTCTATTGGTTGGTTTATACGTATCTAGCATAATATATTATGTTTACATTATACAGTTTTAGATGGGTCAGGGCTCAGGAAATCCTTGAAAGTATAGAAGACTTGTGACTGTCACTCTGTTAGTTTGGCAAACATATTTTATGTGATCAAGCATGTCTCAACATTTAATTAAATACAATAATTAAGCTGTACATTTAGCTGAAAATGATTTTGTGTTTGGCGTGGACAATTTTCCAATAAACATGGAAGAGTTGCGTTATTTGAGAACTGGTCAAGCATGTGCTGCATTCTGTTGAGCTAGAAATTGACCTTTGACCTGATGTTTCCCAGTTGGCGATGGGGAATTTCCATTTGACGAGATTGTGGCCATTCTACTGCTATATTATCTGTGCGTGTACAAAACAAGCAGGTGCTAATGATGATGGATTGTGGATGCTGTAAATGTTGAGCACGAACGAACATGCCTCTGCAATTGTTAACAAATAAAGATGTCAAATGATGTGTAAATGTCACACGCATAATGCTGAATGCATATTTAATTAATAATGGTAATGCCAGACAAAATGTCTTTCTTTGTTGACATAACAAATATGATCATCATGTAATTAAGGTGTTCGATGTAGGTAACCTGGATTTCGTATGAAGGGTGGGGCAAGCATGTTTTAACGAAATATCACCCAGAATGAGTCGCCATTTTATTCCCAGTTGTGAACTCAATTGAAATCTAGCGCTATGAGTTCTCTACTTGCGCACTAAACAGAGGCCAATATAACGAAACTCTCCTACTGGAGACCTAACAGGAGCTAGTACTCTATCTATATAACAAAACAGTATGTAACTCTGTATGTCTGTCTGTCTGTTCCCTTGTATCTCCTACTGGAGAACTAACAGGAGCTAGTACTCTATCTATATAACAAAATAGTATGTAACTCTGTATGTCTGTCTGTCTGTTCCCTTGTATCTCCTACTGGAGAACTAACAGGAGCTAGTACTCTATCTATATAACAAAATAGTATGTAACTCTGTATGTCTGTCTGTCTGTTCCCTTGTATCTCCTACTGGATAACTAACAGGAGCTAGTACTCTATCTATATAACAAAACAGTATGTAACTCTGTATGTCTGTCTGTCTGTTCCCTTGTATCTCCTACTGGAGAACTAACAGGAGCTAGTACTCTATCTATATAACAAAATAGTATGTAACTCTGTATGTCTGTCTGTCTGTTCCCTTGTATCTCCTACTGGAGAACTAACAGGAGCTAGTACTCTATCTATATAACAAAATAGTATGTAACTCTGTATGTCTGTCTGTCTGTTCCCTTGTATCTCCATCAGTTTCGCATGTATGGGGCTAAAACATTTTATGTGTTCCCGTGGAGCCATGCTGATGGTTCGTACATTAAAACATATTTGAAATTCCCCTGGGTGATGGGGTATTATGTTGAAGGAACCAGTGTGGACGTTTGATGTAACTCAGCGCAATAGTTATGTGCAATTGTCAGCAATGCTATGCATGTTTCAACCATTGTTACGTGATCTATGTCAAACGTCCACCGAATGCTTCAAGAAACTGACAGTTGTACTATGACAACTTGACTGGGTTGTGCAAGCAGTCATAAGCTGGTGGTTGTCTTTTTGTCCCATGCAATGCCAGGCAACTCGTCTAGTTAGTCATAACTGTCTTGTATTTGCAGATTATTTATAGACAGACTGTGGTGTTTGGGAACAGAGAAGTGATTGACCAGTGGCTGTCCGGACCTGACCCATCATGACAGCCAGTCTCATCCGTGATGCCTAGTGAACTCTTCACCACACAAGGGAGATGACTATATGTATGTCTGAGTCGGGCCATTGTCCGAGTCAGCCCATTGTACAGTGTAAATTAGATGTTTTCGCCAACATATTGTGCTTTGGTCACACGGCACATTGTTGCCAAAGAGACTGCCGTTGCTAGGGAGATGACAGTTGCCACGGAGACGCTTATAGCAAAGGACTGCCTCTTATTTTTAATCAGTGGCTCCACTGTTATAGAAGGGTAGGAACAATTGTGCCTGGAAAAGTGTACTTGGAGGTTGTGTTCGGATGTTTTCTCAAGGCTGTTGTGCAGCACTGTGCATCTAGAGTTAAAATGTGGCATGTTTTTCAGTGGTAGTTTTAACAAATGAATGAATGAACACACTCAACAATGCATGTTTGTGTCGCTGTTGGATTGCCGATATAAACATTTTCACGACTTCCGGGAGAGTGGTAGACACAGACTTGTGCGGAGTGATCTGTGTAGCTCTCCTGTCGTTATTGTCACGAGGTGTCCATGCCCCTCTGGTTCCATGTTGTCACGAGATGTCCATGCCCCTCTGGTTCCACGTTGTCACGAGGTGTCCATGCCCCTCCCAGTAAATGTTTTATTTTTTACAAATATCAAAGCCAAGTAAGAATAGGGAATGAACTAGATCTACAGTGTGGCCTTATGGGCCACTAGGCCCGGAGAGAATAGGTGAGATGACAGTGTGGCTCTTACTAACTATTGCTACGTCTGATATGCGAGATTATTAATTACGCAGATATTTATGCCTTTCATTTTAGTTCAGATCTCTTTTGTAACAAGTTCGGACCGTATTGCTACACCTGATATGCGAGATTGTTGATTATGCAGATATTTATGCCTTTCATTGTAGTTCAGATCTCTTTTGTAATAAGTGTAAATAGGCTTATTGCTTATGTTAGTGTGACAATCATAGTATGTGACGCGTCTCACCAATTGACTGCGAGTTACGTTTGTTCGATCGGGGTGTGAAAACATCGATTTTAGGTTCTTTGCATTTTTAGGAACAAAATCCAATTTATTGATGTTTTGAATGAACAATTAATAATTAGCATAACATAAAATGCTTTATTGAATGGAGTGTAATTTGACACTTCATATGATAAAACTTGAAACCCCGATTTTTCAAATCTAAAACGTGTTGGTTGGGTCACTTCATATGATTCACCTACAGGGATGACGTTGGTATCGATGAAATATCATTTAACTCCATAATGCCAATTTGTATCTTACGGTCCGAACTGACATGACACCTCACATATTAGAAAGTGAACATGTTTGCTTGTAATTGTCAAGTCATTGATGTATGTTTCTAGAAATGGGGCATTTACGAGCAATTTGTTTGGTTTGGCTGTAGATGTTTTGTTGCCAAAAATATGAAATAATTTTGAGTGACCAGAACTAAAGTCTTGCCAGCAGATTATGCATATGATCTCGGAGGAACAGACTTGTCTGTAGCTGTTCTCACTCTGCCTGATTAAGGTCACTCTGACTGACATACCCTTTGTAATTTTCATGCTGTTTTTATAGTGCTCTTACTGATAACTGTCCGACTTTATATAAATGTTTCATTTGTCATATTAATGCTTCAATACACCAGCAGGTCTTAGCAGATTTAATTTACAGATTTTGATTGAGGTATGAAAGGGCATTCATAACTCTCTTGGTGCATGATTAATATAAAGTAATTCAGATATAAAGCAAGTTCTATTTTTATGTCTCGGTTCACTGTGCATGTGGACAAAAATGACATTGGCCATGTGGAAACGAGTTAGGCAAAGTTATTTCAAAACTTTCTGCAGAAAGATGGTACGATTTCTACTGGGTTTTTAGCTTATAAAAGTTTTAGCTATTTTAGCTTATAAAATATTCAAAGAAAAACATCATTAGACAATTGTATGGCAAATATTGACCAATTTGATCACTTCAAAACTTTCACCGGTCTTGATTTTTTTCGAGAGCTCATTTGGTTTTACAGTGAAACAGTTTTGTGGTCATATAAATGCCTGTTGTTGCACAATTTTTAGCACACAGAAGCTCATTGTTAATCAAAATTACCCCCAAAAATATATTTATATATTAAATATGTTGGTCATTTGCAGGTATATTACATTTAATTTTTCTGGTGATTATTTTACAATCTCGGTGTTGGTAGTTAAATTCAAAGGTCTCTAGATATTAGTGTCCTCAAATATTCAGAACTGATCATCATGTGTTGTGGACAATTAATGTTGCACTCTGTATGTAACAGTCATGATATCTAACATGCTGGCTGTTATGGCAACGTTCTTGGAACACTGTAATGCATTATCGAGTGTGGCAATTTGCGGAAGAAGCTGTCGCCAACAGCAAATGTGACATAACTGTTTCTATGGTTAATAGCAGGAATTCAATCCCAGCTGTCATAGTTTCCATCAGTATATTGTCTGGAAGTATAAACAGACATGGCTAAATAGCATCTTCTCTCTGTGCATGGTTCAGATTAGAGATAGTTATGTGTATGTTATGGCATGTTGATTATGTGGAAGCTGTATATAAATATGTCTTGTGTAAATAACTGGATTATGCCAGGTTTAGAAGCCGTTACACTGAGCAGGGGAGCCGTTAAAATATACGGATCATGTTGATGTTTGCTCAGTGTCTGTGACGTATTTCAGAGGACCAGTCCAGTGTGCACAGATGCTGTTATATTTGGGAGGCTGATCTGCTGGTTTTTGTATTTTCTAAAGCAACATCCAGTTGTACTGAATCACAATCAATTTCAAAATTAAACAAATTGATGGATCTGACATTCACCACTACAGGGGCTGTACACACAGTGTTGCTATTTGTTGAGCTTGTAAATAATGACCAAAATCATTCATGCAAACAAATGTAATGCTTTAAGAGTACAATACCACAAGACTGTGCAGAACCAACCTGTTTTTGGTTCTCTTGAGTGTTGATGGAATTATGTGGTTGTTAACTGTAGATGTCTGTTTGCTTGTGCATGTACAAACGATCTGGGCATATACTGTCGACTAAATGTCTGATGTTTGAACTGCAGAAATATGTCTCTACAAATAATAGTGGGAAGTGTGCATTGTGATCAGATTTAAATCTAATTAGGACATCACTTCAAAGCCGTGTTCGTGACACAGAGTTGTTAGTTATTGCCAGGTGTCTATAACAGCAGGACTACTGTTGTAATTGTGGGGCAGTTCAGTGAACTGAATGTAGCTCACTGGTGTACTGCTGGACAGTTCAGTGAACTTATTGTAGTTCATTAATTCAATGTGGATTTGTACAAATCTTTGTAGATACTTATCTTGCCACAATAAACGAGCCGGTTATTTGGCTTTCATCAGCTGCATTGGTTCATGTCCATTCAGTGAAGGTTGTTGGGTTCGCCCAGTTCCATGAAGTTAATCAGTTTGCTTCATCAATAATTTCATAACTAATTGTTACTCTCGATAAGAGAACGGCTTTAATGTCCACTTGCCATCTAGGGTTTGGGGACGGCAATCTTGTTAAATAAGTAACTGCAAATCAGTGACCAGTAACCTTTTTGGCCACACGACTATGGTAGCATTAACACAATAACACATTACCTTCTTAATCATATTCCAGTGTACACAATCTCAACGTGGCCCTTTGCTTTTCGCATCATACATTGTGCTTCAGGCCATCTGCAGTGCAACAAACTGGCACTGATTGTAGTTACAAAAAGCACCTTTCTGTTTATTACTTTTCCCGTACCCTTTCAGTGGGGTCAAAATTGGCAACAGCTATGCCAGCACTGGAACAATAGTTGGCCACGCTCCAATATATTTTTAGATAAGCAAATGGAGTAGGTCATTCTAGGCACAGAATCCTGGTCACTCTAGGCACAGGATCCTGGTCTTTTGTTGTTTACCATCAATGACTATAGGAATCTTGTGTGGCCAAGGCTGTCGAGTACACCATTACCCCTGGCATATCGACCATCAAAACATGACTTATGAGTTGCTGTGTTAACCAATATTACAAGCATATATAACTTAGGCCTACGCACGGGAATATATTTCATTGTGGATCCGTTGTCGCTGTCAGACAGGTAATAAAAGCATTTCTGTGAATTACTCTGACGTTGGGCGCGTGTCTGGTTGTCAGAAATAACCCGATCAAGACGCAAGTTTGACAAAGTACAAATGATTCAGCGCACTTCCATACACTGTGTAGGATATAAACCAGGGCTAAAGTAGTGCTCACTGCAAGGTTTTTAAGGCCTCTCATACAGGCACAAAGCCCGTATGGAAGACCTGCTCTTACTGTATGAGATTTTTTAAATCTTAATATTAAATTTAAACTAAAAAAAGAACAACTTCATCTGTACATTAACAATGATCATAATTAGTTTTAAAACTTCCCCGGGCACAGCGGCCCAAAACGCCCAACTCCGTATTTGTGAGTAGAAGCCAGCCAGCCTGCCGACCATCGCTTTTCAATACTGCCATCTAGCTATTTTTAACCAGATCGGATTCAAATCAGTCACCATTTTGGCATAGTCATTTTTGTGTTCCGTCCTGTTGTTGATCATGGCATCGCCTGTCATCAGTTTGAAATGTCCTTTGTTTATTTCAAATGTATTTTGTTAGTACTTTCATATTGATAAGCACACAGCGTGAAAGAATTTTTCAATTGGGAGTTGGTTTGATATAATTTTAAATTGAAAAAAAAATATCCCAGTCACAATTCGCAAACTACAATTGGTAGCCATCTTGGAAATTAAGATTGATATGCATGTTGACAAAAATTTGCATAATAGTGAAAAGTAACCATCAGAATTGGATGGCTACATTTGCTTCTCCGGGTTGATGGTAATGACAATGACAAATGTCAACTTCATCAGCATGATGAAGTTGACATTTGTATTTTGGTCAATATTCCCTAAAGTTCGCTTATTTCATTCACAGATTCAACGGTTGTTGGGATATACTCATTTTGCTTCAAGCTATGCACAACATAAATCAGAATTGGTGACCATCTTAAGGTAAATCAGTTGTCAAAAATGTCTGCCCGTATGAAACTTTGTACTGCCTGCATGAAAAGAACCTTAAACAAATCCTGCTCATTACTAACCCTGGCTTGCAAGAATAACTTTATGCAGACAGGTTTTGGGCTACTTAATACCCTCTTGTACATTCACAGTGAAACTGAGAACAATTATTATAGTTTTCTTCAGATAGATACTTCGTTTTCATCAGATACAGGCCTCATTAGAAAAATGTAAATACGAATCTTTTGTAGCCAATTTATTCAGAAATGCACATAACAACACACTGGGAAATAACTGAGGAAAAATAACAACTTTAGCAGTGATACATTTAGAAGAAGACTGGCCTCGGATATAACTTGCTAGCTAATGAAACACAACGAAGGAAGGATACGATTGTTTGTTTCTTCATGCACTTTCTAAAACCACCTTCTACAATTAGAGATCGTTGAATTAGTTACCATGACATAAACATGCTACAAAAATGGGAATGCTTAACTAATACAATAGGGAACTGGCAAATTATCTGTGTCCTTGTTAACAAAATGGTGACCTTGTTCCACTTGAAGATCAAGTGACATCTTACCTCTGTCCACCGGGCTAAGCAACATTAAAACCATGCACCCCTTATGAGATGCAATAACATGTCATGAAAAACATGTACAAATCTTTAGTCTACATAAGCGACGTTATAAAGTTTCCAAGGGGTTGGCCAATAATTTAGTAACTCCTCACAAACTTGCCAGCTCCCAATACAGTAATTAATTAATGGTATCTAAGACAGCTGAAATACTATGCTAAAATAAAATGTTTCATTTGTGAGCACGAAGCTTCATTTTATTAATTTCACTTTGTGAAGACAAACAAGAGCCGTAAAGTCTTACATTAACCCCCTACCCACCACTTGTACATTAACCCTTGCCATACAATGCTCTTGTTAACCCAACCCTGCCACACCCATGAATATGAACAATACATGCTCATTAACGGGAAATTTTTGTATTAATTAACACGACATTACTGACAGCTGTTGGCATTGTATACGTTCGATTGCCTAAAGACAGCTGTTGCGCGGGGTCCATCATCTTGACTCGTGATATCACTGTTTCTCACTGCTTTCCGCTCCTCCAGCAGCCTCATTCGACATCTCTCCATCTTCCTCTTCGTCAAAAGTCTCGCAGTTCTTGAAGGTTCCTGTTTCTGCAATAAAAGATTAGATTTTGTATGACCCACAAACATGGTTTCATTCTTAGCCACCAGGTGTAATACATGTTATAAATAATGTCTATTGTATGATGGCAGATAATAAAACTGCAACAAAACTACAAACACAGTTCCCCTGGTTAGTAAAACAATCCCTTTCGAAAAATTATATTTTATGGCCAATTTCGAAATCTACCAGCTTCAGGTGTTGTAGTGACATCACAAACATATCGTAGTGATGTCACAAACATATCACAATGATGTCACAAACATCACAATGACATCAGAAACATTTTGCAATGACGTCACAAACATTTTGCAATGACGTCACAAACATATCACAATGACATCAGAAACATGTCGCAATGACATCATAAACACGTAATTTTATTCTTAGCCGATAGGTGTCATACGTGTTGCGAAAACTGCTTATTGGTGGGAAAATTTCAATGTGTCTTTGAATCTAAGTCCAGTCTCTATGATAGGCTCATTTTGTTGCAAGCTACGCACAACATAAATCAGAATTGGTGACCATCTTAAGGTAAATCAGTTGTCAAAATTGTTTGCCAGTACGAAACTTCGTACTTCCCGAACCTTAAACAAATCCTGCTCACTACTAACCCTGGCTTGCAAGGATAACTATAGGCAGACAGGTTTTGGGCTACTTAATACCCTTATGCATTTCTGTCCCTTTTTTGGGTTGAAATCTGTATTTTGGTAATGCGCTGGTTAACCGGCCTACAGCAGTCACAGTCCACTTGGTCTTCTTCAACCACTATAATTTGTCATTTGATTCTAAACTTGTGCGATGGACACAAAAAATACCTACTCTATCATGATTTTCCATTTGAAGCAAATCAGTATTAAAAAAGAAACACCTGCATTCCTTCCAAAATCCAAAAAAAACATACTGTATACAGGAAATCCATATGATAGATCAGGTCCATATTCTATTATAGAATTTGGTCTTTTCTTATTTATTTTCATAATCTTTTTTTCAGAATCATTTATTTTCAGAAATATACATTTTTTTCTGAATCATTTTACGAAAAATCAAACCTATCTTGTAATCACCACAACTTGGGCAAATGTGTTATTTAATTTTGGTGAAATCATGAGGCTAACTATGAAATGATTTCTGTCCAGGTCTGGTCAAAATTGGTGAAAAAAATGGCAAAACTGGTCCAGCTCTATCGGGGTAACATACATACTACAACATCCAGCTATTTACGCTTTCACAACTTACTTGATCTAATGATCAAAATCACTTCTTTCGATAATTTTAACAAAAGTAAGCAAACACACAAACTGAATGTGTTTATGACTTACAATATTTTCACACACTACAGATTTGACCATCAACAAACCGAATTTGTGATGCGTTAAATGTATTGATGAGGGACTTCTAAGTATCATGCACCTATTTAGAGACTTGCTAAACCTCACTCACCTGAAAGCTTGCGTACTGTCGGTAGGGAAGCAGGTGTGTTTTTCCGCTTGAGCACCTTGTTAGGGTTAACTGGCTTCCTGGAAGGTGTGGTGCTGACTATCGAGTTCCCATCACCTTTGTTGTTGACATCGAGTGGAGACTTCAGTGCCATGCCACTCGTGTCACAAGCCTGCTTGCTGGGGCACTCTGTTGCCATGCTCCCAAGGACACGTCTAAGGCAAGATCTGCTAGAAACAAGACTATTCATTGTAGGCACCTGTGTGCATGACTTATGACATTTAACTCCAAACAGCACTTTCTAGGGCTAACATAGGAGTCGCTTATTTTCAGAGTTTTCCTTCTCTAGATTTAATGAGTCCATGACAAGTTTTTTCCATATCCCAGCATGGGAACTTTTACGTCCTCTGGCATAGGCACCAGAGAGAAGGAACCAACGGCTTTTAGTGTCTTTTCCGAAAGACACAGACAAAATGGGTGAAAAAAATTACCCAAGCTTCAAAACGGTGGAATCGAACTCCGTCCTCTCGATCAACAGGCAGATGCTCTAACCATTAGACCACATCTCTGCTCCCCATGCATGTGTGCATGCATGTGTACATGCACGCATGTGTGCGTGCATGCATGCGTACATGCACGCATGTGTGCGTGCATGCCTGAGAGGGATAATCAAATGTCACGTCAACGAAAGACCATTCTGATATACCTGTCATTTATGAAACAAAAACATGCAACAATTTGGATATTTAGGTCACTGTCAATGATGACGTCACGTTGCCATAGCGTCGTGGTAGCTGGTTCTAAACTCATAGCTGCTCAGCCCAGGAGGCTGCTATCACTGGCCACTTATTTTGTTAAATGCAATAGTTAAACTTATTGAATCTGTTCATCATAAACAAATCTACCGTATTATTCCCTATAGATGCGCACTACCTAATCGATGCACACCCCCTTTTTAAGAAGTGAAACCATGCACAAAAACTAGATTTTCAGGAGTGAAGGCACGCTAAACGCAAATGACAGCAGTACTGCTGCGGTTGGCGTCACCTTGCCGACTCTTTAGAAATAATTCATAGTGTGTGTTTTTAGCCGCAACATTGTTATCACTACTGGTGTCTTTCGCCAGATGTCTGTAGAAATACTAGGAGTAGCTTTTATTTATTTTATCGCTCACTCACTGTCAGCAAAGCATGCGAGTTTGAATTATCTATTTAATGATGCTCAAAGTCAAGTGGTGGTCAGCTGACGTTGTCTGTCTGGAATTACAAAAACTGCGAATGAATATGCTTTTTCAGTGTCTGTCTCGTGCGTTTTTGTAGTGTGTCGATCGAGTGTCATTTGGTTTGGTAGATGCGCTGAAACTGCATCTTTACTAAGTGCAAAACAAACAACGCAACACCTCATTGTTGGCTTACATTAAGTTTATTTAGCACCATCAAAACAATTCGAAGCACATGTAGATTGGACAAAATACATCACGCAAAACAAGCGCTAGTTATGAAATAGATCGGTGATCAATGACATGGTTCCCGAGTCATTCCCTAGAAGCGCCCCGCATTCTTCGCATAGTTCACAGTGGCACCACACTGCGGATTAGCTACCAGTCTGATTTAGAGGCTGATTTCACCCATAGCTGCAGATCATGATTCGGGCCACGTTTGAGAACTAATAGACACGCACTCAAGCCTTCCCACTTGTGCACTGCGCTTCTATAAGGAATAATACGGTATAGATAGACTCAAACAGCTAAAAGAAATGTTGGGGGAACCCATCATCTAAAAGTAATATGAATGTTTTAGAAAGAAAGATCAGTGCTCTGATCATTGTACATGACTACATACAACAACAAATATAGAAATAACAATTATTACTATTAACTTGTCTAATCCTTTTCATAATTTAAAAATAATTATCAATAACGTCAGTCCTGAACTTTTCTGATGCAAAGAATGTTGCAATATTGTTGAACTACCTAGAGTTGAAGTTTTAAAATATTAAACACGTTTTCACTCACCAATGCCTTCGCACTGGTGAATGTGTGGGGCTGTACCAAGTAGGCCTCCCATACCCATAACACTGGCCCAACATTGTCAACATGGCCAGCAAATTGATTGACCTTGATCAGAGACAATTGTTCAGCCTATACAAACGTGGCGCTTAAAAGAAAAGCCCCTCAATGACTCTGATGATCACCCTCTCAACCCAGCCTTTCAGAACCTCCTGCCAGGAAGGTGCTTAAAAATACCACTAGCAAAATAAGAAATCTTTTATTCTCCCTGATATCTCTGCCTTAAATGGTGGTTTTAAGTTAATTGTTTTTCTAATACTTTTAAGTGACAAGTTTCTAGTATGTTTGATTTTTTTTCTATGTGAACTGTTTTTGCATATGTGTATTTTACATATTACCAGCAGTGCAATGTATACTTAATGACAAATTTCTGTTTTTAATGAATTTTTAAATGGACAATAAATTTCTTGAATCTTACACACGTTGAATTGAATGCTGTTTTGTTGGGAAACAGCCTAGCTATATCACAGTCATTAAATACAGCATGAAAACAGTACAGATCACATATTTTTTCATATTTCAAAACATCCTTCCTACCCTGACTGCCCCGGCTCCCTTTCCTGACCTGGCTCCCCTTTCTGCCCCGGCTCCCCTTCCTGCCCGACTACCCTTCCTGACCCGGCTCCCCTTCCTGCCTTGACTCCCCTTCCTGACGTGGCTCCCCTTCCTGCCCAGGCTCCCCTTCCTGCCCAGGCTCCCCTTCCTGCCCTGGCTCCCCTTCCTGCCCTGGCTCCACTTCCTGCCCCGGCTCCACTTCCTTACTGCCTCTCCCATTTCAATCACCGATGCACAATGAAGAAAATATTTCTGGGAACGCCACCTAGCACAAGTAATTACTCTCTTGCTGGAGCTGTAACGAGACATTATTTCCTGGGGCAACCGAATCACAGCACGAGGGAACCGATACCTAACACACCGGAATCGAGTAGCATGTAATCAGTGGCGGCCAGAGTCACTGGATCTGGCAATATCGCAGAATCTGGACACACAAGTCTACCACGTCCTGGATTGTCCGACCCCATAGAGGGGCCTGTGATACGATAAATAATATGGTAAATTTTCCAATAAGATGGTAGAACTCGATATGCGCTGTCAACAATCCAGGATGGATTCGGGCGAAAGTAAAGTAACTGAAGCATGAGTTTGGTTGTGTATTTCAATCCAGATCAAATGTGAACACGTAAAACGATGTGACAGACTCCAATAATGGTCACAAAATAAAACAGTCATGGAACGCTCTACGGATCAGATGGCCTGTCACACGCAATCTTCTTCAATGATGGTCTGGATCAATTGCCTCAACTGGGGAATTGTTTTCAATTTTTCAGTTATTGAATTCATAAACATGTGACGCATGCGAAGGGAATGTGGAATTTATACAATGCAAGTTTGTTCAAATTAAGGTTGTGTGCTGTCTTTGTATGGCCATGAAGCAGATATCATCAGTGTTTAAAAGCAAATGTGCTGTAACTGGTCTGTTGTACAGACTATTGATTTATCTTGTTATAGACTCCCGAGTGCAGATGACTTGCACATGACAAGTTAATTACCTCTTAAAGAACTTCTTGTATTCTTTCTGAATGTTTAGTCGGACGCATTCAGCCGTCAGCTGCGGACTGATGTCATTATGGGTGTGTCACAAGACCAAGGTCATGTGACACAAACTGGAGAAGTATTGTCAAAATATTCGGAAAATAAAATTTCTTGAGAGGTAAATAAATAGTCAAATATAAAATTCCAAGAAACTGGAACGTCAATCCATTCTAGAAGAAAGATGATTATGTCATATGATAAGTCATTATTGAGGCATAAGATTGTGAATTTGGATGACTAGTTATTTGGGTGAATTTTATCTGTATGATGTAATGCTTGTGCAGCAGATGATTTAAAAACAACAACTTTCGTAGACATCTGTCAATGTCTTGTATGTTGTCTCATTTGAAAAAAGGCAAATTAAAGGTATCAATTCGATATTTTTTGTCATCTCATTACAAACTCATTTTGCAAGAAATTTAACCTGCCACTACGACAAGAAATCTAACCTGTCTAGTATAGACACTACGACAAGAAATCTAACCTGTCTAGTACAGCCACTATGTCAAGAAATCTAACGTGTCTAGTATAGACACTATGACAAGAAATCTAACCTGTCTAGTACAGCCACTACAACAAGAAATCTAACTTGTCTAGTATAGACACTATGACATGCTGACTTGTTTGTACAAATTGGTTATTTAGTTTTGGCCAAATCATCAGACAAACAATATATTTTTTTTATCAGAACCAGTAAAATTTTTTGGTAAAAGGGAAATCTATCCGGCTCTATATACTACAACACCAGGCTATTCCCACTTTCTCACAAGGTACCAGATATAACGATCAAATAAAATTCTGTTGATGTCTGATTTTAACAAAAGTGGGCCCTACATTGTGTTTTATTAAATCAACTGTGCATAAGTGCTTAAGCTAATCACACTATAGAGATTTGAACATCAACAAACCTCATTCGTGATGGGCTAAACCAGGGGATAGTTTTAAACAACGAAACCTTACCTGGTGCAAAACTGTCTGATGTAGAAAGGCCAAGCGTTGCTTTTTCTGTGTAGAATTGCACCTTGTCAAATCATGCCAGATGCTTGCTACTTTGTATTCACTGTTTTCTCGTTTCCTGAAATCAGTAATATGGGCCTACCTACAATGATAAAGCAGAATTCATGATTGACACCTGTCTGTCAACGGGATGTATCTGGCAAAACAAGTTCTCAGTGCAACTGTTTATGTATCACAGATATTCTCTGTTTATCTATAAGAAAATACCATAATATTAACACAACTACAAACTGCTCCAGAATTCATCTAAAAATGAACCTTCCCATGTAATGGAACCACCCAGTAACATACCCTCACAAGTGCCACATTGTGGCCAAATAGCGGCCACAAGCTTGTACTAAGGTCAATGGTAAACGAACATGTTTATAGGAGTCCCTGGGGCGTGACAATTACCCTGTAGGGGCGGGTGATTGATGCATATGATCCCTGTTCTGCCTGGTTAAGCAACATGTAAGAAAACTGTCAACCGCTTTCTTGTACATTTCTCTGGTACACACCCCGATTGATACACTGCTTAAAGATAAAAAGTTTAATAGTTATTATCATCATTATGTTGCAGGCATAGGCGATCATGACTCTCCATTTCCCTTCAAAACACAGGTGTGTCTTAAAGGTGTCTCCTCAATTCGATTATTTCGCTAGTATCACTTCAAATAAATATCAAACCTACCTAGTATCCACTGCAACATGCTATGCAACCTTTGTATGTAGTTTTAGTGAAATCATCAGAGAAACTATCAAATTACTTAACGTTTGGTTAAATGTTAATTGAAGTGAAAATGGAAATGCTGAAAAGTCAGAATTTCACCCTTGGTGATTTCGTAACTTTATCATGTGATCAGGGAGAGGATGGAAGTCACGTCCCTGATTGGCATTCACCTGCAAAGAGTTTATCAGTTTGGATATCCACTATTTTGAGCCAAGATCTAACGACTAAAGTACATTCTTTCGATGATTTGAACAAAAACACGCATTTTGAAATTAAATCGACTGCAGATGTTACTTAGACTATTCAAACCCCACATATCTGGACATCAACGAACTTGATTCGCAATTGGCTAAACCAGTTGAGGATGGCGTTTTAATAGTTCTTTGTGCTATTTCCTAGCCAGGTTGCTAGACCATCATTGATTCATCAATCTTTGCCGACCAATGCTTGTTTTCCCCTCAAAATTTCCCAGTCACCAGATGGTTATTGCGTCTCATCAAACACGTAGGCTAGAAATTCTGATTGTATTTTCCACGATTTTCCATTTATCGCTAGCTGTTCTTAGAATTTCTTCATTGCTTTTTCTGTCCCCGATTCATCTCAAAAACTACATTTCTGTAATTTCCATAGGCTTTTCTAATTGTTTAGTTATTGGCCATCATTCACATCCATATAGCAATATGGACTCTATAATTATAGCACTGCAGAACATATTTTCTTGCTACAAGTTACATATTTTTGGTGGACAAAATGTTTTTCATGTTCTGGAAAGCTGTCTTGGTCTGTGCCATTTGTCTCTCGATCTCAATGCATCGGCCATTTGAAGTTATTAATGATATTCAACATCCATTAAAATAGAATACACTATATATATATATATATATATATATATTATATATATAGCAGTAAACATGTTAGAAAATATATATATTTTTTAACATGTTTACTGCTCAAATTAATGTGTCTTAATGGACCAATTAAAATATATAATTTGATTGATTAATTAATTAAAGGTACAATGTATGACTTTCACTGTAAAATCATGTTATATAAAATACACTATATATCTTTTCTAATAGCTTAACCGCCAAAATGTGTTTTAATTAACCAATTTTGTTATAAAAAATACCGCTTTATGAATACATACCTTGGAATTCACTACATTCAATGGGAATTAAATATAGATCATTAACACCCATAAAATTATTCCTGCCGAAACATTCCAATAAAACAGATCAAAGTATGTGTTTATTAAATGTGACTGATTCACAAAATGGTGTTGGGCTGGATGTTAGAATATATATAGTTTATACTATATAACATGACTTTATGATAAAACCATCTTTGACTTTAACTATTAAACCACACGTGATAACAATACCCAACCACCAGCATGATATGTGCCTTGGCTAAATAGTAGTATGTTTTGACATCCCACTGTAACGAAATCGAAAAATATAAATTGGCTATCATCTGCACTACATCAGAGTCCCTGCTCAAGGCTCTGGGTAGACTCAGCAACAGAATCTAACACTCTACAGCCAGGACTGATGCATTAAGTGGAGGGGTCACATGACAAAATAATCACTGTCAAAATGCCCTCAGACAAAATACAATAAACAGAAATTCCCATCAGGAAGTGGTATAATTACATTAGCAACAAAGTTAACTCTATCTGTTTACGCTGCTCCTCTATAATCTTACTATAAACCAGCTAGTTTATAGGCCTGCAAACAATATTACAGTGACATAATCTGCTGATATGTTTTGCGAACTATCGTCACTATCGATAGTTCAGTGTACTATTGATGATAACTGAACGTTAAATTTACTATCGATAGCACTGCATCATCACACTGACTATTGCGATGCATCAACAGGGGCATATGGGTGATATAGTTCACTTGGCTATTGCGCTATCAATGCCTCACAATAGCACAGTCTATTGAGTTACTGAGTCAATATAAACCCTTGATGTATGGCTGTGTGGGCCACGCACCTTTTACTGTTAATAATAATATGAATTTATATAGTGCCTGAATGCACTTAAAATAAAATGCTCTCAGGCATTTTCCATAAAATTGTATAAGTGAAATGTGTATTGTAGTTAAGGGAATAAACTGTGTAAAACAGATTAAAATTAGAATACATCTATAATATATATATATATATATATATATATATATATATATATATATATATATATATATATATATATATATATATAATAATATATATATATATATATATATATATATATATATATATATATATATATATATATATATATATATATATATGCATACATATACACACATAAAACATTTAAATTATTAATATACAGTGCTATATCTCAGTCATTAAATACACATAGAAAAGCGACATCTTCAAATTGTTACACATAGGCTAATTTAAAAAGATACCTTTAAATGTTTCCTAAAAGAGCTGAGAGTCTTCAGTTGTTTGGTGCTTTCAGGCAGCTCGTTCCATAGTATGGCTGCATATTGGCTAAAACAATGTTGACCATATGTTACAACCTGCAGCAGCAGACTGTACGTAACATATGTTGCAATACAGCAACTCCGTGTTGCCTAGTTTACTGTACACACACCTGAAACTGCCTTAGTTAATGTTGAATGTGACTGTCGTGACAGCACTGTGATGAATGGAGACTGTCGTGAGAGCACTGTCACAAAGACTGTCGTGACAACACTGTCACAAAGACTGTTGTGACAGCACTGTCACAAAGACTGTCGTGACAGCACTGTCACAAAGATTGTTATGACAGCACTGTCATAAAGACTGTCATGACAGCACTGTCACAAAGACTGTACTGACAGCACTGTCATGAATGAAGACTGTCCTGACAGCACTGTCACAAAGACTGTCCTAACAGCACTGTCATGAAGACTGTCCTGGCAGCAGTAACATGAAGACTGTCCTGACAGCACTGTCACAAAGACTGTCCTGGCAGCACTGTCATGAATGAAGACTGTCCTGGCAGCACTGTCACAAAGACTGTCCTGGCAGCGCTGTCATGAAGACTGTCCTGACAGCAGTAACATGAAGACTTTCCTGGCAGCACTGTCATGAAGACTGTCCTGACAGCACTCGCATGAAGACTGTCATGAAAGCACTATCATGAAGACTGTCCTTACAGCACTGGCATGCAGCACTGTCATGAAGACTGTCCCGACAAAGCCATCACAAAGACTGTCCTGGCAGCACTAACATGAAGACTGACCTGACAGCACTGTCACAAAGACTGTCCTTACAGCACTGGCATGCAGCACTGTCACGAAGACTGTCCCGACAACACCATCACAAAGACTGTCCTGGCAGCACTAGCATGAAGACTGACCTGACAGAACTTTCATGAAGACTGTCCTGTCAGCACTGTGTCAAAATATTTCATAATTCACCTTCTGGCAGAGTGGCAACATCACCTAAACTTCTAGAAGCTGTCCTGAATTTGATGCATTTAAACATTGTTCACTCACAAATTTAATTGCCATCTTTAGTCAAACATTGGCTATTACTTGTTTTCACAGCTGAGTGAACCGAGAAAAAATTGGCCTACCCCTTGTATCCTTTGTGAGGGTTACACAAACATATCAGTAACCCCAACTTTCCCAGGTTCTTGCCTTTTGTTCAATTGTAATAACTTGTTCCTCGCTGAATAGAGTAAAACTTATATATAGCAGCTTGGTAAATATTGTCTGACGCTGTATATACAGTGTACACTGCACACATAGGCTCTTTGATAGTCTCTGTATGCAGCCGGCTGCGTATACGAATCTATTGATCTCATTTAAAACACAATGCACCTGCCATAAACCAATCAGGCAATCAATAAATTCTCTCTACACAAACCATGCATTGGCCCAAGAACAGGTTGTTCGGAATATAACTACCAACTTCAGATATAAATGATTACATACTCACGCATGCATAGGCAGAGCATCAAGTCAACAGGATCATAAAATATCATAAACAGAATGTTTTCGGTACTGTAAACCAGTGGCATATATGGGGGGCCATTGGACCATAGCCCCCATTTGGTTTAAATTGTTTTATTTTTTGTAACCTGTTGCGCCTAATATATGTGGTAGAATAGTAAACTAATGGGTGATTAAGCTTAACGCCCTTTGGCTTCCCCCCTTACAAGATCCTAGATAAGCCATAGCTGTAGACACACTATAATATTTTCTGGCTAGAAATAAATGACATGTCAAAAATAGATTTGGTGACACAGCACGACGCTGACACCACGGGAGACAGAAATGTCATAACGTCACTTTGGTCAAGCTGAACCTACCAAGGTAATTTTATGCTGGTCAAGAATCAGCAAAACGAAAAATCACACAGGGAGAAAATAACGAGTAGTTGCTCGACATCATGACATGATCATGTGTCAATAATGACACAACTGAGGCATCGACAAGAGCGAAACTAATTAAATCAAAGATTACATGTTGTTCCGATCCTGCAGCAGAATATTTCCTATCACCAATGTGACACGACAGACAACTCACCTGTTGCAGCCTTGTCACACAGATATCAAGTGAGTAAGGAGCATTCGGTAGTAGTCATCATCACGATTGGGAAAGAGGAAGTAGTCTGTCGTCACAAGACTGTTGGTCCACCTGTTCACCATTCAGACTTACCGCTTATTAAAGTAGGCCAGTCCACTGCGAGTAGGGGTGATGGCAGGGTCACTGTGGCGGGGTCCACTTCTGCTCTCGGGGGACGATTGACTTACTATGTCTTAATGGAATGCGGTTTACCAGCTTTCTGAAAGACAGTAACAAGCCAATGTGTCTGACAGTGACAAGGAATGAATTATTCAGATATTTACATTAGACACAGACTATTTATCCCCAACACTGTCAGTCGCAGATCAGTATGTAGGCATTTTGAGCTTTGGTTGGAGCCTAGCTGTGATCTAATTATCATGGCAAGCTGTCACTGTCCAGTAGCAAGCCCCAGGGATTTCTCCAAGCCAAGCTGTCATCTTTACATCAATAACACAGCACAACTACAGATTATCTAAGATAAGTGATTTAATAGCAGTGTTTGCATGTCTGGAATAGACCGTTATCTGATGATTTGCTTCATACTCATTTGTACTATGGATGGACCACTAATGGATGTGTTTAATGGTGAAATTGCCAATTAACATTAGTGTTTCTTCAGTCTGGCATTGACAGAAATACAAATGCAACCCTCAAAACTTACCTAACAAAGGACTTTCTTACAGGTTATGCATAAAATGTGTGGTCAGATAGTTACAGACACCCAGAAATTCCAAGGTAATGTAGAGGTAAAAAATCCGAAGAATTTGTAGGCCTGCATCTGAAAGAACCAAGCAAAAGAAAAGACACACTCAGTCAGACAACCCACACCCCCCCCATAACACACACACCCACCCACACGCACGCACGCACGCACGCACGCACGCACGCACGCACGCACACACACACACACACACATCTAACGATACATTACTTTCTCCCACTATGAGCATAGGTAAACATTCCCATTTATGTTGTACAAAATCAACATCTTTTGTTGCTGTCTGTAGCAAACCATCGGCCGTTATACTTGTTTCGACAGCCGAGGGAACAGAAGCAATACAGACTGAAAGATGTTGGTCCAGTATGTATCATTTATACATCTTTAATAGTCACTCTGTATGGTTGTGTACATAGTAAATGTACCTGTGTACATAGTAGATGTAGCTGTGTACTTGGTAGATGTGGCTGTGCAGTGTGTACATGGTAAAAGTGTGTACATGGTAAATGTAGCTGTGTACATGGTAGATGTGGTTGTGTACATGGCAGATGTGTCTGTGTACATGGTAGATGCGGCTGTGTACGTGGTAGATGTGGCTGTGTACATATGGTAGATGTGGCTGTGTACGTGGTAGATGTGGCTGTGTACTTTGTAGATGTGGCTGTGTACTTAGTAAATGTGGCTGTGTACATGGTAGATGTGGTTGTGTACATGGCAGATGTGGCTGTGTACATGGTAGATGTGGCTGTGTACGTGGTAGATGTGGCTGTGTACGTGGTAGATGTTGCCATGTACATGGTAGATGTGGCTGTGTACATGGCAGATGTGGCTGTGTACATGGTAGATGTTGCAGTGTACATGGTAGATGTGGCTGTGCAAGTGGTAGATGTGGCTGTGTACATGGTAGATGTGGCTGTGTACATGGTAGATGTTGCCATGTACATGGTAGATGTGGCTGTGTAAGTGGTAGATGTGGCTGTATACATGGTAGATGTTGCCGTGTACATGGTAGATGTGGCTGTGTACATGGTAGATGTGGCTGTGTACATGGCAGATGTGGCTGTGTAAGTGGTAGATGTTGCCGTGTACATGGTAGATGTTGCCGTGTACATGGTAGATGTGGCTGTGTAAGTGGTAGATGTGGCTGTGTACATGGTAGATGTGGCTGTGTAAGTGGTAGATGTGGCTGTGTACATGGTAGATGTTGCTGTGTACATGGTAGATGTGGCTGTGTACATGGTAGATGTGGCTGTGTACATGGCAGATGTGGCTGTGTAAGTGATAGATGTGGCTGTGTACATGGTAGATGTTGCCGTGTACATGGCAGATGTGGCTGTGTAAGTGGTAGATGTGGCTGTGTACATGGCAGATGTGGCTGTGTAAGTGGTAGATATGGCTGTATAAGTGGTAGATATGGCTGTATACATGGTAGATGTGGCTGTGTACATGGCAGATGTGGCTGTGTACATGGTAGATGTGGCTGTGTACATGGCAGATGTGGCTGTGTACATGGTAGATGTGGCTGTGTAAGTGGTAGATGTGGCTGTGTACATGGTAGATGTGGCTGTGTACATGGCAGATGTGGCTGTGTAAAGGGTAGATGTGGCTGTGTACATGGTAGATGTTGCCGTGTACATGGTAGATGTGGCTGTGTACATGGTAGATGTGGCTGTGTACATGGCAGATGTGGCTGTGTAAGTGGTAGATGTGGCTGTGTACATGGTAGATGTTGCCGTGTACATGGTAGATGTGGCTGTGTACATGGCAGATGTGGCTGTGTACATGGTAGATGTGGCTGTGTACATGGCAGATGTGGCTGTGTAAGTGGTAGATGTGGCTGTGTACATGGCAGATGTGGCTGTATAAGTGGTAGATGTGGCTGTGTACATGGTAGATGTGGCTGTGTAAGTGGTAGATGTGGCTGTGTACATGGTAGATGTGGCTGTGTAAGTGGTAGATGTGGCTGTGTACATGGTAGATGTGGCTGTGTAAGTGGTAGATGTGGCTGTGTACATGGTAGATGTTGCAGTGTTATATTCATAAGTCAAAATTGTTTTACTCACGTAAACTATGATTATTAGTAGATCATTTTATACCAAGATCCAAAAACATACTTTTAACTCACATTTGCTGACCGTTGTAACAAATGGCACTAATTGTACATCAATCATGTTCCAATAACATGTTCAATCACTGGGCGGTTCCATGTAACTGTCGCTGCTGTAGTTTCCTGGGAAAGGTGGGTGGGTCAACTAACCCGGTGGTTCAACTAGCACTGCCTTCCCCTACACGGACAATAGTACGTGCTGAGAAATTAGACCAAGACATTATTATTATTATACGAGACACTGATTGGCGTGTAAAACCAACAATCTAGCTAATTTACAAAGCTATTAAAGAGAATGTTATTATCACACCAACTCTGAACCTATTTCCTGCAGTGTAAATGTGATACAAACAGTATGTTCTCTACATTGACAGTAAATTGTAGAAGTTCATAAAAAATGTGACAAACTGAAATATAGCCTAAAATCACTAAATGTTAACTCTGATTGTATAGATATAACCGAAACTTGTATAAAACCAGTAGAAAGCATTTATAGTTATAACATATGACAGATTACACATTTCTGTCAAAAACATAGAAAAAAAGTAGAGGAGGTGTTGATATATACATTGCTAACAGGTAAAAGTTTTTAAGGAAAGAAATTACCTAAATACAAACTCTGAGAATTGTCCATATGAATCATTATTTGTAGAAGTGGAAATTGAAAAAAGAAACATTTTTATTGGTGTTATCTATAACACGCCTGACACAGGCAAAAATGAATTTATGTGACATCGGCGCATAAAGGATTTTATGCCAGATAACAAGGCAATGAAGGCGATTTGAGGTTAGACCTTTTATGGTAGAGAGAGTATTGGCCTAATTACTCGCTCACGCGTATGGATACACCAACCAAGTGACCTAGAGCCAGCCTCTCTCGATTTCCAAGTTAGTTTGTGTCGTTGTGAGACCTTTGTGCTGCAAATATTTCCGAATTTCTATTGTTACTGATTAATCGTTATCGCTGAATTTGTTGATTTTATTGCAAGATCAGTTTTGTTGTTCGGTTTATTCCGCTCCGTTTGAAAAATCCCACACACCCTCCCTAATATTGTGTTAACAGTTGTTACCCAGTTGTTATCTAATAAATCAAGTTGTGCATTATGTATAGATACACTGTGAAACACTGAAGACAGAGAGCTAGTTCACAAAGTTTTTTATTTTTTTACGCTTTTCCCTATTATAGTTGGTACACGAGGTTTTGCATTAACGCTTTTCCCTCCACTAAGTTTTCAGTAGTGTACACAGGGTTTTTAGTGTGGGTACTTTTTACGAGTACAGTTGTGTGACTGTTTGGCCCTACCTCTCGGTCTGATGTGTTAGTAGTTATTGGTTGACTAATGTCTAGATATGTACAACCTTTATACATTGTGTGTTGTGTTACCATAATTTTCATTATGAATTGTTCATGAATGTTGGGTGGTTAGCCCACTTTTTTTATTTATCATGTTTGGTTGGGGGATCGAGTACCCAAGCCTTTCTGTTTGTACAAATATGTGTATGGTTAATTCACGGCGGAGTGACCCCCACCGATACCATGTGAATTGTATATAAGTCAGTAGTGGTACTGATAGTACTGGTAGTGGGTAGCAATGCATAATTTATTGGCAGATTTTAACATCGATTTACTTATAAGACTGACACAAACCACAAAAACAATAGATTTTTATCCATAATGTTTGCCAATGGATTCTATCAAACAATTAGCAAACTAACAAGGATCACAAAACAAACAGCTACACTTGTAGACAATATTATAACCAACATTCATGAATATTCGATAAAATCTGGTATCCTATATAATGACATATCAGATCACTTCCCGATATTTAACTTTTATGAATTAGACGTAAAAAGAGAAAATGAGTACAACATTTTTTACAAATGCACGACTAACTCAGCTAACATAAACAAATTAAAAACACAATTACAAATATCAAACTGGGTTTAGGTGTACAAGGATCCAAACCCTTGCACTTCATGATACCTTTTTTTGAAATAGTAATTATACAAATGAATGAATGCTTACCGTGGAAAAAAATTAAGGTAAAAACCTACAAAAGCGAATGGCTCAGGAAATTAATATTGCTAGACAAAAAATCACCTGTTCAAAAAATTTAAGTGCAACCCTACTACTGAAAAAAATTACAAAAACAAACTGACTCATGACAATCAGACCGTCAAAGGAAAAATATTTTACAGATAAATTTAATTTATATAAAAATGATTGCAGGAAAACACGGAGCACCATGAATGAAGTTTTAAAGTCCAAAAACAACAAATCTGTAATAAATGATAAATCTTTTACATTAAACGGTGCCCACTGTACAGACAAAAAGGAAATACTGCACCATTTCAATAATTATTTTATCAACATGTCTCATCGCCTTATGCCACAAATTACAAATTAACTAGCCCACATTTTCAATAATTCACTTCGGACTGGCACTGTGCTAAAGAAACTAAAAATAGCAAAGGTTATCCCCTTGTACAAAAGTGAAAACCCTGAACTATTTTCAAATTATAAACCAATTTTTATCCTTCCAAGCCTCTCAAAAATACTGGGGCACCTAATGTACAATAGGCTTTACAATTTGTTTACAAAACACAACATGATATTTAACAAGATTTAACAAGGTGTTTTTCTTGATCTCACCAATGCTTTCGATAGAATAGATCATAACATTTTAACAAATAAACTTCAATGCTACTTTGTAAGAGGCACTGCAACTGGCTTAAAAGCTATCTTAATAACAGAATGTATCGTATTACAAAACAGACTCAAAATATATGACAATTACATGTGGAGTTCCACAAGGATCTATATTAGGCCCATTACTCTTTATTTTCTATATAAATTATATTGAAGATATATCAGATATCCTAAATCCTATGATGAGACAAGTCTCTTTCACGCTCATACATGCTTCAACACTATGATCGAAGAGGTAAACATAGAAATACAAAAAATCTCAACATGGTTCCTTACCAACAAACTTTCCTTAAACACCAAAAAGTAAAATGTTATTATATTCAAACCAAAAGGGAAAATATTCAACATCAACAGTAAAATAGATGGAAACAAAATAAAGCAGGTGAAATTCACAAAATTCCTAGGAATATTCATAGATGACCACTTAAACTGGACAACACATACTGACAACCTATCAAAACAAGTAGCATGGAATGTGGGAATGCTTAACAAATTAATAAATTTTTTCTCTATGTATATAATGAGAACTATTTATTTTCATTGATTTTTTCACATTTACAATATTGCACTCTTTTATGGGAAAATTAGACTGTACAAACTTAAACAAACTAAGAATACTAAAGAAAAAAGCTATTAGGATAGCCACAAATTCTCATTGCATCACACTATAAACATCAACTAGATATGTACGAAGCAACAAATAGCCAACTTCCAGATTCTATGTCATCAATGTTTACGCGAATACAAAGTATCCACGAACATAATCTAAGAAAAAAAAATTACTATTACGTATATCCAAAATGTATAATAAATATAACAAAAAGGAAATTTACAATAAATTATCCAGGACCAGTATTCTGGAATGCATTACGTAGCAAATTACAACAGCTTGTGTCCATTAACCAATTTAATAATAAAATGAAAGAACTGTTACTCTCTAAATATCATTGAATTTACAGAAAACACTTTGCTAATGTAAAAACTTGTATTCTACATATACCTTTATTTTAACATGGTAGAGAAGACAGCGTATTTCATGTTTATATAATATTTAATGTAGTCAGAATCATGTATTACTTAATGTATTCATGTTCACATTTTAATGTATTAACATGCAATAATTAGTTAGGATATTAGTGTATTATTTGTTCATATAATTCAAAGTACAAATTGTATGTCGATATTTATACACAATTTTGGGACTCACTTTGCATTTGTACAAAATGTACTCTACATCTACCTTTATTTTAACATGGTAGAGAAGACCATGTATTTATGTTCATGTAGTATTTAATGTATTTGGGGTAATGCATTACTTATTGCAGTACAAATTGTATGTTAATATTTAAACAAAATTTTTAGACTCACTGTTGCTATAATTTTATGTTTTTACCAGAAAAATAGTACTCCATCTACTGTGCATATAACTGTGCACAGTGACAAGCTTAACAGCTATATGTCATATTAACTTTAATGTTATTTATTGCACAAACACTGGACTGTAGTCTTAAAATCAGTGGACATTACCTTTATTGTTCTGGGTATTCCTTGGCCCCGCAGGGTTCCTAGGGGAGCTCCTTGGTTGCACAACTATTTGTTTAATCAGTGACTTAACTGATATTGTATATATGTTAAAATGCATGTGTAGGCAAAATAAAGTTATTCATTCATTCATGTAGTGCCGTAATTTGTATGAACTATTTTGTCGATATTCAAGTGATTCTGACATTCATGCTTCAACAATCCAACTGTATCAGGTTAGACTACACAGCAGTCATCTGGTCAAGCAGGTGTAACATTTAGTTGAACTCAGGAATTGTGAGGTGAGAGCATGAACACATGAGTTGTGGTGTGAGAGAGCATAAACACATGAGTTGTGGTGTGAGAGAGCATGAACACGAGTTGTAGTATGAGAGAGCATAAACACATGAGTTGTGGTGTGAGAGAGCATGAACACATGAGTTGTAGTATGAGAGAGCATAAACACATGAGTTGTAGTATGAGAGAGCATGAACACATGAGTTGTGGTGTGAGAGAGCATAAACACATGAGTTGTGGTGTGAGAGAGCATGAACACATGAGTTGTAGTATGAGAGAGCATAAACACATGAGTTGTAGTATGAGAGAGCATAAACACATGAGTTGTGGTGTGAGAGAGCATGAACACATGAGTTGTAGTATGAGAGAGCATAAACACATGAGTTGTAGTATGAGAGAGCATAAACACATGAGTTGTGGTGTGAGAGAGCATGAACACATGAGTTGTAGTATGAGAGAGCATAAACACATGAGTTGTGGTGTGAGAGAGCATGAACACATGAGTTGTAGTATGAGAGAGCATAAACACATGAGTTGTGGTGTGAGAGAGCATGAACACATGAGTTGTAGTATGAGAGAGCATAAACACATGAGTTGTAGTATGAGAGAGCATGAACACATGATCTGTGGTGTGAGAGAACATGAATACATGAGTTGTGATGTGAGAGAGTGTGAACACATGAGTCATGGTGTGAGAGCATGAACACATGAACTGTGATGTGAGAACATGAACACGAGTTGTGGTGTGAGAGACCATGAATACATGACTTGTGGTGTGAGAGTGTAAGAACATGAGTTGTGATGTGAGTGCATGAACACATAAGTTGTGGTGTGAGAGAAAATGAACACATGAGTTGTGGTGTGAGAGAAGATGAACACGAATTGTGGTGTGAGAAAGCATGAACACAGAGAACACATGAACATAAGTTAATAATAATAATCTCACTGGCATTTCAATTATAAATATTGTAATTAAGATACGTGTTTCTCTTTTAAAATTGCACGTATAAAAATAATAATAATTGTATAAAATATTTTTAGTTATTTATTGTTCTTTAACCAGGTAGTACAAAGTAGGTATGGACATGGTTCTATGCTGCATATATGCCTAAGCACTTCTAGCTGGTTCACTGGCAAATTGCACACCTGCAAAATATTTAAATCTCTCCCAAATCTTGTATTTCAAATGGATACAGCGATCTCCACTTAACAGAATCGCGAACAATAGAGTCAGCCTTTTAGTAGAATCAAACTGGCTGGAATAGAATCATTCCCTATTCCCGCAGTGCTAAATAACTTAAAATGCGCCACTTAACAGGATCATGTTGGCCATTTAGTAGAATCAGACACACAGAAAACCATACATTGCAATGCAAAATAGCAGGGTTTCATGGAAAGTTACAAGGTAGTTTGTTTCTATAGATCAGTGTTTGTGATGCAAAAATCAATACACTGCACCAGTAATATTATAAAACATTACATAAACCGAAATATTACTGACTGTAGCTGTTGCAATGCAGACAAGTCCTTGCGAGATTTACTAAACAAGTTGTGACTTTCATCTATCTAATCAAATTTGTCGTTCAAGAACACCAATTTACATATTTTGTAGACCTCTACTACCTGGGTATGCCCCAACATGTGCACTATGTAGTAATTCAAATTGGACAGAAAAATAAAATTGTTATGTACAATTACTTCCGCGTCATTCTGAATACATTTTTTCTTAGAAATTTTACTGACTTGTTTACGAGCCGGCCATTCGAGACGAAGAAAGACTCCTTGATGACCGTCTGTAATGGCTATGAATATTTAGCATGCGCTACAAGTGCTCATACACCCACCAATACCTGGAACAAACAAGGAAATTGGAAAATAATAATATGACTGAATAATTCAGAAAAAAATTCTAATGCTATCAAAGGAGTGATGATTTCGAGATGGGCCAAATAAAATCGAGCGACTTCCAAGTGCATCTGCTTGTTAATGATCTGACAGAACGTTCAGACTGTGACTATGTATTTTTAGACTGAATAAGCTTTAAGAATAAAGACGCCATCACACACAAGTATCACATTCAAAGAACTGAATTTTGAACAATAAATTCTAAAGGGGGTTTTAACAGATGACTAAGCACACTTTCTCGAGGCACTGCCACACTGAAAAGGATTGTGTAACTTGTTCTATGAATATTTAGTGAAACCCAACGACTACAGTATGTTTGCAAAACCAATGGAGAAACTGCTTAGTCACCAAGGTATGTGTCTATGGTGAAGTGGTATTTCCACCATGGGTGGCAGCATAGATGTGTTGCGACACCGTCTCATTCATGTGCACTGTGTGGTTTACACCTACAGCTAAAGAAATATTAATAAATCAATGGTGTGTATTTTGATCACTCACAGTCTGGCATTAAATGTATTGCTATTAGTTCAACTGGTCTATCTTTGCCACCAGAGTTATCAAAAGCACGACATCAGCAGTTGGCACTGCCAAAATATAGAACAGACTTAATTATATATTCACATCCATTAAGATTCCTGACATCCAAATTGCTTTGCGCACATTCATAGATTCACCGCATGTAATAGATGATATATCCTTGTTTGCACACAACCCACTGTCACCACAAAACAGTTATACAGTATACAGTTGGTAATGTTCATAAAAAAATCTATCTGGCTACACATGCATATAATTATTCACTACAATATTTTAAAGTTTTTGTTTTGTCCCTCGCCTGAATTCTACAATCCCATGCCCCCAAATAGTATATTATGAAAAAAATTACAAATGTGACAAATCTACGGTCCCATCCCCGAAATCTACGGTCTATGGACTATAGACTGTCCAAACACAACCACTGCTTGTTTACATGTTTACCATTGTTATGCGCCTAATATACCCCCATCCTTCGAAAAATCCCATTACCACTTCAAGCTAAACTCTTTCATAAACCAAGTTTTGGAGTCTTGGACACACCTATGGATCATTATATACGTGTGTGAGCATCCAGCAAACCAATAAATTTATTCATGGATTGCCATGTTAACAACCTACTACTCTCTGACGAAGACTGAACCAGGCACATCAGTTATAATTACATCCAATGCATAATGGGGGTCTTCTAGATGGCAGCACAGGAACCTAATACTGTGGCCTGCGAGGCTGCAGTAGTATTTTGGGTTTAAGTATATGTCCGCCGTGTAGGCACTGGGTGGTATCTGCCGTGTAGGCAACCCTGACCTTTGGTCATTGGGGGCAGCGGTGATGACAAGAAGTTATCCTCATACAATTTAGTTTTTTCCCTTGGAATCATTCGGAATGCATGTGCCTGTGTTCATTTGTATTTCATTCATATCAAGGCAATTAACACTCACCTTTCAACATCTGTACCGCATTATGACGCCAAATCCGACTGTCACAACTACATACAACTGTCCCAATGAATGTTTCGCAGTGTTTCACCTGCCTTTGAATAAACATAAATTTATAATTGTTGTCCATAACAATCAGAGTTACTGTATGTTAGATGTTAATGTAATCAACATCGCCACTGTTCTCAAAGCACATCACGAGCTCACTGAAGAGTTCATTGTCCTATGTCAATGCCGCCATGCTTTTTGGACGATGCTATCCCCTGCATTTTGCACACATTGTTGTGTAAAGCAATACAAAAGTTGACTGTTTTATCGGAAATGTTCTGATATGAGTTGGCATTCTGTCGCTGTTGTGTTCCCATAAGTGTCAATGGAATGGTGTTGTTGTTGTTGTTATAATGTCACTTTCCGCATGAATCAGCTGATGCACAAGGAACAGTTTCTTCTCAGAAGCAAATATACATCATAATTCATGGCTTATGTACATGTTCCATCGCACTTTTGGTGTCAGTTGCGTACCTCATCCCAGGTGCCACAGCTGGCCGAGTCATTGACCAGTCACCTGGAAGGCAGATGTGACTAGAACATTATAATTACATCGAGACATGTTACGTTGTGATCACATGTTCTCAGACTGTCACTGATTGTGGAAAACAAAAATAGTAAATACAGTTTCGACACAACAGCATGACCATATCCTTTTGGCAAGTATAAGAATATGCTTATAGAAATGTATTTTCATTTGGCGAGCGAATTTTGTTAGACTAAGACACTCGTGGCGTAGGGTTATTTTACTGTTAACACAGAATATTTCGTGCCAATCGTTGCCCGTGTGCCTGTGGCTGTGTAGGCAAACTAGTGGCTGTGCTATGGCATTTAATTGAGTCTTCGGTAATCATGGAACTAGATTGGCCTAATCTATTTACGCCGCTGAACAACATTTTTGCCTCAAATTTTCTGTGTAAATGCATTCATTTCACATCATTCCACATACAAAAAATGCATACATTCTTTAAGAATATCGTGTTTTTTGTGCACTTTTGCGGTCCAAACACCGCTGCAGATGGCATCCGCGGTGAGCGAAAACGTAAATCGCTGACGCTCACTGAAGAAGACGTAAAGAAGACGCTGATGCGGTGTGGCGCTAATTGAACCGAAAAAGTGCGCAAAAACACAATTTGTTTAAGGAATATGTGTTATTTTGTACGTGGAATGGTGTGGAATGATTGAATGAATTCATGATTATTGCATCGGCATAGAATAAATGAGGCAAAATGTCGTCTAGCGGTGTAAACAATTTAGGCCTATCTAGTTCATAATTACGGAGTCTTCTACTGTCTTGAGATGCTGCGTGTTGATACTGCGTGTTCAACAAGGTTTTCCTAGTAAGCCACTGGCGTGATATTTTAAATTGTGCTTACAAATAGTTATATTTTGGTAACTATTATATATGCATATGATCACAACCACGACTTTTCTTTACCTTTTGTAAACACAAACGTCTCAATTGTTCGTGGACGAAATGACCGTGGCGGCCGGAAGAACGCAGACTGACAGCGACACATAGCGATTACAATAGTTGTTAGTGGTGCCACTATAATCAAACTCCCCGACAGCGGCGCCACTCAGCATATCAACACTACCACAACTTGATTATGCATTCAAAATGGACGGCTGTCGGAGTGATATAAACGATTGGTTGGCTATGGGCATTGTTGTTTACGACATGTCACGTCATTGCAACTCTGCATTGGAATAACGCAACATGGTTTAAACACTAAAGTTATTGTGTTTTTAGTAAAATTTTCAGTAACAATAATCATTATCCACAATTGTATGCAATTGAAATTTTGAGATTTCCTGACAGAAATTATTAGATTTTTTTATTATTCTTCTTCTAGGCTCAGAAAAGGGGTGCCCAGTTTCCCAACAAGACACCAGGGACGGCACTTGTAGTTATGCAAATTTCCACAGGGACACGTGATCTAGCATAAGAAGAAATGCAATAATTGCAATGAGGCAAACTTAAAATTATATGATTCACATACTTAAAATTCACATACTTAAAATTATATGATCGCACTGATAAAGAATATGTACGCTACAAGGGAATTAGTTTGTCTGAAGAAATTAAGATGCACTGCACGACAACGACACAATTATTATTTCGAACCATAGGCCTACATGTCAGAATAAGGTGCCACCCCCTAATATTTTGGGTGAGCGCTCGAATATACCTCCGATGCGTTTGCTAGAATCCAGGCGTGAGTTTGTTGGGGGCACGTTGCCCTCACCTCCACCCGAGGCCGTGGCTCGCAACCATCAATTTCGCCCCCCCCCAAAAAAAAAGTTGGCACACAACACAAAGGAACTGAACTGTTGCATTGAACGTTAATACGTTCAGTGAACACGTGAAAACACTATTCTGCAACTTTAACTTAAAAGTAGTATATAAATATTAGACAATTCCAAATAATTGCGCGTGCTTTCGATTGTATATGTATTTGCGGGCATCGGCGTCCCTTTGTGCATGTTTTTTTTGTGTGTATCAGTGTGTTTGCTTTTTAGATAAGTTTATCCACGTGTTTTTTGTGATACATACAATTAACATCACACTAATATTATGTATGTAAATTTATCCTCGTGTTGGTGTGCGTGAACGTGTGTGTCAGTATATGTCTGTGTATGCCCATATTGAAGCCACACATTGACAGCAGAACACTTGTGTGTAATGTTTATTTTATAAATCATAAAATGTATAAGGCACCATTCCAACATACTTTGCTCATGGCGTCGCACAAAATGTTGTAGAAAAAAAGCGAGTCTTAAGACGTGTTTTAAAAACAACATATGTTGTTAGTATCAATGTCAGCTTTCGTGACAACAATGATTGAACAACCTGCACGCGTCGTAAAAATATATATATAAAACAAATATATATATATATATATATATATATATATATATATATATATATATATATATATATATATATATATATATATATATATATATATATATATATATATATATATATATATATATATATATATATATATATAGTCATGGAGCACACATATTCGATATATTATTGATTTTGTTTGTTAGTGTAGGCCCTACGTCAGTACACGTGAATTCAGATATGATTTGTTCTACAACGACACGAGACACAGCACTGTCTGGACGTTTCGTTACATTTTCGATGGGCTTTTTTTAAATTTGGACTGGGTAGGGCGTATACCTCCTTCCGAAATTCTATTTTTTTTCTCGATTCTTACACATACACTTACACGTAATATAATGTTACTACAAATATGCTACGCATACTAGACTATACTACGCGATTTAGAGGTAGTCGTCTGAAGAAGATTGCTGATAGCAGTCGAAACGTCACGGGAAGAAAAAGGTAAACTGACTGTGAAATAAGTAAAAATATTACTCATTTGAACCATCCAGTCTAATGAACATCTTCACTCATTATCTTCCGTTGTAAATACTGATTCAAAGAACTTCACTAGAACATTTTTTTTCATTCTCTTAATGACTTAAAGGCATATTTTTTTCACTTCCTCATAACATTTCCAACTTGACGTATTTCCACCTCTCGTTTACCCCTTTTGTTTCCATTTCTTTTGTTTCTTCTTCCCACTGAACATTATTAAAGGCTGCATTCATTGCTGTGATATTCGCTTTCCAGTAGTCATATATTTTCTCACCATATACTCTATAGCTGAGTATGTAATGAATGTCCATTCCAGTCCAACATGATCACTTTCCCCAGTGGATCTGCAGATTTTAGGTTCACAATCATATAGTCATCGTTTGTGAAAAATAAATCTAACATTGACGGTTCATTTCTATGGCTAAATCTAGTGTTAAATCAACATGTTGTTTCAGGAATGAATCCTGTGTTGTATAAAAGGTTTTATTTTTAGCTGGAAGTGAGTTATTACTGCCCTTCTACAAAGAGCTCTTCCAGTCAATTTCAGAGAAATTGAAGTCCCCAAAAATCAATAAATTGACATATATATCATGTTTGTCGACTGCTTTGTTCATTAGACTAATAAGCGAAGAGAGAAATCCCTCTTCCGTCTTCATCTCTGTGTGGAGTAAAACCAGATTAATATCACCTTCACTTTTATCTTCACTACATGATTCTGTAATGCCAATAACTTTAGGCTTCAGTGGTGTTACCGCCTCTCTAAGTTCACCCGTTTTATTATTCAAACCCTGTGCATTTGCATAATAACAATCAAATAAATAATAATTTGTGCTTAGAAATGAAATGCAATGCGCTTTGTTTTGTTAGTGCTTATGCTTTCTTTTTGTTCGCTTTGATGAGTGCTTACAGCCTCTCACTATTCGGAGGTAACAGCACGTGACTGTAGCTCTTTGTCACATGCTTTTTTTCCAGCTGTTGCTACAGCTTCTTTTTCTCTAGTTGAACTCCGGTCTTCTCTTTCTGAGTCTGGGTTACTTTCTTCTGGACACCCCTGACCTCATTTTGTCCCTTTGTTTCATCCCTGCGCTACTTAATATAGCCATGGCGTATAAATAAGTACTTTGGCTGATAAGTGGTATGATAATTAAGATCGATTGATATATTACATCAGTAGGTGACACCTACCGCCTGAATCGGTATGTTGATGTGGTATCTATTTTTTTAATAACTATCAATTCTAAAAAATAAAAAAATATATTTGTATCTGTGGTTGACATTTTAAGTTTCTGTAGTTTGAGATATTATTTTTAATAACCTACGGTGTTCTGTATGTATAGCATTTATGTACAGGAATGTCTTCCTTGCAGGTTGTTGATTACTTCAACAGGCAGTGGCACGATACACGCGCTGAGTGGGTTGAGGGCTGAAATTAGAAATGATGACGCTACTGACAAGCACCAAAAATCATGCTGAGAGCACGAACCAGAAACAACAACTAAACTCCTTATCTCGTTCACGTTTAGCGTTCCGACGAGGTAGTTTCAGCATATGTATCGTGCCGTCCATATGGTGGACGACATCTTGGCAAGAGTTCGCCACTTTGTCATTGCTGAAGTGGAAAATCAAGTTGGTGACGAGGAACACGATCAAATCGGTGATGAAACGTACGATCAAGTCGGCAACGAACCGCACGAACAAATCAATGACGAAGCACACGATCAAGTCGGTGACGTAGTGCACGATCAAGTCAGCGACGAAACGCACGATCAAGTCAGTGAAGAAGCACACGATAAAGTCGGTGTAGAACCACACGATCATATCTGCGACGAAACGTAAGATCAAGTCGGTTACGGAACGGCTCGATCAAGTCGGTGGCGAAGAGCACGGTCACGGTGGAACTAGTATGTTTAGTCTTGTAACAGTTTTCAAAAGATAATGGTCCTCGCTTGAATTATGTTGTATTGTTTGATACCTTTGTTGCTATGGGTGCATCATATTTTTTATTGACAATTTTTAATGCTGTGCTAACTTCAGTAGATGTGTTTGATTTGTCTTGTAGCGAACGTGAGCACAAAAGTATGTTTAGTAACATGTTTGGTAATTCTATGACAGTTCTTAACAGAATTACGTTTTTTCCGTTGCAAACTGTCAACTGAGCAACCTGTATATGTCTTCCACCTCTTCCACTTCGAAGCTTGCCGCAATACTATCATCACAAAATATGTAGGCTGGATACTAATCTACTTGGGCTATCTTGTCGAATCTTCTGAATGTCATGTTTAAGTTATCCTGAACTGGCTGGTGGGAGACAGCGTTGACGCTGCTTTGAGTGGTAAGCTGCTGCTGGAAGTGACGTAGAGGTGCACCCAGAGCGTATTCCCGCAAGAATAACCGACAACCACGTCGACATATACAGGGTGGAGAATTTATTCACGTCGTGAAGACGATGGTAGCGGACCCGCAGTGGATGTGTCCCATACGCGAACGAGACGCTGACGACGGAAACATGCCTCCTGCATGTGATTCTTGCCTAGAGTTACACCACTTGACCTGGCTGGGCAAGAAATCACGACCAAATGCACATACGTGTGATTACATACAGTATAATCGATTATTGTACGTTTGCATGTAATTGCTATTTTCAGTGTTGTGCAGGTTGTTTTGCCAGGTGATATGTTGATCTGCTCACTTGCTTATATCGAGTGAGCTACTTGAATCACGATGGCCCTCCATGTTTTTGTATCTTGTTTTTCCAAGCATGTGTCTCATTTCAGGATGTACGTGAGCGAGCACTCTGGTGTAGCAACCAACTAATTGCTTTTCTAATGTAGATATCAAAGTCATGGTTTCACAGTCACAGCACAAACTCTACTGTTGGTGTGAAAAGACGTTCTTTCGGCTTTTTAGGGGGTGTAACTGTTGACTACCAGATCCTCGAAAGCATCTTAAGGGTCCTCCGTGCTGTTGCCTTACGGAAGTTTATATTCTTTGTTTGTTTCTTTCCATCAGTGCTCCTAAATATCACTTCAAATCACAACGATTTTCGTTGATTAGCTGATGTGCAGGTAGTTGGGGCTTTAGTATAATTGAAATGCCCCAATGCTGTCATTTATTCGATTTTAATGTAGCTATAAATTAACAATAGAATGTTTTAATCTTCACTGAGCGTAATCTTTGTTGTTGTAGTACATTTGACAATACTGTCAATTATCCGATAAAAAAAAGAAAAGTGAAGATTTATTTTTCAATCTTTTTTATGTCGTACAGCGATCTCTATGCAATATGTATATGTAAAAGACGTGGTATGTATTAAGAGATGAAACATTGTGTATGGGTAATTATTTTTTTTAGCCAACTTGGATTTGAGCAGGACGTATGCCAAGGGTAGTAGTAACACTGCCGCTGGCTGACGAGGATGGTTGGTGGCCAATTTCGTTGACACCTATTCAAACGGAACATTCAGTGCTGCTCTCTGGTGTTCAACATGCACACTTATACTAGTGTTATCGACAGCGGCCTACGCTAGCGCCACAGCTAAATCTAGTCACGCTATCGGCAGCGAGAAAATGGCACAAACAGTCTTAATTAGGTCCGCCGCACGGTCTGTCATGTAACAACAATACAATGGGCGCCGCACGGTCTGTCATGTAACAACAATACAATGGGCGTGCAAAATACACATTATATTTGGCATAGATAACTGTAGGGAAAGGTGGGGCATGTCTGAGATATAATGCGCACTAGCTAATGAACTGTTTGCGCCAAAGAGGTATAATTTTGCCTCGGTAGCAAGCATGTGTAGTAGTTGACACATTTCAGTTACCAGACTACAACTCCAATAACTAAGAAAATAAATATTAACAAAATGTCACCTGTGCGGTTATGCCTCGTTACTCTAGGATAGTTGGGCATAACGGCACAGGTGTGCGGCATGTTTGCGGGTGTGCAGACGCGCATACTAGGCCGTGGAAACGAAGTCACTCAGCGTAATAATTATGCTAATTGTACTACTCCTGTTGTGGACAAAAGGGGCGCTGCGAACGCCACGGAAACCAACCGAGTGATGCTCTACACGGAGCAATACGATGCAATAGAAAGTTTCAGCTACAGTTTTTCGAACCCAATGTATCTCAACACTTAACTTATAACCCATAATGTAGTTTCAGCTACAAGTTTAAAGCAATGAACTTGCCCATTAAGTGGGGGGTGGGGGTGGTGGTGGGGGGGATGGTAGGAAGTGGGAGGTTGGTCCTAAAAATTGGTGGGATGTTGACTGCAATAATAAATGAGGAAAGGTGGAATTGATGGGAGGTGGACTCTCAACATTGGTGGGAGGTAAGAGTCCAGCCGGGTCAACGCGGGGTGAAACAATGGTTGATTTTTGTGGCGGGCCGATATGGTGCACGAGAGCACAGGGACTTGAAGAATACAACTGTTGCAACAACTATCGGGACATTTAGAGAAAGAACACTGATATTGCACCGCACTTGCCAACTTGAGCAGAGAATATAATATTCGTGCGTCACAAAACACGAGTTATCTCGAATCGCACAAAATGGATATATCGCGTTTTGCAGATTAACGCATTTATCAACTTGAACGAAATTAGAAATGTTCGATGAAGGATAATAAAATGATATGCTTTATGACAATTCATTTTAGTTCGTATGTGTTTCTTTAATAAACAAGTACTAGGAAGTGCCTGTGCTGATATACAGACGGACGGCTGGACTCATACCACCGCTGCCCCTTGCGTCAGATCATTGGCGCCACATCCTACAGAAGATGAACTTGTATCGTTGATGCCAGTGACAGCCGACCAGCCGGTTGACCAGCCCGATACCGACTCTTCAGCTTACGTAGTTTGCAACGCACACATATTTATCATCTTGACATCATAATTATCTTGACATAATTAGTCGACTTTGCCATGCAACACGCAACGTCCAATGTTGACGAAAAGTAGCGCTATACTATCGAATCTAGTCAGCAGCGAGAGCGGCGAGCGACGTCAGACGTTGTTGGTATTGGAGCGTCTTATCCGCGCCTTGCTGCCAACGGCGCGCGCTTTCTCTAGCGCACGGTCGGATTTGGTGACCTTGCGCTCGGAGACGGCCCTCTTGCAGCTCGGTCGCAACAGGCTCTGTTGGCCGCGAGCGAGGTCGGCGCGTCGCTCGCGGGGTTGTCCGACCGACTGACGTCTGTACTCACGTCGTCGCTAACTGTCACGTCTTCACCACATCGACGCCGCTGACCTCCGTCCTGCTGTTAGTCTCGCTCACCAGCACGTCGACACAGCCACTGGCGGCGTCAACGTCGCCATCTGGCGGCCACTACTGGCGAGAGACGTTGATGCCGATGTTGGCGTGCGTCTTGTGGCAGACGCTCTGGGTGGAGTCTGGCGTAACGGGGTGTCGGACGGTTAGGTCGGCGTCGTTGCTGTTGACGATCATTCCAGTCGTCGACGTCTGGCCCCAGAATCATTGACTGTCGCCGCCGTCAGATGGCAGCACTGGTCGGATTGATTCATAGCCCTTTCACAGCACATGAAAATGACACACCTCGTTTTTTTCAGAATAAAAGCACTCAAAGCCGATACCTATAAATTTCGACCCAGCCCGGTGACTGAGTTTGAAATGTAGAGGAGTTCTGCAGAATAGCAAGTCAATGTATTGATACGCGAGCGGCTAGCGCCTGTCTGTTGCCATCAAATGAGATCAAATACAGCAGTACAGAAAACATCAACTTTACCAGCGTAGGTCCGATGTAAAAGTGCTCGGAAGAAATTCACTCATCGCACGCCACCCTCGCTTTCCAAGGGAATAACGACAACTACACATGTACATCCATATGGAAGTTTAATTCTTTCCTTCACTGATGCGACATACATTAAGTTCGTCGCCTGCTTGTCACAAAAGAACATTAGCTAGTTATGTTAGTGTCGTTTGATGACGGTACACGACCGACCGATGGGTGCGACTTACCGCAACGTCATCGACTGATGAATGCGACATTATGACCCAGTTACGTCGAGACTACGATAATCTATCTCTACGATTATCACTATTCAACACAACTTCATCGATTCTGGATCACTCTCTCTCTCTCTATCTCTGAAAGTTGCCACAAATTAATTAAGACTATTATTCCATATCACGTGATTGCTACATATTTACCTAGTTTAATCGATATTATTACTGTCTCGGGGCAGTTGCTACATATATATCCTGATTCAAACAGACTTCGATTTATACAATTTTAAAGAGTTTTACTGTAACTCAAACAGTCTAACGGGTGGCGCTTCTTTTACTGTAACTCAAACAGTCTAACGGGTGGCGCTTCAACACAGCTAGCGAGACCGAGATGTACGAACAATTGTACAATTGGACACACGTTCATCTACGTGGCAGTCTCTTGAACAATTACTACAAATTGAACAAATGTAAACAAGTAGAAAGGCTCTCTGAGAATACCTAGCACTAACATTACATTGAGCCCGTGTGAATAGTATTGCGGACGGTTTCTACAACAGGACACCACACCAAGTGTATAATAATTATAGAGTTCAGGCGGGCACTGATTAAACGACGCTATCTACACACAGTGAAAACACGACCCGTAACGTAGTCCGTCGGTTCAGTTCCTGGAATGGTTGCGCTTGAGTTCTAGCTGACCAATGCATAGTTGTAGGATTGTTCTCAAGCAGCATGAACAGGAGATGTTTGCATTTCAACGGCGTCGATCAATGATAAAGCTGGTAAAGCCAACCACTAATGGAAACTCAACACAACAACTGATGACGTATTACGTTCTTAGGAAGATGCGACCGGGTCTATTGATTGGGTAGTTGAAGCAGATCTCGGTACTTGTTGCTCGTATTCTTGCAGCAAGACTCTGAACAACATGGCATCATTTCTACAAACCGTCAAATATTTTACTGAACACACAGTATTGTGCACATACGCTGTTTAAATGACCTCATATTGACATATTTCGTGTGGTACATGTACGTGCTTAATATGAAAACATGCCATGCCTTATTTACATATATATATATATATATATATATATATATATATATATATATATATATATATATATATATATATATATATATATATATATATATATATATATATATATATATATATATATATATATATATATATATGAAAATGAACGACGCATAGTTTAAATAGTTCACAATCAATAAATGAACGCCACGTGAACGCACGCTGCTGTTGTAAACATAGCAGCATGGGATGTTATGAGATTTCGTATACTGACGTCACTTCCGGTTGTATCCCATTGTTTCCGCACACAAATCAACACCTTTATCCAATGTTTCTAAGGGGAACAAACTGACAGCGCTTAAACGAAACGGCTGTTGTTTGGCGTAGCCGTCCATTTACATTGTAAATATGATTGACATGTATGATTTTATTTCCTCGTTATCTCCGGATGAAACCTTCGATCAATGCCACACTTCGATTCCAGACGCGCAGCCACAATGTCACGGGAGATGAACTATTCGGGTAATGAATATAAGAGTAACTAACAGGACAAGGCATTATTCATTTGATCAAAGTATGCACACGTTCTGTCTGTACCTACAGCTACAAATACGCCGTATCAATTTGAATCTCCCGACTCTTAACAAATACCCGTCTTTTAAAAATCAAATAAACATTAATTCAATGAGAATACACGTTTCCGAACTACGACATTTCTTCAGATGAAACAAGTAATCGTTCAAGGGCGCAGACAGTCGAATGCGCACGATTATCCAACTTTGAGATGCAATACACAACGTCTCCTGTTGACGAAAAATAACACTATCCAACTGAAACTAGTCTTGGCCGAGAGCGGCGAGCGACGTCAGACGTTGTTGGTATTGGAGCGTCTTATCCGCGCCTTGCTGCCAACGGCGCGCGTTTTCTCTAGCGCACGGTCGGACTTGGTGGCCTTGCGCACGGAAGCGGCCTTCTCGCCGCTTCGACGCAACAGTCTCTCCCTGTTGGCCGGGAGCGAAGTCGGCGCGGCGCTCGCAGGATCGTCCGACGACTGACTGACGCCTGTCCTCACGGCGTCGCTAACTGTCACGTCTTTACCGTTGTTATCCTGGTTGCAACTAGGCGCCACATTTACGTCGTCGACCTCCGTCTTGCTGTTAGTCTCGCTCACCAGCATGTCGACGCTGTTGTCGCTGGTAGACTCGCCACTGACGGCGTCAGCGTCGCCATCTGGCGGCCACTGCTGGCGAGAGACGTTGATGCCGCGGTTGGCTTCCGTCCTGTGGTAGACGCTCTGGGCGGAGTCTGGACCGACGGGGTGTCTGACGGGCGGCTCGGCGACGTTGCTGTTGACGATCAGGCCCGTCGTCGACGTCTGGCGACTGATTACTGCGGAGAAACAAAGCAATGCCAATGGCGGTCTAGATTAGCCGGGAAACGCGCTAGCTTCTCCAAGTTGTGTGTGTGCGTGCGTGCGTCTGCGTGCGTGTGTGCGTACGTACGAGCGCGCGGGTGCGTGCTTGTGTGTGTGCGTGCGCGCATGGATGCGTGCGTGTGTACGTGCGCGCTCATGCGTGCGTCCGAGCGTATATAAATAAATATATAATCAAAATATATGTCCGTGGAGTTGTTTTCGTTACTTTGGTCAATATAAACAATGCATTGTCAAATGTAGGCTACAGTTTTTAACCAGTCTATGGTTTTATTTATTGTTTGACATTTACGGAAACATCTGCAGTGATAAAGCACGTCATCTGTATGTATTCACTCCAAAGGTTTAACGTGAAATGGCATATTTATTATAGCGGTAGAAGCACAACATTTTGTGTTTGAAGTTTTATGATTGAATGGAAAGTATATTTCGTAGGATGATAAGAAGAATATGAATGCTCTGAACAAAATGTACACGGATTATTGCGAATTTATAAATCAATTCATGTAAAAAATTACGGATTTCAACCAGCACAAAACGGCATGTCTATTATGCGTCGTTGGCTGATACACTATCCTCAGTTTGTTCGTTCATAACCAGCCCAGTTGCCCGGCGTTGCACAGGAAAAAAGTAAAGAGCTTACAACTCCTTGCATTACACAATAAAGCTTTGGTTTGGCAATGCCAATTGCAATGACATCTTCGAGCGACAAAAATCACGCACAACTGCCGGTTTCACGAAGCGTTCGGTGGACGTTTGACGTAGAACATATAGCAATGACTGAAACACACGTAGCGTTGCTAACAATTGAACGTAGCTATTGTTCTGAGTTACGTAATTTACGTCAACCGTCCACATTGGTTCCTTCGACGTAATACCCCACCCTCGGGGAATTTTTAATCCATCACCACGGGCCCCCGGACACGTCTACAAAACGTCGGCCCCATACACGTGAAACTGACGGAGATACGAGGGAAGGAACGGACGGACGGACGGACGGACGGACGGACGGACGGACGGACGGACGGACGGACGGACGGACGGACGGACGGACGGACGGACGGACGGACGGACGGACGGACGGACGGACGGACGGACGGACGGACGGACGGACGGACGGACGGACGGACGGACGGACGGACGGACGGACGGACGGACGGACGGACGGACGGACGGACGGACGGACGGACGGACGGACGGAAATTATTTATACACTTATATTATTTATACACTTATATTCAGACAGAATAAGAATCTGTTCCGGAATATCCACATTCGCCTAAAATGTTTAGTCTGAAGAATACATTGTTGCTAATATAGTTATTAAGAACTGCAACTTACTGCTGAAGACTGTGACTAATAGAAAACAAGAAGTTGCTAAGACTGGGCTAAAATAGAAGATTTAGCGAAACATGACATGAATGATACGCGCTATTGCTTCCGACTACATATGAATGCTAGAAGTGCTTCAATAACATGGTTGTTCTGCTGACTATAGGACAAATGCTTTGCTGACTTTCGAAAGTCACGTATTATCATTCACTTGAAATTACCTGTCCGCTGACCGTACTGTATTGCACAATACTTGACCTGCAACACTTGCCGAACTCCTTGTCATCAACAATGGGGAAACCAAGATCAGCTTCTACTGCATATTGCGCAATTGACAAACTGATGAATCAAATCGAAGACGCTATGAAAGACGAAAACGTTGTTGCATATATTGCGACTAAAATAGCAGATCTTGTAACGATGAAAGTGAACAAGCGGCTGGAAAGCCTAGAAAAAGCGCTGTCCGAAAAAGACAGTAACATAAAGCATCTCGGAGAGAAAGCTACGCTACAGCCGAAGAAACTCAGTACGAATCAGTGGAATAAAAAAAATGAAAACGGTGAAGTCATTGAGAACATTCTAACGACCGTGCTAGACGATATAAAAGTGAGTGATAAAACAACACTAAAAGATATCAATCGAGCACATCGAATTGGCCCGCGAGTATTACTGACGAATAAAATGCACTCGCAACAAATCATCCTACAATTCAGGGATTACAAAACTACGAGTGCCTTCGTCAAAGAGAGAAAAACACTCCGTACGAAACGTCCGAACGTATACGTCGCTGAAGACTTCACCCAAAAGAGGGCACGCCTCTTCTATCTCACGCGAAATATGTAGAAACAACACACCATCCTAGACTGCTGGACCAACGATGGACACTGATATGAAGAAACAACACACCATCCTAGACTGCTGGACCAATGATGGACGGATTGATATGAAGAAACAACAAACCGTCCTAGACTGCTGGACCAATGATGGACGGACCGATATGAAGAAACAACACACCGTCCTAGACTGCTGGACCAATGATGGACGGACCGATATGAAGAAACAACACACCGTCCTAGACTGCTGGACCAATGATGGACGGATTGATATGAAGAAACAACACACCGTCCTAGACTGCTGGACCAATGATGGACGGACTGATATGAAGAAACAACAAACCGTCCTAGACTGCTGGACCAATGATGGACGGACTGATATGAAGAAACAACAAACCGTCCTAGACTGCTGGACCAATGATGGACGGACCGATATGTAGAAACAACACACCATCCTAGACTGCTGGACCAATGATGGACGGACCGATATGAAGAAACAACACACCTTCCTAGACTGCTGGACCAATGATGGACGGACCGATATGAAGAAACAACACACCTTCCTAGACTGCTGGACCAATGATGGACGGACCGATATGAAGAAACAACACACCTTCCTAGACTGCTGGACCAATGATGGACGGACTGATATGAAGAAACAACACACCGTCCTAGACTGCTGGACCAATGATGGACGGACTGATATGAAGAAACAACACACCGTCCTAGACTGCTGGACCAATGATGGACGGACTGATATGAAGAAACAACACACCGTCCTAGACTGCTGGACCAATGATGGACGGACTGATATGAAGAAACAACACACCATCCTAGACTGCTGGACCAATGATGGACGGATTGATATGAAGAAACAACACACCATCCTAGACTGCTGGACCAATGATGGACGGACTGATATGAAGAAACAACACACCATCCTAGACTGCTGGACCAATGATGGACGGACTGATATGAAGAAACAACACACCTTCCTAGACTGCTGGACCAATGATGGACGGACTGATATGAAGAAACAACAAACCGTCCTAGACTGCTGGACCAATGATGGACGGACTGATATGAAGAAACAACACACCGTCCTAGACTGCTGGACCAATGATGGACGGATTGATATGAAGAAACAACACACCATCCTAGACTGCTGGACCAATGATGGACGGACTGATATGAAGAAACAACACACCATCCTAGACTGCTGGACCAATGATGGACGGATTGATATGAAGAAACAACACACCATCCTAGACTGCTGGACCAATGATGGACGGACTGATATGAAGAAACAACACACCATCCTAGACTGCTGGACCAATGATGGACGGACTGATATGAAGAAACAACACACCATCCTAGACTGCTGGACCAATGATGGACGGACTGATATGAAGAAACAACACACCTTCCTAGACTGCTGGACCAATGATGGACGGACTGATATGAAGAAACAACACACCATCCTAGACTGCTGGACCAATGATGGACGGATTGATATGAAGAAACAACACACCATCCTAGACTGCTGGACCAATGATGGACGGACTGATATGAAGAAACAACACACCATCCTAGACTGCTGGACCAATGATGGACGGACTGATATGAAGAAACAACACACCTTCCTAGACTGCTGGACCAATGATGGACGGACTGATATGAAGAAACAACACACCGTCCTAGACTGCTGGACCAATGATGGACGGACTGATATGAAGAAACAACACACCGTCCTAGACTGCTGGACCAATGATGGACGGACTGATATGAAGAAACAACACACCGTCCTAGACTGCTGGACCAATGATGGACGGACGGACTGATATGAAGAAACAACACACCATCCTAGACTGCTGGACCAATGATGGACGGATTGATATGAAGAAACAGCACACCATCCTAGACTGCTGGACCAATGATGGACGGACTGATATGAAGAAACAACACACCATCCTAGACTGCTGGACCAATGATGGACGGACGGACTGATATGAAGAAACAACACACCATCCTAGACTGCTGGACCAATGATGGATGGATTGATATGAAGAAACAACACACCTTCCTAGACTGCTGGACCAATGATGGACGGATTGATATGAAGAAACAACACACCTTCCTAGACTGCTGGACCAATGATGGACGGATTGATATGAAGAAACAACACACCATCCTAGACTGCTGGACCAATGATGGACGGACTGATATGAAGAAACAACACACCATCCTAGACTGCTGGACCAATGATGGACGGACTGATATGAAGAAACAACACACCTTCCTAGACTGCTGGACCAATGATGGACGGATTGATATGAAGAAACAACACACCATCCTAGACTGCTGGACCAATGATGGACGGACTGATATGAAGAAACAACACACCATCCTAGACTGCTGGACCAATGATGGACGGACTGATATGAAGAAACAACACACCGTCCTAGACTGCTGGACCAATGATGGACGGACGGACTGATATGAAGAAACAACACACCATCCTAGACTGCTGGACCAATGATGGACGGACGGACTGATATGAAGAAACAACACACCATCCTAGACTGCTGGACCAATGATGGACGAACTGATATGAAGAAACAACACACCTTCCTAGACTGCTGGACCAATGATGGACGGACTGATATGAAGAAACAACACACCATCCTAGACTGCTGGACCAATGATGGACGGACGGACTGATATGAAGAAACAACACACCATCCTAGACTGCTGGACCAATGATGGACGGACTGATATGAAGAAACAGCACACCATCCTAGACTGCTGGACCAATGATGGACGGACTGATATGAAGAAACAACACACCATCCTAGACTGCTGGACCAATGATGGACGGACGGACTGATATGAAGAAACAACACACCATCCTAGACTGCTGGACCAATGATGGACGGACTGATATGAAGAAACAACACACCATCCTAGACTGCTGGACCAATGATGGACGGACTGATATGAAGAAACAACACACCATCCTAGACTGCTGGACCAATGATGGACGGACGGATTGATATGAAGAAACAACACACCATCCTAGACTGCTGGACCAATGATGGACGGATTGATATGAAGAAACAACACACCATCCTAGACTGCTGGACCAACAATGAACGGACTGATATGAAGAAACAACACACCTTCCTAGACTGCTGGACCAATGATGGACGGACGGACTGATATGAAGAAACAACACACCATCCTAGACTGCTGGACCAATGATGGACGGACTGATATGAAGAAACAACACACCATCCTAGACTGCTGGACCAACAATGGACGGACTGATATGAAGAAACAACACACCATCCTAGACTGCTGGACCAATGATGGACGGACTGATATGAAGAAACAGCACACCTTCCTAGACTGCTGGACCAATGATGGACGGACGGACTGATATGAAGAAACAACACACCATCCTAGACTGCTGGACCAATGATGGACGGACTGATATGAAGAAACAACAAACCGTCCTAGATTGCTGGACCAACGATGGACGGACTGATATGAAGAAACAGCACACCATCCTAGACTGCTGGACCAATGATGGACGGACTGATATGAAGAAACAACAAACCGTCCTAGACTGCTGGACCAATGATGGACGGACTGATATGAAGAAACAGCACACCATCCTAGACTGCTGGACCAATGATGGACGGACTGATATGAAGAAACAACACACCTTCCTAGACTGCTGGACCAATGATGGACGGACGGACTGATATGAAGAAACAACACACCATCCTAGACTGCTGGACCAATGATGGACGGACTGATATGAAGAAACAACAAACCGTCCTAGACTGCTGGACCAACGATGGACGGACTAATATGAAGAAACAGCACACCATCCTAGACTGCTGGACCAATGATGGACGGACTGATATGAAGAAACAGCACACCATCCTAGACTGCTGGACCAATGATGGACGGACTGATATGAAGAAACAACAAACCGTCCTAGACTGCTGGACCAATGATGGACGGACTGATATGAAGAAACAGCACACCATCCTAGACTGCTGGACCAATGATGGACGGATTGATATGAAGAAACAACACACCATCCTAGACTGCTGGACCAACAATGGACGGACTGATATGAAGAAACAACACACCATCCTAGACTGCTGGACCAATGATGGACGGACTGATATGAAGAAACAGCACACCATCCTAGACTGCTGGACCAATGATGGACGGACTGATATGAAGAAACAACACACCTTCCTAGACTGCTGGACCAATGATGGACGGACGGACTGATATGAAGAAACAACACACCATCCTAGACTGCTGGACCAATGATGGACGGACTGATATGAAGAAACAACAAACCGTCCTAGACTGCTGGACCAACGATGGACGGACTAATATGAAGAAACAGCACACCATCCTAGACTGCTGGACCAATGATGGACGGACTGATATGAAGAAACAGCACACCATCCTAGACTGCTGGACCAATGATGGACGGACTGATATGAAGAAACAACAAACCGTCCTAGACTGCTGGACCAATGATGGACGGACTGATATGAAGAAACAGCACACCATCCTAGACTGCTGGACCAATGATGGACGGATTGATATGAAGAAACAACACACCATCCTAGACTGCTGGACCAACCATGGACGGACTGATATGAAGAAACAACACACCATCCTAGACTGCTGGACCAATGATGGACGGACTGATATGAAGAAACAGCACACCTTCCTAGACTGCTGGACCAATGATGGACGGACGGACTGATATGAAGAAACAACACACCATCCTAGACTGCTGGACCAATGATGGACGGACTGATATGAAGAAACAACACACCATCCTAGACTGCTGGACCAATGATGGACGGATTGATATGAAGAAACAACACACCATCCTAGACTGCTGGACCAACGATGGACGGACTGATATGAAGAAACAGCACACCATCCTAGACTGCTGGACCAATGATGGACGGACTGATATGAAGAAACAACACACCATCCTAGACTGCTGGACCAATGATGGACGGATTGATATGAAGAAACAACACACCATCCTAGACTGCTGGACCAATGATGGACGGACTGATATGAAGAAACAACACACCATCCTAGACTGCTGGACCAATGATGGACGGACTGATATGAAGAAACAACAAACCATCCTAGACTGCTGGACCAATGATGGACGGACTGATATGAAGAAACAACACACCATCCTAGACTGCTGGACCAATGATGGACGGATTGATATGAAGAAACAGCACACCATCCTAGACTGCTGGACCAATGATGGACGGACGGACTGATATGAAGAAACAACACACCATCCTAGACTATGTCTATGAATATAATTAATCAACAGTTTACCCATCAGTACACCATTGTCTGTAGGTTATGAGCCTGATTATAAAAATGGTGTTGCAAATACAGATACAGATCCGGATTGTAATTTCACTCAACACTACATTGTAAAACATTTACCTCAAATACTACCTTGAAAGCGTTATAAATGAAATAATCAAACATACCGATGACTACCCTAGAGGAGTTTCCCTTATGCATTTGAATGTAAGAAGTTTATCAAAGAATATTAGTAAATTAAATAATTATCTAGAGTCGCTTGATCTAAAATATTTTCAATAATTGGATTGAAATACAATGACCTTTAGCAATACTCACAACATTTATCAAGTAAACAAGTACATATGTTGTGACTTCATGTATAAACACAACAGGAGTATGCTACCAGAAATATTCAATGACATGATTACTTTAAACGTCTCTCCACAAAGCCATAACATGGGGCAGGAAACAATTTATAAAATACCGTATTGCTGTATAAAAATCAGACAAAATACATTGGCATACACTAGTTCCAAATGTTGGAGTACTATAGTAATAAAGAATAATCTTAAAGATTGTGCTTCGCTTCAAACATTTAAAAAGAGAATCAATGCAGTTATTCTTGATGAATGTACAAACGCTGAACTCTAATAGATGGTAATAGTTTCATTACAGCTAGTGTATGCATTTATTGTGAACAGTTTATACTGAATAATTTGTTGCTTTTTTTTGTTGATTTATTACACTACACAGTTGTGGTCATGTGCCGTTGTCAGCGGTCGAATGCTATTTAACTGGGTAGTTATATAAACTATGTGAATATGTATATATATATATATATATATATATATATATATATATATATATATATATATATATATATATATATATATGTGTATATATATATATGCATATATATATATATATATATATATATATATATATATATATATATATATATATATATATATGTATATGTATATATATATATATATATATATATATATATATATATATATATATATATATATATATATATATATATATATATATATATATATATATATATATATATATATATATATATATATATATATGTGTGTATATATATATGTATATATATATATATGTATATATATATATATGTATATATATATATATATATATATATATATATATATATATATATATGTATATATATATGTATATATATATATATATATATATATGTTATATATGTATATATATATATGTATATACATATGTGTATATATATATGTATATATATATATATATATATATATATATATATATATACATATATATATATATATATATATATATATATATATATATATATATATATATATATATATATATATATATATATATATATATATATATATATATATATATATATATATATATATATATATATATATATATATATATATATATATATATATATATATATATATATATATATATATATATATATATATATATATATATTGCATGTCAGCCAGCCGCGCCCTTGTTGGGCGGCTTGCAGCATTGGTCCACCCAAATCACTCAACTCAACATATGGCTCCAAGTAGCCGCGTAAAGACAGCGGCGGCCCATCCCCGGACAACAGCCTCGGCTGGCTGGCTAAACTATGTGCGGTTAGCTGCCTCAGGACAACGAACTGGGGACGTCTACCCCATTAAAATGCGTGACGCACATGCGTGGCAGAGCACGTACAGGCCCGGGCAGCACGTATGTGTACAGAACACGGCTGGCCACTGCCTGTGGTCGATCTCCCCTCTAGTCGTCTCAGCCAAACTGAGCCACTAGATAAAGGGGGGGGGGCTAGACCAAGTGCGTGGGATAGATCTGCGTAAATCTACTCCACCTTAAACTTTCAGGCGAAGGTACAGAGTCAGTACCCTCCTTTCTCTCTCTCCTTTCTTCCTCTATCACTCTACAAAAGTCCTGCGGCGATGGAGAGACGGCAAGGGGGACAGACGGAGGAGGCCGCTGGGAGTTCTTAGTCACGACCCTACACGTATGGCGGCCCAGTGTTAAGGTCATTTTGTCATTGACATGGAGTTCACAATGACGTCCGTATCCTGCTAGGACGACAGAGCAGCCTTCTTTAAGGGCAGCACTGCTCTCTCCAATTGGAGGAGGGGACTAGTCATCGAACAGTGCGGTCGAAAACACAAGAAACTATACAAGATGAATATATGCACCTCCTGGAATGTGAGAAAACTTCAGGACAAAGGTAATCAACTGGAGAGAAGAACTGCAATCATTGGCAGGGAGCTGGCAAGATTAGACATCACCATTGCCGCTCTAAGTGAAACACGATTACCAGGCGAATCACAACTTCTCGAGAATGGTGCCGGACACACATTTTTTGTGGATTGGCAAACCAGATAATGAATCCAGACAAGCCGGTGTAGGATACGCAGTAAAATCAACTCATATCCGGTACATGGACACCTTGCCTAAAGGAATAAGCGAACAGCTCATGGTAATGCTCATCAGGTTATCTGGCGATCGACATGCCACCATCATCAGTGCATATGCGCCAACCATGACCTACCCGGACGAAGAAAAAGAACGTTTTTACGAAAATCTGAAAACGATCATTCGTAAAACAGTTAGCCACGACAAACTGGTTCTCCTAGGAGATTTCAATGCACGAGTAGGAAGCGACCTCACCGCATGGGAAAGGGTCATCGGACACCACGATGTTGGAACTCAAATGGGTCCCTCCTTCTAACAATGTGTGCTGAATTTCAACTTGTCATCACAAACACCTTATTCCAACAAGCAGACAAATACAAAACATCATGGATGCACCCACGCTCAAAACATTGGCATCTGATTGACTACATTATAATCAGACAACGCGACATCCATGACGTAAGAAAGACACGGGCCATGCGTTGCACAGACTGCTGGTCTGATCACAGAATGATAAGAAGCCAAATGTGCCTCAATGTACAACCCAGCAGGCACAGTTGTAGTGCAAAACCACAGAAAAAGCTTGATGTTGCAAGACTCAAGTCAGCAACCGTCCAACAGCAACTAACGGAAAAACTTAACACCAAATTCGAGGAAGACATCGAACCAGCACCAGATGCTGATACCGAATGGGCACGTCTGAGAGATCCCCTATATGGAGTAGCACATGGAATATTCGGTGTTACCCAGCGCAAGCACAGAGACCGATTCGACGAGAATGACACGTAGGCAATGAACATTCTCGGCAACATGCACACTTCACATCTCGCATGGATAAACGACATGAATTCGCCATCGAAAGCTACATCCTATCACCACTACAAGCAGCTAGCACAGGCCAGGCTACGTGCTATGAAGGAGGCCTGGTGGTCTGATAGAGTTAGCGAGATTCAACAAGCATCTGATCAGAAGGACGCGAAACGTTTCTATGACCGCCTCAAAGCAGTTTATGGGAACCATTCATGTGGGGCCACACCACTCATGAGTGCCGACGGAACAACACGTATTACAGATCGAAGTGAAATCCTGAAACGATGGGCGGAACATTTTAATGATGTGCTAAACCGACCATCAACCATCTCGTTGGCATTCGATGAAGTAACACAACATCCAATCATCCATGAACTAGAAGCACGTCCAAATATTGCGGAAACCACTCAAGCGATAAAGAAACTGACAAGTGGAAAAGTTGCGGGTTCAGAAGCAATTGCTGCAGAAATATACAAACACGGAGGAATATACCTCACTAAACGACAGCAGATCCGCATCGCTTGTACATATTTACAAGCGAAAGGGTGACAGAACCATCTGCGACAACCACCGTAGCATATCCCTACTATGCATAGCTGGCAAAATACTTATCTCCGTGGCTTCCGGGCAGGGCGTGGTATTACTAACATGGTCTTCGCAATGCGACAAATACAAGAAAAGTGTCGCGAACAAAACTAAGACCTCTACATGGTCTCCATAGACCTTACCAAAGCTTTTGACTTAGTCAACAGAACAGGGCTCTGGAAACTGTTAGCAAAAGTTGGCTGTCCAGACACGTTCGTTGACGTAATACGGTCCTTCCACGATGGCATGATGGCCAGAGTGCAAGACCAAGGGACAGAATCAGATGCGTTTACTGAATCAAATGGCACCAAACAGGATTGTGTGATGGCGCCAATGCTGTTCTCAATTATATTTTCAATCATGCTCCAAGATGCGGTCCGCGATAACGATCTGGGTGTTTACATTCAATTTCGCACCAACGGAAACATATTCAATCTACAGCGCCTGAAAGCCACTATAATATAAACTACACAATTACGACTGCACCGTTATATTAGTGTTACATTATGCACCAGACGGCGCCACGGAGTATTTCGGGTAGCGTCTATTGGCATAGCCTTGATTATCCAGACTCCGCGGTGTGGCGCCACCGTTTGTCGTACACATCTTCACCTGGATGCAGAGTGGGGTTTTTATTGTGACGGAAACTATGTATGCGCCCAGGATCTGAGCGCATGCATAATTAACTAATTACGATGTCATCCGGGCATTTTACTAATTCATAAAATAACAGTTAGCTTTTATCAGTTGATACAATGCAATGGAGTGGTGACAGTGACTGGATAACGAGACCACGCCGCTGTGGCAGACTCTCTTCTCGGCGAATTTAGGAGGCGAGCGAGAGTCGAATAAATATTGGTACCGTGGCGCACCCGTTCCGTGAATAGTTATCAAGAACCGAGAACCGTACAGACCCGTGAAAACCTGAACGCCCAAATGTATACCTACAAGTTAGTGTGGATGGAACATGTTGCCACTTCCATTCCGCCTAGGGACGACGGGCTATGATGACGAGTTTGGGATCAAATTGGGGACGGGGGGTCGAAATTGTGGGAGGTTGGCGATTAATCAAACGCGCGAACTCATACGGATTTTCTGAAATGTGACGTTACCTGCGATGGACTAGTGTCCCGTCCAGGAGAGTCAGTATAACTGCACTCTAAGTTGCTTCGCACTACAGAAACCAGGTTTAAGTACTGGCCATATAAGCCTTCATGGCTTCCTAAGGCGTAATGCCTGGGGGATGACTTTACCTTTACCTGACGTTACGAGCGTAGGGGTCATTTCTTACGGTTCTGTGCGTTTTGAGCAATGTCTTTCTGTGTTACGAGCAGTGGCGTAACGAGGCGCGGCGCGGCGGTGGGCACATTAAACAATGCAATCCCCTCCCCCAACAAGGAGCGCAATAATGGAATATCTGCCCCAATCGTCTCCCCCCACCCTACCCCTCTAGTTATTACGAGATACGGTCCGCCGTTGTCGAACGGCACGCGAATAATAAATCACCAGTTCAGTACACGTATGAAGAGCGACTCTAGCGAATAGTTCAGCTGTGCGCAGTCTGCTGCGTCGAAATCTCACGAGATCGAATCAATATCACATTTTGCACGTCGCGCCTTTTGAGTATGTGCGGTAAACCAGTGGATGCGGATCATACGGGTTCGTCTGCAGGTTTTACGGATTTTTTGTTGCCAATACAGGTGTAGGCCTACAACGGTCAGGATTGGCGATTAGCGGACTGGGAGGCTGGTGGGTGGGGTGGTATCAAAACTTAATAGGTGTGACTGGTGGGAGATTGGCCAAACTAGCAGGTGGGAGATGTGAGGTTGGGACCACTCCATCTCGGGAATGGGTTTCATCATAACGGAAGCAACAGTTCTTGGAGATGAATTTTGCAAGAGGTTTCTTAGAGATGTGTCATGTAGACCTACAGAGAAATCGGCAAGGAATGGATACAATGAGAAAAGCGAATAGACGCTACACGAAAAAGCGTATTTCTAACATGATTCGTGAAGTGCATGTGGTTTGTGTTTCCCTTGATGTGTTAAAAGCTATGGAAATGCAATTTTCCATCATAAGGCGCAGCACGCCGTTCGTCAACTAAGAGTACGCGATTGTTTAGTTTAGATTGTTAGTAAGTGTCATTATTATATTACCCACTAGAGGAGCGACGGGTTATTTCGAAAGAGAAAGCGCATTGCGAGGACGCAATTTGGTGCAACGTAGGCCAATAGTTACTGGGAATTCGACAGTAACCATGGATTAAAAAACTACAAAACGCTAAAATCAAGGGGTTTGTGTGTCACAATGGGAGATTTTAACCATTGATATATAGTGTGGAACTTGTTGATAATATTAAAAATCCGCAGTCTGTTGTATCGCAGTGATCATAGCCAACTCCATTTTAACATAAAAGTAAAATCAGCGAATAAATCAAAAACAGTGCATTGGACACTACCCAAAACCAATATAAGAGCAACATTTGGCAAATAATTAACTTATTGAAGAGCTAGGCGGCAACAGAATGCAGGAATCTTTTAAAAGTTGACATCGACCGTGTTATTGAGATAGTTGTTCGCTGAAAAAAAAAGGAATATGGTTCAAGAAGAAACGCTTGTTAAAAGGCTATTCGAAAATTTACAATCTTGAAAAATACATAAATTAAAAAGAGGAACTTAACATAGCTACACTCTTGAGAAACTTTGCAGTTAACAGAAAAGTGACAGCAAGAGTTGGTGTGCTTATGCCAGGCCCCAGGGATAAACAGATTATAGCTCGCGATAAGGCTGAACCACTAGAAGATGGTTTGCCAACACTAGAGCAGAGAACCGTTTCACTAAGACAAAGAGCTCATAACAAAATCCATCATACACAGAATCCATCATAGGTTTTTAAGAGCGTTTTCAAAATGCGTTTCACTAAGATGCTCATAAAATCTATCATGACATAAGCTAATGATCGAAATTTCCACCATAAGCACCACAGTGTGCACAACTGAGCAAAATAAGTAGAAAAGTTGTCCAAAAGTGGCTGATAATACGATATATCGAACACGTTTCAACTACATTTGATTGAGTTGATCACTGGGTGAAGAGAGAAAATGTAATTTTATAAAAGAAGACGTCGTGTCAAAGAGGACACTATTTCCGTGACACATCAGCGACGTGTTGTTTTGACAAGTGCTTTTTGACATTTTTCAATAACAAGGCTCGCGGAGAGTGCCAACAACCTCAACCGAAGTTGTATCATCGAGTATACCATATATATATATATATATATATATATATATATATATATATATATATATATATATATATATATATATATATATATATATATATATATATATATATTATATATATGTATATATATGTATATATATATATATGTATATATATATGTATATATATATATATCTGTATATATATATATATATATACATATATACACATACATACATATATATATATGTTTATATATATATGTATGTATATATATATATATATATATATATATATATATATATATATATATATATATATATATATATATATATATATATATATATATATGTATATATATGTTTATATATATATGTATGTATATATATATATGTATGTATATATATATGTATGTATATATATATATATATATATATATATATATATATATATATATATATATATATATATATATATATATATATATATATATATATATATATATATATATATATATATATATATATATATATATATATATATATATATACATATATACACATACATACATACATACAACATACATATTTAATAGCAAACGTTTCGCGAATAACCTTGACCTTCGCGATGCCGTAAAACAGCGCACACGACGACTTGTCAACGTCGGTGCTGTAAAAATTAAAACAGAGGCTGTATACAAATTCCATAATTTACGCGCTATTCATCGCTCACAGGAAAAACTGGATTTCTACGTAAAAGTGGAGTCAAGAAGATACGCAGTTAGGTAAATTTCACGGTTTATGATGGGCATGTTTTGTTTTATGAGCGGTCTAACCTCGTCGTAAGTTATGAGCATTTTTATGATTTATTCTTAAGCCCGCAGGCGCAGCACACTAACCGATTTTTCACCGGGGTACAAATAATCTTCAGTTGTTGGTCTGTGTGCTGCGAATTCCGACAAGATCGGAGCTTGTCGGATAATATTTCACTGTGTCAGTGCGTTGTCAGTGTAACTGTGGATTTTTAAATAATTTCAATAGGCGGAAGGATTTTGTTTGTTTGCTTTTCTGCGTCTCCTTATCCTCCGTAGTATAATCAAGACGAACAAAGCTAACTTCTGTCTGCTCCGCATCGCCGCCACGTGTGGCGCGACGCTTAATTCCAAATTCGCAACTAGAGGCGTGCTAGTCGCAACAAAATATCGGCTAGTGTGCTGCGAGGTGATGGCCCGACACATTTAACCCCGATGAAAAATCGGCTATTGTGCTGCGGGCTTTAGTGAAACGCAATTTTCAGTTTAGATCATAGCCAAGGAGCTAAATCGATTTATCATAAGAATGTTAGTGAAACGGTACCCAGGAGATTATAGGTGCCTCATCAATTCGACTTTTCTGTTAGTCTTATTTCAAATTAATTTTTGCGAAAAACCAAACTTACCTAGTCCTAGAGGCTAGACTAGACTGGTATATCCACTGCAACATGCTAGCTGGTTTGTGTAACTTTTGTATGTAATTTTTGTTAAGTCATCCGACAAACTATTAAGTTACTTAATGCTTGTTCAAGCATTAATTTAAGTGAAAATCGAAATGTCAAAAAATAAGGATTCTCACCCTTGCCTGCCCTTGGTGAAATTTCGTAACTTTGTCATGTGATCGGCGAGAGGATCAAAGCCCATGTCCCCAAACTTTTTAAACATATTAACACTTGTATGACAACGGAGGGCAATCATTTACAAGAACTGAAATCCGATAATCACATAGGTGCCAAACTAAACATTTTTATTCTGTTTACATTTAAGTTAAAATATATATAAAATACATTATTATATATATTACACAATGTTATATAGATGTTTTATATATACATATAATTATATTGATTTCTCTTCAAATAATTGCCAGTTGTGCAGAGTAATCGATAGGAATTATTGTTTGAAATTAAACACATTCAACACCACCAAATTAAATTTTATTCCTTTTTATTAGACACATCTACAGCTTACATTTTCACAGAAACGCGAGTAAAATGTCGTTTTCTGGTTGCTTTTACCAATACCTGCATTGTGACAGTCATGTGATAGTCACAATCTCGCTCTGGTTGCCAGGTGGCCATGTAATGGCCTATAAGTTAGTCCTGAGATACGTCACTGCCCGTGAACTATGCACTACCGCACCGAACTACTAATAAGTCTGTGCTCTGTCAGTGTGACGCTTTGATAACATAGTCAATTATATATATATATATACATATTTTTTTATTGTATAGAGTATGTTTGCACTGTACAACAATGAGATATAATTAAATCCTACAGTTAATACAGATTTAATTTACTGCTACTCGTACCTTCGTAAGATACACTTGTGCTACATATATTTTATTATTAAATAATTAATTAAAGGGCAAAGACGAGTTAACATAGTTCTCTTGGTCTGCTAGCTTAAATAATTTACCACATCATTCTGTACAGTTTGGTGAGTATTTGGCACAAGTTGCCACTGACTGGAAGCTATGTGCTTTAAGATATTTTTAATGATTAATAATTAACATCGGGTAGCATTTTTCGTTGGTGTGTATCATACGTTAGCTACACAGACATTATGTGTATCTGTGCATGCATGCATATGTGCGTGCTTGCATGTGCACATATATAAATGTTTATGTATGTGTGTGTTCAAACCTTGGGATAGTGTGTTCACAAATTCCTTGGAAGAGAGAAGTGATGACTGAATTTGTAGCTTTTGCAAGAGATTTTCTAGTTATATACATACACATATATATATATATATATACAAATCAAGTTGAATATACAGAAAGTAGCTATTATTTACGAATCTTACAATGCTATAGACACAAAGTTGCATGATGTCAAGAGTTGACTGCTGTCCTAGTGAAGTAAATCCTACTGAAGTATAAAACATCATACAGCATAGGATTATGGGATGTCAATGACATAACTTCGCACAGTGCCAAATAGTACAAAATTACATTGCCAACAGTACACATCAAGCACAGTCATACTCACTAGGTGGCAGAGCAGTTCCCCATGCTTAATTTATCCCAATTCCACATCTGCGGAGTTGTAATAAAGATGCACTATTTTTGGACGATGATACAATGAAACTACTGAAAGTTAGCATCAGTGCTCATCTGCATAATTAATTGTTCGCAAATATTGAACAATCATTTGATGGCATTAAAATATTTCCTTAAAATTCAACTCAGTTTGGGGTGATAACACTTATCAATTGATGATTTATAATTATAATACAGTTTTATATATTAACAAGGTATGTTTGAGTGTTTCATTTAGGATTGAAACTTAAACACTCCACGAATCCCCCTGGTGAGTGATGGTTAGACGTGGCCTGTCATCTAGTGAGAATATCCAAGTAAATCATGGCACGATGTCCTTCACTGAAGGAACCACGGTGCCACAAGTACAGATTGCTACATCAACAGTACATGATGACGATGTTGAACAAAGATTACAACACCCAGCGCACAGAATGTTGAACAAAGACTACAACACCCAGCGTACAGAATCACATGATATCACCACAGAACAACACTGCAGATGTCGTTGAATATCACTCACACTGACTGTGTGACACTGAGTGTGTGACACTGATTGTGTGTGTGACACTGACTGCGTGACACACTGAATTCGTGACATTGAATGCGTGACACTGACTGCGACACTGAATGTGACACTGACTGTGACTTTTTCTGCTGGATATCAGCGGGATGTGTACACACTGGACTTAATAAACTCGTACAGTTCTTTATCATACGACTCATACATTCACAAAATACATGGAGCACACTTTCATCGCGATGTGTTGTTTGGTAAAATGAGCCACAAAACCATACTTTATAACACTGAAAAATACTAACAGAGAGAAATACAGGACCATAGAGATATAAATATACTATACATATATATCTCTATGCACATTATTATTACATAATTAATAGGTCCTACCAAAATAAAGACTTAACGGTTACACTGTAACAAGTACGCATTCTCAGATCAAAGTTTGTAAAGTTCATACACAAATACCTCACAATATTCAAACAAACAACAATTTTCGGCCGCACGGAATTAAATGCTGCACCAACACATACAGCACATTGCCACCGTACGCAGCACTGACAATACCGAGCAATTTTTACCATACATGACAAATGTCATACCAGAGTTGTAATACCACAATTACAAAATACCACAATTATTTAAAGACAGATTTGATTAATAGGGCACCAGTTTAAACATGACATTTGATGTAGGTTTGTGAAAAAAAGAGGTGGAGAAAAATTTCCGAGCCGCTGGTGAAGTGACTAAATTATATGAAGTTTATTCAAAACACCTGAAGAGTTTATATGATTGTGCCATAACCAGGAAAGGTGTTTTGAAAGTTGAATGAACAACACTAATGTCACATAAAGTCAATGAAGTGGTTGTAATGAATGAAAAAAAAACAACTGATGCATGATTTTATCAAATCTGTCTTTAAAGACTGACAAGTGACAACCAATAGTCATGTTGGATTTACTCAATTGTTTGGTTCCTTACATATATATTACATATGTAACGAAGCCGCTAAGTAGAGCAACAGATGTATTCACATTTCATGTTTTGTGGGTGTTCTACCCCCTAATATATGGCAACCAAACAATTAATAAACCTTGTGCATCGCCCAACGCCATAGTGAACACATGGGTGTCAACATCATGTCAATATGGGTGTCAACATTGGCTCATGAAAAGCAGGAGACATCCAAGAAAAGTAGTAAATGTCCTCCGCTGCTCAACTTTCGTCGATTTTAGCTCAAACATATTGCTTTTGCGGATTACCATTTTTATTTGCCATTCTCATTTGCAGTGGATACATACACGAGAAAATGTGAAATCGCTTGAGACCACAGAAATAACGTGTGTCTCAAATGGCCTTGTATGCAACAAACATCAATTTTACCAAGAAAATGAGCAATTATGAAAGTTAAAAAATGCGAAATTTCGTAAAAAAGCGGGACTGATGTGAAAAGTGGTATTTCCCACCCGAAAGCGGTAATGTTGACACCTGTGTGAATCTTGTTTGCACCGTGACAAACATGGCTGCCAGTAATGGCCACAACGACCCAGAGGTTGACAACATGTGTCAAGTCGACCAGGGAACAGAATCAGTGAAACGGTTGTGAATACGCAAACATCTATAACGTATTGGCCAGTGTATGAGTCATACCTAGCTGTATTTACAATTTGACTTAAATAAGCGTCAGACGCACGGAAAGGAACATTACGTAAACTAATCAAGTGGCGCCAGCGGAGTGTGGGCAGGTTTCATGGTTTGCATATTCACTTCTGTTACAATCAACATTTAACATGTTCAATATACAGAATGTCTCATGCATGAGAGGAACCTGGCACAATAACACACACGTATATATGTATATATGTACGAAGCAGGTACATTCAAATACATACATATATGAATGAGTACATACATGCATTTATGTATATGATTTCATGTATAACCATATATACACCAATATGATACAAGCATCGAGTACACGAGTGGGTGTCTAGCAATATGATATATATTATATACAAATGCAGCGGGGTCAGGGTAAAATTTAGGGTCAGCCCTCAGGTCAGCTCTCACCTTGAACCACGGGCTGGGGCGGTGTGATTTTACCCTTCACAGGGACATCTGCCTTCGTCTCCGGCTTCTTGGCGAGCGGCGGCTTTGACGTCACTTCCTTTGAGTTAACGCTGTGACTTGTCGGTTTGGTGACGTCGTTCTTTGGCAGGTCTTTACGGAGGGCGCGTTCTTTTGATGCATTTGGAGATTCGACTCCGGAGTCATCCTGGTCATCTGACTTTTTGTCCTCCTCCGCAGCCTCCGCCTCTTCCTTCGCCTTCCGTTCCAGGGAATCTGTATGTGAATATGACATACATTAATAACCATCTTTAGTTGTACGTTGCAAAAAGGTACATTCTTACATAGCACCGTATCCAGTCCTTGGAAATGCGCAAAGTGCCTTACACTTCATTCCTTTGGCAGACCTGTTCATTCGAATGCTAACTAACACTAATATATATATATATATATAGCCAGGTACTTATTTATACAGCTGAGCGAACTGGAGCAACGTGGAGTAAAGGAAATTATCCAAACTTCGAAGAGGCAGCAAGAGGATTTAAAACTGGGTTCTCTCGATTGAGAGTCCGATGTTCTAACCACAGCACCCCATGATATAAGAACGTCATTGTCAGTTTAAAAAACTGAGATTAAAAACAGAAATCCTTTAGGTACACATTGCATTGTCAATAATAGAATTGGTAAAAAGCACATCACACAATAATTTCATACATCAGCAACTGTTGCACTTGATTTGTTTTACCAATCTCACTAGCTTCCCTGCCTCCCCATCCACACTTAGCACGCACACATGCAAAGTACAACCAACATTTATGGCACCCTGGGGTTGTGCCACTGACCTGCAGTGGCCCGTTCTTTCCACAGACCCTTGTTGATATTGAGGATGTCCACCCAGTATCGTGTCACCTTCAGACAGCCGCCACCTGGTTGAGAATAACACAACTGCAAGGCTAGGCGAATCACTGGGGTGGGTAAATATTACATCACCTATGACCTTGGGTGAGTGCGTGTGTGTGTGTGTGCATGTGTGTGTACAAGTGTGAATAAGTACGTGTGAGTTTGTGTGTGTATGTATGTATGTATGTATGTATGTATGTATATATGTATAAATATGAGCCAGTCATTAATAATGAGATAATATTGGGTAACAACACCACTCAGAATTAAAAGTAACAATTTTGTGAATTCATTGGTGTAAACTTATAAATTTATGTGTAAGTTACTATTTGGAAATTTACAGATAATTTTGTTAATAGCATTGCCATGGCAACCATTTTAATTTTGATAACAGACATTACCTATAAGTAAAGACATTATTTTAATTGCTTTCTGATAACAATAACGTGATTTTTTTTCACTAAATTTCAAAGTAAGCAAAGCAAATACATTGTAATTTAATCTCAATTATGAAATAAAACGTCATAATTTTAGGAAAACAATCCATTTATTTGTAGGTCTTTTTATTTTCAAGTTTGAACACTTTTAACAAGATTTAACAAGATTTGCCATCCAAGCCAAAGGCCCAGATGGCAAGTGGACAAGGAAGCCATTGGCTTATCGAGAGTCCAACAATGTTCACCTACTTATAACCCGCCCTCCTGATATATGTGTCAACCTTGTTTTTAAACATATTCACGCTGCTAGCAGTTACACAATCTGTAGACAGTTTGTTCCATTCATTTACTGTCCTCTGTGAGAACGAGTGCTTCCTGATGTCCAATCTACATTGATCCTTTACTAATTTTACCTCGTCCTCTAGTTCTGCTATCCTTCTTGAGTGAGAAAAACATATTTCTATCAATATTTTCATACCCATTCAATATCTTAAAAACTTCAATCTGATCTCCTCTTAACCTCCTTGTCTCTAGAGTTGTTAAACCACATTCTTTCAGGCGTTCTTCATAACTAAGGTCTCTAAGTTCTGGAATCATTTTAGTTGCTCTCCTTTGTATGCGTTCAAGCGTATCTATATCCTTCTTACGATATGGTCTCCATGCTTGTATACAGTATTCTAAATGAGGTCTAACTATTGCTTTATAAAGAGGTATAATTAACTTTTTTCCCTTGTATGTTATGTTTCTTCTAATCAATCCAAGAATTTGATTACCCTTTGAAGCTGCAATACCACACTGCTCTGAAACTTTCATATCAGCGCTTATTGTAACTCCTAAGTCCTTTTCTTTTACAGTAGTACCAAGAACAGTAGCTCCCATTTTATAGTTTACATTCAAGTTCCCATGTCCTGTAAGTAGGCATTTACATTTCCCAAAATTGAACAGCATCTGCCATTTCTCAGACCATTTCACTAATCTGTCTAGATCGTTTTGTAAATTTTGTTTATCACCATCAGTATTAACCTTTCTAAACAGTTTTGTGTCGTCCGCAAATTTCAGTACGTTACTTGTTATACTGTCGTCCAAGTCATTGATATAAATTAAGAATAATATAGGTCCTAATACTGATCCTTGAGGTACCCCACTCAAAACCGATTTCCAATTTGAAACTTCGCCATCTACTACAACTCGTTGTCTTCTGTCAGTCAGCCATTGTTCTATCCAGTCAGTTATGCTATCCCGATACCATGGGCTTTTAATTTAAGTAGCAATCTTTGATGTGGCACTTTGTCAAAAGCTTTCTGAAAATCTAAGTAGATAATATCTACTGGCGATCCCTCGTCTATCCACTTAGTGATTTCTTCCAAAAAATATAACACATTTGTTAAGCATGACCTCGCTTTAAGGAATCCATGTTGAGATGAATTTAATAATTTATGCTTAACGAGGAAGTCCACCATATGGTCTTTAATTAACCTTTCTAATAATTTACAAATCACTGACGTTAAACTCACTGGTCTGTAATTCTCTGACTTATTTCTCGAACCCTTTTTAAATAATGGTATGATGTTTGCTTCTTTCCATTCAAACGGAACAACTCCCTCTTTTAATGACAAGTTGAATACTCTTGCAAGTGGTATACTGATTTGATCTACTGTTTCCATTAGTAATTTTGGAGGAATCCCATCCACTCCCGGTGATTTGTTATCCTTCATTGCCTTTATTTTCCTAGCTACCAATTCTGGAGTTACAACTAACGGTCCTAAATAGTTAGATTTAGCCCCTGAAATTTAGCATCAGCAACTGGTAATGAACTAATATCTTCTTTTGTAAACACTGAACTGAAGTAACCATTTAGGTCTTCCGCCATTAAAAACCCCTGTGATATTATATTTCCAGCACTGTCTTCTAGAGGTCCAACCTTGTCTTGTACGTTTTGTTTACTCCTGACATATGCATAAAAACTCTTGCTGTCAGTTTTTATGTTACATGCCAGTTTTTGCTCATAGCTTCTTTTAGATTGTCTGATTTCAGTTGTAGCTGCATTAAGTGCCTCTTTGTATTTTGCATAGTCTTCTTCCTTTCTGGTACGCCTATAAACCCTCCACATAGTTTGTTTTAGCATTATTTTTCTAATTGCCTCTTTTGACACGTGTTTCTTTCTACACCGTTTTCCTTGTTTTCGGAAGGGAACAAATTTATCAATGATACTCTCAATTTCATATTTTAGAATATTCCAACATTCAATTGCAGTCTTATTCATCAGCATGTTATTCCAATCTAGCTGTGCTAAGTATTTTCTCATATCTTTGTAGTTACCTTTGTGGAAGTTTCTCTTGTACGTTTTCTTATTTTTACTTTCTGATTTTACATTGATGTCAAAATGTATTTGATTATGGTCACTATTACCCAATGGTTCAAATATTTTTACATTGTCCACTAATTCTTTTTGTGATGACAAAACTATATCTAATACATTTTCTCCCTGGTTGGTTCTAGTACGTGCTGAGTAAGAAAGCTATCCTGGATTAAACATAGAAATTGTTGATCCTCAATCCCTGTGCTCTCTAGAGAATTCCATTGTATGTGTCCATGGTTAAAATCTCCCATTATGATACATTCCCCTTTACTAACTTCCTTTATAGCGTTTTTTATTTTTGTGTTGTCCTCTTCGTTTATGTTAGGACTTGATAAACTAATCCAACAGTTAATTTTGAATTTCCTGAAACAATTTTGCACCAAACAGCTTCATCGCAATCTGCTTCCCTTTCTAGTTTCATTTCATAAGCCTGAATAGATTCTTTAACATATAAAATAACTCCCCGCCCCTTCTTCCTATTCGATCTTTCCTAAACATTACGTATCCTGTCAGTCCTAATTCAGCATCTGTTATATCTATGTTGGCCCATGATTCAGTTATACCAATTATGTGAGGGTCAATATCTTCTACCATAATGTTTAATTCGTTTTTCTTATTTACTATGCTCCTTGCATTTAAACATACGCATCTATAACCTTTTTCAGAGATGTTTTTCGGATGATTTGATATTGGTTTATCTGTGCTAGTGGTCTCTTGTTCTGCTTGAGACACCTCTAGGTAATCCCCTGCACTTCTAGTTTAAAGAATGTTTACTTCCAAAAATATTTGTCATTGTACCCAAGTCGCTATCTACTGCTGCTGAAAGTTTGTCCGCGAATACTGCCGCCCCTTTCCACTTAAATGAAGCCCATCCTTCATGTACATATCACCCCTCCCAACAAAACTTTCCCATAAATCCACAAATCCAACTTCCTCTTCCCTACACAGCCTCTGGACTAACATGTTAATTGCCATCCCCCGACAATTTCGATATTTATGACCCCTCCTGCCCATTACAGGTAAAATCCCTGACAGTATTACCTGCTCAACCCGCGTCTGTTTTAGTGTTCTGACCAACTGCCTATATTTCCTAACTATGGCAGTTGTACCCTCCCTCTCTACGTTATTTGTCCCTACGTGTACTAAAACAGATCCACCCTTACCCGAGCCTACGATGTTTTTTACCCTCTCAGTTATCGCCTCTATTTTGGCTCCAGGCAAGCAGACCACCACATCATCTCCCTTGTTTAAGACTCTGTCGGTCTTCCTAACTATCGAATTCCCCACAAACACCCTCGCTCTCTTCCTCACCCCCTCTATCACTGCTGCAGAATAACTCTTTCTTTCGATCCCCTCCATCACATTCTGTCCTGACCCCTTCCCTTCCATCTCCCCCACTCCCTTCTCCTTCCCTCCTGTCTCCCCTACTCCCCTCTCCTTCACTCCGGTTGTTTTCCCTCCCGTCTCCCCCACTCCCTTCTCCTTCCCTCCTGTCTCCGCTACTCCCCTCTCCTTCACTCCGGTTGTCTTCCCTCCCGTCTCCCCCACTCCCTTCTCCTTCCCTCCTGTCTCCCCTACTCCCCTCTCCTTCACCCCGGTTGTCTTCCCTCCCGTTCCTTTCCTTCCCGTCTCCTTACGTCCTGTCTCCGTATGACCTGTCACCTTCCCTCCTCTCAGCTTCCTCCCAGGCTGAGGTGAGCTCTCCCTAGCATCTCTTGTGTCTTTCCCCACTTTATCGTCTACTGTTCCCTCACCGGAACTACTGGCACAACTCCCCTGTTCCCTTCCCACCATTGCCACAACGAGCAGTCTCAGCTCTTCCAACTCCACCTCTATTTCCTTCATCCTTGCGCATCCCCTACACTCAAAATTAAAACTATCTGCCTGGACCTCAGCCCAGGACTTTTCGCACCCAGACTTGACGAAATCTACCCAGTTACTACAACTGCCACAAATTACGTGCCTTGTGGCCTTTAACTGTCGTTTGCACGGGGCCATCATACAATTTAGTTTTAATTAGTTTGCTACGTTAGCCTTGAATAAGGCTGTTTTTGTGATCAAAAGAACACTTTAGGCTAAAAATCCTGCCACCTAGCGAATACGGAGAACACTGTGTAACAAAACAACGAAGTGAGTGTGTACTAATTTACGCTAAAGTCCTGCTGTTAATTCCTTTTTACCGAAAACGTTGACTACCACTATGTCAGATATTACCTTATGTATGTAATTTAAGTAAATAAATCACTTTATCTTATATATATATTAGCTAATGTAAACGATAGCTCGATGCACGGGTTGAATGACTTGTAAACAAACTCCCTTTTATCACTCGTTGAGTTTGAATCCGGGAAAAAAAAATACTACCTCTGTTAACAACAACGGTTTCTTAATATATGTCTACAAGAAGTTGGTGAACAATATATGTATAATACTAATACTTATTCTAACCAATATTCACTGTTACTGACTATTCACTATGTTATCTAATTTTTCGAATTGTAAACACCCCTATTAACGCTCGCTGAATTCCCTGACAGAATCCGAAACTAACTTACTCTAAAATACTCCCTCTGACTAATAATTAACAAAACCTGTTTCCTAATATATGTCTACAATACGTTTGTGTATAATATATATGCAATAGTAATACTTATTCTATTTGATATTCCACGTATTTCTGTAAATGATCTACACCAAATTCAAGTCGCTGCACCAAGTCCAAGTAGCCGGAAGTATTATCGCTCTTGTGTATGGGCTTTTAGAATGGCCTCTATTGACTGGCTTTAAATACCCTATTATTGGAGAGTGGTTCATATATGTGTGAATCAGAAAATATCAGCTCTGTCATAGCAGACGTTGAAACTTTGTGCATGTAGCAGCTGGGCAGGTGATGCAAGGACATGTAAACATATATATGGCTGAGCCAAGGGAACAGGGTAGAAACACAGAACTTGTGGAAGAAGACAACAGACATACAGACCAGTGTGTGCAGTGCACATTGTGCAATACGTTTACGCCATACACGCCAGAGCACTACGATGCTGTGTTGCTTCGAGGCAGGCGTGTTCCATTTACACAAAACAGGGCAAACCGCATGAGCAAGTTCCACAACATGTCACTAGGGGGCAGCAGTGGTCAAGCACTGGATGAGTTTTACTTAAATGTACACTTTTACACAATGCCACCGACATGAGTAATTACAATATAGAATGTTTGTAATCACAACTATAAAGTTTACTTATTACTACGACATTTTGGTAACCAAAACTTTTCTGGTTCATAACTTTTCTGTTTTTTACCATCTGGAGAGTAGAATAAGAACAAAGTTTTCCTAGAATTCCGGTCCTGAAGATAACAACCGGCGGTTGTCTAAATGTTGTGGCAGTCAGTAAGCTCTTTTGTAGTTGTGATTAAAAGAAAATCCATATTTTTTCAAAAAAAAAAAAAAACACGACTGATGTTTGATAAACAGAGGCAGCTGCCGTTAGACACATAACTGAACATTTAACAAATTTACATTCTGATTTTTGCTTCAGAATCTAATGCAATCCATCTGATACCTATCTTCACAAACACGAAAGCTTAATTTTTTTATTTTTCCACATTCGCCAACCGACATTTCAGCATCCAATAAACAGTAACAAAGATTTTTCACGTACAAAGACACGGTGTACTGCTTTGATGTTTACTTTGTGCAAGTCGCTACACACTGTCTCTCGTGCCCATGGGAGAAAACACCATTGTAACATGTCTAGGAGAACTGGAAGGAATAGTAACATCTATGAACGTGGAAAAATAAAACAAAGATTGATGAATGTGAAGAGAGTGAATCAGATGGCGTCCACAAAGTCAAAGAAACTATCTTTGGTAAAAAAAGAAATACAATTTGATTATGGACTCCCAGATAGGGACTCTGTTTATTTGATTTTTCGATTGATCCAATTTACAGCCAATTCAGATTGACCTCATTTGAAGCTGACTTAGCAGGGGAAATATGTGCATGCTGAAGGACATCCTTGTTTGGTGTGTGCTCTTGGTGATGTCAAGTCTGGGGCATCGGAGGTGAAAACAGTCGAGGTGTTGCTCCTGTTTTGCATAAGTTGCCCACGCTTCGTTACTGCAGAGGAGGGTGCCTAGGGCGTAAGCCTGGCATACCTGAATGGTGTTCTTGGTGAGCATACTGTTCTACCACCTCTCATGACAAGTCTCCACATGACAGCAACTGCCTTTCTGATGCGGTTGTTGATCTCTGTCATGTGACAATTCGCTGGTGATGGTTGACCCTAGGTAGGCGAACTCCTCCACCACCTCTAGAGTGTGGTCCTCAATGCTGATGGCTGGAGCTTCGCTGACTTCTTGGCTCATGACATTGGTCTTTTTCAGGCTTATAATCAGGCCAAATTCTGTGCATGCCTGGGAAAGTTTGTCTATGAGCCTCTGGAGGCTGTCTTCAGTGGGTAATGTCAGTGCTGCGGCATCAGCGAAGAACACACGGATTCAGCCCCTATCGGTTTATAACTAGATTGAACAAGATGGCTATATCTGATGCAAAAAGTCCTAGTCGGTTTGTAGACAAGGAAGCCTTATCCAGATTTTGGATATCAGAAAGTATTCATTCTCACAGAGAACAATAAATTACCCTTTGTTGGGGTCCACACTTGGGAGATGTTTATCTATTATTCCCCATGCACAGTTATCAATTTGTTCCAATTACTACTGCTCCTTTAACAGAATAACTAGCTAATCTGGCACTGTGCCCCATGACAGAGTTGTGGAACCGCGTCATGCAAGAAACGAAAGCAGGGTGACAACAAACCTGGAGAGGGTGATTTTGGGGTGCTGGAGGAGGAGGAGCTGCTAGTGATGCTAGTGGTGCTCGTGGCCTTATCAACAACGGCATCATCGCCCTCCTCAGATATTGTGCAAGCATTACGTCGCTGCATTGGCTCGATAATCTTCTCCAGCATGTCACCCATCACCTGGAAGCTGGGGTCAACTATGAAGTCTATGAAACCTGCAACAGAGAATGGTGACAAGTGAGGAAGGGTAGGGAGGGAGGGGAGCGGGGGTAGATAGGGAGGGGTGAAACCGACCGACCGACCGTCCGACCAACCAGTCCAACGCAGATGGTGATTCATATACAGCCGGCAATGGACAGATTAAAATGATTTACACTTCACCCTGACAGACCAGTTCATTCAAATGGACACTTCTCTGGGAAGTGTTCAGCCATGTAGTGATCAATAGACAAAACATGTAATTTATTGTTTCATGTATTTACACTTTCAATGCAGGAAGAAGGAGAACCAAACCCAGACATCTTCAACTGAGAATACGATGCTCTACCGATGAGCTACTGTACTTAATTATTGTCATGTTTGTAGACAAAACTGTCCGCGGGTCCATTCATTTGGTGCAATGGTCAAAGACTGGCAATAATGAAACAGTAACGGCTACAAATGGACATTAGTATTCTTATATTACCATCCGATATTCATGTAAAGCTGAACAAATTGTGTAGTTAAATCTTTATATATACCGTATTCAACCTAATAAGCATTGACTGCTCGTTAGATCAGGTGACTTAACAAGCGTACAGTATGCTTAAGAAAAAAATTGGGTCATGGAAAAATTTCAATGAATCTGTTCTTATAAGTGTATGCCAATTTTTTTTCTCTCTAGACAATAATGTAACTGTTTAACACTAATGGTGTCATTTGGTGATTAGTGTAGAACAACTGAAAAGTGGTGCCAACTGTTCAACACCAGATGGCGACACTTCTCAGTTGTTCCACACTAGTCAAGTTACAATAATTATGGATCCTGCTGATTAAAAAAGGGAGGGTACACTAATTAGGGCATGTACCTTTAATAGGTTGAATACGGTATATCAGAAATGCCATTCATAAAGTGCATTCTGGCTCAGATTTGGTTTATTCATTACTGTGACCAGTGATTATCCTATTCCCAACTGTGACCACTGACTGCATCCTATTTCCTACCGTGACCAGTGACTGCATCATTTCTTTCATAATTAATACTATGACAGGGCAACACGAGCAATTTCGACAACATGCTGCAAGATCTGAAGAACACACTGTCAATCTTACAGATCTGCTTTATTCATTGTTCGACATTCGTCAGGTGCAAAAAACTGACAAGGTCTAGAAAGAATTGAGCAATAAATGAGCAATGGTCAATATTTCTATTGCGAGAAGATATTTTGTGAAGGCTTTTTAATTGTTTGCTTCAAATTTGTTTTGGAAAAAAAACTGCTGGGTCAGTAAACATATTTAAGATGGGATAAAATATCTTGTTTCCTGCACGAGCTTACTGCTGTTGCAAGGTTCTCTAACTATCTGATAGATGGTGTCACCACTGCTGGTGGCACTACTAATGCCAATGTAGTGAAATATATATATATGTGTGTGTGTGTGGAAAACAACGAAACAGCTAGATTGAGAAAGTGGCTACGTTGGCATTAGTGGAGCCACACGCAATGGTGACACCATCTATGAGATAGTTAGAGAACCTTGCAACAGCAGTGAACTTGTGCAGGAAACAAGATATTTTATCCCATCTTCTCTCATATATGCCAAAATAAGAGAGTAAAATAGACATGCATTCATGAAAATGTCATTCATTGGATAAACTCCCAACTTCTTGGAAATCTTCAGCAATATAAGGCTCCACTTTCTGTAAATGGCAGAAACAGTAATTCTAAAGGTGGTTATCTCACTCTGACTACATATCTGATATCATGGAATTTGTCAGAATGAAATGGTCCATAAAAAACACACACAGACAATGAATGATACAATGGAAAGGATACATTTTTTAAACTTCAACTTTATTGAAACAGCCCGGTTATAGGGTCAAATTATAGGGACAACTTGTCACGTGAACCAAACATTTAAAAAGCCTTCAAACAAAATATCAATTTACGAGAATACAGTGCATGGTCTTTATAATCAGTGTTTGGCACTGCTTGGCGTCAGGGAACTGGATTCTGTTTGGGGCATTCATTTATCACAATGTAAAAATTTTTTGCCAGCCAACTACCCTTGGGGGCAATCATTTGTTGCCAGCAGGACTACTCATGGGGGCATTAATTTAGCACAACGTACATATTTGTTGCCAACACGACTACTCATGGGGGCAATCATTTAGCAAGGTGTACACATACCATGATTAAGGAAGTTGCATGTGCAAGATAAATGCTGCACAATGGATTGGCTTAACCTATGCTTGTAGCAAGTTATTAATGTTTGATGTAAGGCTACCATTTACAGAACGACGTGACAGAAATGAATTGAAAGAAAACTCCCTCTTCGTAAAAAAATGCAAATCAAACTAAAGATTTGCATCACATAGCCTGGAATTATCACAACAATAGAATGTGCTGAATAAATATGTCAAGAAAAGTCTGAGAACTACTCAACAGAGAAAGCCTACAACTGAAAAACAAAATAAGTGTGAAAAAATATGACCTTTCATTAAAACTGTCATCAGACTAGAAAATGTGCATAGACTGACATTTAATCATTTTTAAATGCCAAACAAAGAGTAAATGTGAATGGAACGAATGTAAACATAAAAGGCCATTCACATGGCGACTCTTACCTCCTTTGCAATTAAAAAATGAAGAGCATGTTATGTTCTCAGGAATAAGCTTTGCTCTTTATTTTACTATAATCGCATTCATGACACAATGATTCAACTAGCGTCATTACATATGATATGTGTCTGATAAAAACAACCTGTACACATGAATGTTGCTAATTTCTCAGTATACACCAGTTTTAGAACCCAGATTTCCCGTGTTGTGTGCCTATCCACTTTTGGTTAAATCTATAGAAAACACAGGAATTCATTAGTCAAAATACAGGATTATTACTGGCCTGTGTTGATGCAAATTAGCAACTGACAACTTTCAACTTACGTCAAGAAATTCGCCGATCACATGACATGGTGTGACTGACACCATGTCACAATCAGACCCCAACCGTAGGTGGTCATTGACAGGCAGAGTTCTACTGGAAAAATTATTCTGTAGGGACGAATCACACGAAACCTCCAATTCTCCACAATTATTAGGAAAATATCGATATTTTTTTTAACACAGGAATTGCAACAAAAACAGGAATGCTGGTACCCTTGCCAGTGCTTTTGGACAACTACAAACACGGCTGATATGCAGAGACCAGCAGCATGTTCTTTCTGCAAGACGAAATGTGTTTTAAAGACCACCTGCTCTACTTATCTATCCTCATGTCAGATTATAGTAATATACTTCTAATGAACCTACATCTTCGGCGGGTACCAAAGCTCATATGTGCAACAAACCAGAAACGCTAAGCATGATAATATCATGAACGAGGAGGCTTAAAACTCATCATCAGGGTGAGATGCTACCAAATAGCCCGACCACTGTAGCTCTTGTTTTGCTGGGTTAGAAACTGAAATAACCCCCTGTAAATTCACAGCAGGTTACACATTTACCCCCGGTATGGGGGGAGGGGATCTTTTACTTCCCTGGCATAGACATCAGATAGAAGAGATCTAAAATAGCAAACATTTTGAAACACATTTTCAATTTCCTTCCCACAGGCTCACATCCCCAAAAAATGACATGACTTGATGGATTGCTGGCCCTAAAAAATTGACCCCAGAATGTGGCAGTGACGAGGCACAACCGACAGGGATGCACTCACCTATCTGCGACTGAGCAACTAGTGTGTTCTTCCTATCACACAGAGGAGTGATAGGCAGTCCAAGCTCCAATTCTCTGTCGCCCTGTAACAAGTTGAATGCCTCTGTAAATATGTTTACATGTTACGACTGTGACTGAGTGTAATTCATTACAGTGTACACCGAGCGTAATCAAGTACACTTCACGTTGAGCGTAGTCAATTACACTATGTGTGGATTGTAATGAATTACATTGTATATGGCAATCATAACAGAAAATGTTGTTGATGGTGTAATTAATAATTTTAATTGTAATGTGTCATAACTACATTGTAACACACGTACTCAGACATTACTTCTCTAACTGCATCACATTCATTGGCAATGTAATCCTGATCACATGTTGTTTTATCGCCTTTAGCAGATATGCAACAGTAATTGTAATAAAATGTATGTAAATACAATCAAACGTCTGTAACTGCAATAAAACTTCTGTAATTGCATTATAATGTCTGTAATTATTATCCTATGTGTATAATTGTAATCACATCAGAGCAGGGTTGTTTGTGGCCACTGCATAGTCCAGCAACTCTGTGCTGTGTGACCACGCAGTAGCCAACGGAATCACCGGGCTGCCCTCATCCTCCTCGCTCGAGCTAGCGGTGTCATCCCGACCGCCGCCATCCTTGATAGCTCTGGCACTGGCGACAAGCTCACTCTCCCAGTCGTCACTGATGGTTGTCTGCGTAGCAACTTTGCTGTCATTGGCGACATAGTTCTTGAAGGTGATGCCAGGCGGTAGAAGAGGAAGCAGATCCGCATCATCCCACTCGTCATCGTTGGTGGTCGCTGCATCAAGAAGAGCGTCAGAAAACCCACACTTCTGGAAGCACTTGCTGATTGTTTCCGGCTTGATGCTGTCCCAGGCGGATGTCTGCCACAGGATAGCATCCAACATGGTGACTTTCTTCGCACTGTCGGATGCCGTGCTCGCTGCGTCCATCAAGAATATGATGTGTCGCAGAAGCTTCTTTTGGTACACCATCTTCAGGTTCTGGATGATGCCAGCATCCATTGGTTGCAATTTCGAGGTCGTGTTTGGCGGCAGAAAAATGACTGACATTCTCTAATTCCATATGGGGATGGGTGTCGCAGTTACCGTGGAAGAGCAGAATGTGTCTATTTTGCCGACGCATCCGATTATCAACCCTGCGCATCCACGCAGTGATCAGCTCTCCCGTTATCCATGCCTTATTGTTCGACTCGTAGGTTACGCGCAGTGATGTCATGTGGCAGCTTTTGAAGCACCTTAGGTTGGCTGATCTGCCTATCAATAGAGGCAACAGTTTATCGCCGGTAGCACTTGCACACAGGAGAACTGTCAGGCGGTCCTTTGACAGCGTGCCACCCTTGCACTCGTCGCCTTTGACGACAAGCGACCTCACGTGCAACGAGCGAAAAAAAAGGCCAGTCTCATCGGCGTTGAAGATGTCCTTTAGCGCATACACCTCGCACTTATCTTTCAGTCCCCTCACCCATTCCTGCACCACCTCTTCCTTCAATTCTGCTGACTCACCGCTCAGAACAGAGGCCTTTATGGTGTGGCGGATCTGGAGCCACCCGTTACTCGCAGTGAAGTCTTTGTGGCCCATCTCCACAGCAAACATTGCCACCTTTTCTTGTAAGAGGCGACCCGTCAGCGGAATGTTCTTTGCCCGTACAGTGGAGAACCATTCGTACACCTTGGCGCTTAGGTCTATGTACGCGCATTTTCTAACGGCCACCAATTTCCGTCGTCCGTTGACACCACGGTCCCACTCTTTGATGACTTTCTCCTTTCCCGCTATGATGTTCTTTATCTGTGTTTCCCCATGTTAAACTCTGCCGCCAACTTTCGTGAACTATTGCCCTTTTCATGCAATCTAATTACTTTGACTTTGTCGTCGAGAGATAAAACAACTCACTTTCTAGTCGCCATCTTTGAAACACGTGATTGCGGTCACGTGCATACGCCCGTTTCATGGCAAACTGGCCGCTCCCTTACAAGTACACATGTACTTTCTCAACATTCAAGACTTCTAACAATGTAACAATACTGGCTACATGGTGTTTTTGCCAAGAACATTAATTCAGTAATAATGTGTGTGTTGGCATATAGGAAAATAACAGTTGATTTGTCATAGATAATGTAATTTGTAACACAAATACGAATGCCAACTCAGCACAAGTGTGTATGGTAGGCCTACTTAATTTGTTATAAACATCGACATCGTCTTGTGATTAAAAATAGCAGTTTGGGATGCTGATTGGCCACTGCTGAGGGGTAGACTCTTCCTGTAACCCCGGCTGTTGGCCACGTTAGCCGGGTGACCGCTAGTGAGGGGTGGTTTGTATTAGACAACGCTAATGCAATAAAAATATGGCCGCATAATCCGGGTGGCCGTCGGCGAGGGGGGCCTTACAAGAGGGGGACTACTGTAATTGTAATCACATTCATATAATTATAATTACATTTATATAAAATTGTAATCACATAAATTTTATGTAATTGTCTTTCTTTGGACGTAATAATAACAGAAATGTTGCATCAAACCCAACTCTACTTCTACAGTGACTTTCGGAGGGTCCTTTCTCATAGGTCCTCCACGTGGGTCCTACATGTTACACGTACCTGCAGGAAGAACTCCTCCAGTAACATTGAGGTCCACTTGTAGTGAATTGACCACTCCTTGGCTGGATGACTGATGTCTGAACAGTGAATCACCAGAGACATCGCCTTCGACTTGTCAATGCTGGAAACAGGGTTCCTACACTTTCATTATAACATAAGGACTTTTCCTGGACGTATTTATCATTTCAAGGACATGTCATATGCCCCCCAGTGATATAAATCATGAACAGATGACATATTATGTAGTGAAACCTTAATATGCAATTTCTTCATGTAACGGTAACAATGGCGAAACATATGTCATAGGCATAAATAAATTTATCTAATCATAATGTCATTTTGATACAGTGGTCGCAGCGATATGAAAATATTTAGACATTTCCTGTCCTGCAAATGACCTGTAATTGTGGCAATAACAAAAATCAATGACTTCTTCAGGACATAGATAAAAAAGTAGACTTTTTTCAGGTTTTCTATGTCCTGGAAGAACGAACTGTCAAATCCAGCACTCTCCAGGACGTTTAAGAACTGTGCAAATACACAATCACACTAGTGGTGAACGTGATATTCACATATTTTACCTCATTCAGAGAAAAAGATGGAATTGGATTGAACATACTAAGAATGAAAGACAGCTACTGCTTCACCTGACGGCTCGAACATGAACACCCGATGGCAAATAGAATGTGGGTCACCCAAAATTAGTGTATGACAAGCCCAAAGTCTCAAGTACTAAAGCCCTCTGGACAAACGCCCTCACCTTTTCATAGGGGTAGGACAAAACCCCTACTAGCTACTGGCTTCAATATGAGCAGAACATTAATTGGATGGGGTTTCTTTTTAGCAATTCAGTACAAACAGTGGCTTTTGCAGAAATCATAGTTTTACTTTTTGGATTAAGTAAATGTGTATAAATAAAAAAACATAATCGGCTTAGATTTAACTCAAGAAAAACTATGATTTCTGCAAAGCATATTTTATACTTATCTTTTTTTATACGTATTAAATTTCAATGGTCATTCCTAATGTTTATTAGGTGAAGTGGGAACAATATCAGTAGAGGCATATTGAGATGGTGAATCACTGAGAGTAGGCAAAACAGGAGAGCTATCCCAATGCAAAATGGGAATAATATCAGTATGCGGAGATAACCCTGGCAAAAACTGCAGAAAAATGAGAACTGTGCTGGAATTCGTGGAATGAACCGAAACAGGTGGCCAAAGACTGAGCGAACTGCAGCCTTTTGAGCCATGAGGCCCAGAGGAGAGGTGTAGGCCAAAAACGAAAGTTGAAAAAAAAATGTCACTGCTTTGCAGTAGCATGCAAGCATTATTTCTCTGCAACACGTATGCCCAATTGAGCAAATTTGGTTGGATAGACATTGTATCAATGTCAGAATCTGATACTGTTGCTAAAGTAGGCTAGATATCTGAACGTAACAATCCTGACTTTGATACATATGCCCACTAGTATTTTGCTTTATTCTGTGGAACCAGATGATCCCAGGCAGTGATGTAAAATAGATATTTACGGTTCTGGCAGACTTATGAGGTTCTTCATGTTCTTGATCTGTTGGAAGTGATATGACATGTCAGTCGCCAATACCATGTCAATGACCAGTGATCGGAAGTCCCTGAAACCAGCAAATACCACAGTTACAACAAAACATACAGTGACAAGTACAGGCAGACATGACAGTCAGAACAAAACATACAGTGACAAGTATAGACAAACACTGCAGTCAGATGGAAGCATTAGGCCATTCAACAATTATTACACAAAAGCTATTAGTTCATAAGTGAACACGTCTGCCCAGGTTATGACTGTCACCTGTATTCTTCCTTCTTAAGTCCTGAGACAATGTTCAGTTCATCGTCCTTCATCAGTTTGAAGACACTGCTGACGTGGTAGTTCTCAAGAACTGCTCGATCGTTGTACATCAATGCCATATCAGAACTGCAACAATTAACACATCTCAAAATCTACTTAAAATGATATATATATTTATATATATATATATATATATATATATAAATATATGTTCCACAATCTACCAAGAATGTCTGCGCATGCAGCAAAATTATTGTAAAATGTCTTGTAAAAACATTAAGACATTCTTGTTAAAATTATGTAAAATTGTAAATAAAAAACCTAAGTGTGTCAATAGCACCATGCTGCTAAGTGTAACATCATTACACAAATTTACGATACATGTGCACCTTTTAAAATGTCTACACAACACTGAAACCCTGCACAGGATCATGTATGTAACTGTTTGTTAAATTATCAATTTAGCTACAATGTTCTGTAGCGGTTTCTCACCAGTGTTGTTCCTGACTGCCTCACTCACCCTGTGTTGACGTGGAAGTTGTTGGTGGTGCCCGTGTGCTCAAAATCATGGATCATGGCCGCCAAAAGAGTGGCAAAGATCTCCAGGTCCGACAGCCAGAGCTGGGGAAAAAACAACACCTCAGCTGTCGGATGTCTCTAATAGTTCTTAGTAGACGTTTTACTATTCAGATTATTGTCACAGTTATATATTAATGGATTAATATACACACACTACATAGCCACTTAGTGTACACATGTGGTGTGCAAGGAAGTACAACTGTGTACCACAAGATGGCTACATAGTAAGTGTGAAGGGAAAACTGTACCACAAGACCACGCCGTGTGGCTACGTGGTGAGTGTGGAGGTAAAACTGTGTACCACAAGACCACGCTGTGTGGCTACGTGGTGAGTGTGGAGGTAAAACTGTCTACCACAAGACCATGCTGTGTGGTTACGTGGTGAGTGTGGAGGTAAAACTGTACCACAAGACCACTCTGTGTGGCTACGTGGTGAGTGTGGAGGTAAAACTGTGTACCACAAGACCACGCTGTGTGGTTACATGGTGAGTGTGGAGGTAAAACTGTACCACAAGACCACACTGTGTGGTTACGTGGTGAGTGTGGAGGTAAAACTGTACCACAAGACCACGCTGTGTGGTTATGTGGTGAGTGTGGAGGTAAAACTACCACAAGACCACGCTGTGTGGTTACGTGGTGAGTGTGGAGGTAAAACTGTACCACAAGACCACACTGTGTGGTTACGTGGTGAGTGTGGAGGTAAAACTGTACCACAAGACCACACTGTGTGGTTATGTGGTGAGTGTGGAGGTAAAACTGTACCACAAGACCACGCTGTGTGGTTACGTGGTGAGTGTGGAGGTAAAACTGTGTACCACAAGACCACGCTGTGTGGTTATGTGGTGAGTGTGGAGGTAAAACTGTGTACCACAAGACCACGCTGTGTGGCTACGTGTTGAGTGTGGAGGTAAAACTGTCTACCACAAGACCACGCTGTGTGGCTACGTGGTGAGTGTGGAGGTAAAACTGTACCACAAGACCACACTGTGTGGTTACGTGGTGAGTGTGGAGGTAAAACTGTGTACCACAAGACCACGCTGTGTGGCTACGTGGTGAGTGTGGAGGTAAAACTGTCTACCACAAGACCACGCTGTGTGGCTACGTGGTGAGTGTGGAGGTAAAACTGTACCACAAAACCACGCTGTGTGGCTACATGGTGAGTGTGGAGGTAAAACTGTACCACAAGACCACGCCGTGTGGCTACGTGGTGAGTGTGGAGGTAAAACTGTACCACAAGACCACGCCGTATGGCTACGTGGTGAGTGTGGAGGTAAAACTGTATCACAAGACCACGCTGTGTGGCTACGTGGTGAGTGTGGAGGTAAAACTGTACCACAAGACCACGCTGTGTGGTTACATGGTGAGTGTGGAGGTAAAACTGTCTACCACAAGACCACGCTGTGTAGTTACGTGGTGAGTGTGGAGGTAAAACTGTACCACAAGACCACGCTGTGTGGTTACGTGGTGAGTGTGGAGTTAAAACTGTGTACCACAAGACCACGCTGTGTGACTACGTGGTGAGTGTGGAGGTAAAACTGTGTACCACAAGATCACAGTAAGATGTAATGTGTTTAACTATAATAATAAAACTTCTATAGTAACTAAGTAAATCTTCAGGTATCAGAGCTCAGAGGGCAACAAACCAGAATCAACAAGTATGATATCATGGGCAGGGACGCACCATGAGCCCACAATGAGATGATGTGGCTTGTGCATAGAATGATAACAACACACCATGAGCCTACAATGAGATGATGTGGCTTGTGCATAGAATGATAACAACACACCATGAGCCTACAATGAGATGATGTAGTGTGTGCATAGAATGATAACAACGCACCATGAACCGACAATGAGATGATGTAGTGTGTGCATAGAATGATAACAACGCACCATGAGCCCACAATGAGATGATGTGGCTTGTGCATAGAATGATAACAACGCACCATGAGCCCACAATGAGATGATGTGGCTTGTGCATAGAATGATAACAACGCACCATGAGGCTGCAGTGTGAGATGATGTAGTGTGCACATAGAATGATAACAACGCACCATGAACCCACAATGAGATGATGTGGCGTGTGCATAGTATGATAACAACACACCATGAGCCTACAATGAGATGATGTAGTGCGTGCATAGAATGATAACAACGCACCATGAGCCCACAATGAGATGATGTGGCTTGTGCATAGAATGATAACAACGTACCATGAGGCTGCAGTGTGAGATGATGTAGTGTGTGCATAGAATGATAACAACGCACCATGAACCCACAATGAGATGATGTGGCGTGTGCATAGAATGATAACAATGCACCATGAGCCCACAATGAGATGATGTGGCTTCTGCATAGAATAATAACAACACACCATGAGCCTAGAATGAGATGACGTGGCTTGTGCATAGAATGATAACAACACACCATGAGCCCACAATGAGATGATGTGGTGTGTGCATAGAATGATAACAACGCACCATGAGCCCACAATGAGATGATGTGGCTTGTGCATAGAATGATAACAACACACCATGAGCCTACAATGAGATGATGTGGCTTGTGCATAGAATGATAACAACACACCATGAGCCTACAATGAGATGATGTGGCTTGTGCATAGAATGATAACAACGCACCATGAACCCACAATGAGATGATGTAGTGTGTGCATAAAATGATAACAACGCACCATGAGCCCACAATGAGATGATCTGGCTTGTGCATAGAATGATAACAATGCACCATGAGGCTGCAGTGTGAGATGATGTAGTGTGTGCATAGAATGATAACAACGCACCATGAACCCACAATGAGATGATGTGGCGTGTGCATAGAATGATAACAACGCACAATGAGCCCACAATGAGATGATGTGGCTTGTGCATAGAATGATAACAACCCACCATGAGCCTACAATGAGATGATGTGGCTTGTGCATAGAATGATAACAACGCACCATGAACCCACAATGAGATGATGTAGTGTGTGCATAAAATGATAACAACGCACCATGAGCCCACAATGAGATGATGTGGCTTGTGCATAGAATGATAACAACACACCATGAGCCTACAATGAGATGATGTGGCTTGTGCATAGAATGATAACAACACACCATGAGCCCACAATGAGATGATGTGGCGTGTGCATAGAATGATAACAACACACCATGAGCCCACAGTGTGAGATAATGTGGTGTGTAGTCTGGGTGACGTCGGCTGCGTGGGTCAGGTTGTGGTAGGGGTTCTTGTACTTGCTGTAACCCTGCTCGATCCGCAGCAGGAAGTTCTCCAAGGTTGTTGTGTTGATCTACAGGAAAAAATTAACAGATCTATCAAGAATCATGAAAATGGATGAAAAATTATTGGAATAAATTATCTGCTAACAGTACAAATGCTAACTTATCTTTGTTCAATCAGCAAGATTAGTGTTTAATTTAAATGTTTACATGCATGCGGAAAGGCAAGGTTAGTATTCATAAACAGTTGATGGTGAAATGATATTTACAAATTGTAGTTTATTAATTTTGGATGGTCAAGTTGAGTGGTCAAATTTGGGCAGTCAAGTTCTTGATATATAATCTGCAGTTGATGGTGAAATCATATTTACAAATTGTGGTTAATTAATTTTGGATGGTCAAGTTGAGTGGTCAAATTTGGGCAGTCAAGATCTTGATATATAATCTGCAGATTTCCAGATGTAAATTTTATGGTAAATATAGTTTATACCATAAAATCATAACATAATTTTATGACAGAAACAATCAGACCTTTAATACATAACAAATCAAATTAATCCTACAAAAGGGATGAAGGAAATACTGACCTTGAAAGATCGTATGAGGTCGTAACGCTGGAGCAGTTCGTAGCCGATGTACTTGAGGGCGTGATTCTCAGACACCTCATTCACATTGAACATATCAAATGACCAATCATCAATGTTCTAAAAAGAGAAGCCATAGTTGCAGTATCAAAGGGCAAGGTTGGAACATCATACAGATCTGTCATTAATGTGATCAGCAGTCAACTTTCTAAGCTGACTATGTTACAGAGCACTGATCAAACTAGGCACTGAGCATGGCTAGTACTGTAGTTGTGATCAATATGACAAAACTTGAAGAAACAACTTTACATTTCGAATTAATGCAAAACAAACTCAACTGTTCCAACCCTACAAATGTCTTGAAGCAATTATGAAACCTAAATCAAATATAATATGTAATAGCATAGTTAAATTAATTAATTAGTGGACTGATGCACCAGAATAATTAAGTAAGGTAAGTAATTAATTCATTCAATCATCCTTCATTCAATCACCATTCATTCAATCTTGATGCGAAGTAGTTAGTAGAGTTGACTGAGCTGCGTCATTAACAAGATTGCCATCCAAGGCAAAGGCCCAGAAGGCAAGTGGACAAGGAAGCCATTGGCTTATCAAGAGTCCAACATTTTTTCATCTGTGTGTAACCCGCCCTCCTGAGATATGTGTCAACCTTGTTTTTAAACATATTCACGCTGCTAGCAGTTCCACAATCTGTAGATAATTTGTTCCATTCATTGATTGTCCTCTGTGAGAACAGGTACTTCCTGATATCCAATCTACACCGATCCTTTACTAATGTTACTCCATGTCCTCTAGTTCTATCTTTTTTGAGTGAGAAAAAATAAGTCTATCCATATTTTCATAACCATTCAATATCTTTAAAAAACTTCAATCTGATCTCTTGTTAAACTACCTGTCTCTAAGGTTGTTAAACCACATTCTTTTGGATGTTCTTCATAACTAAGGTAAATGTTGTAGTAGTAGTAGTCAAGGGATTGCCGATTAGCATCAGCAGTAGTATAATAAAGGGTCGTTACCTTGAGCAACATGAGTACTGTGGGGGGAACGTGTAGACCGACAGAACTAGACATGCGTCTGTACATTCTGCAATGATAAAAGTACACATATCAAACATTGACTGGGTGAAAAGTTGTTATTATTCTCAGTTGTTGTTATTTTGCTGTGTGGTTATCATGATGTTATCATTACACTGTGTTGTTAGTATGTTGCTATCATGCAGTGTTGTTATTTTATTGTTATTATGCTGTGTTGTTATTTCACTGTTTTGTTATTATGCTGTTATAATGCTGTGATACTATTATACTGTGTTATGTTGTTATTATAATGTTATTATAATGTATTGTTATTACACTGTTTTGTTATCATTTTGTGTTGTTATCATATTGTGTCATTACTGTGCAACGTTCTTATTATACTGTGTTGTTATTATTATTATCATATTGTGTTATGATATTGTCAATATCCAGTGTTGTTATTGGGTGGCTATAGCTACGGTTGTTTTCAGGGCATCATGTTGTTATTGGGTGGCTATGGCTATGGTTGTTTTCAAGGCATCATGTTGTTATTGGGTGGCTATGGCTACGGTTGTTTTCAGGGCATCATGTTGTTATTGGGTGGCTATGGCTACGGTTGTTTTCAGGGCATCATGTTGTTATTGGGTGGCTATGGCTACGGTTGTTTTCAGGGCATCATGTTGTTATTGGGTGGCTATGGCTACGGTTGTTTTCAGGGCATCATGTTGTTATTGGGTGGCTATGGCTACGGTTGTTTTCAGGGCATCATGTTGTTAGTATGCACGATGGAATACCGCTAATCGACAAGCAGTGGCATTTTTTGTATTGAATCACAACAGTAAAAATTCCAAGAAACTGAGGAAAACTGTTTACAGAAAGACACTCTCTTCATTCGGTGGCCAGGTCTGTGACCGATATTTGACAGTGTTTGTGTCGTGAAGTGTGTGAACACAATCAGAACCTGATGTTAACTATTGTGACAATTAGAGGACACTGAGGCAATTAGTGGCATTGCTTGTGCCACTTAGATATCTACAGCAGTAGGTGGTCAATTAGTGGCATTGCTTGTGCCACTTAGACATCTACAGCAGTAGGTGGTCAATTAATGGCATTGCTTGTGCCACTTAGACATCTACAGCAGTAGGTGGTCAATTAATGGCATTGCTTGTGCCACTTAGACATCTACAGCAGTAGGTGGTCAATTAGTGGCATTGCTTGTGCCACATAGATATCTACAGCAGTAGGTGGTCAATTAGTGGCATTGCTTGTGCCACTTAGATATCTACAGCAGTAGGTGGTCAATTAGTGGCATTGCGTGTGCCACTTAGATATCTACAGCAGTAGGTGGTCAATTAGTGGCATTGCTTGTGCCACTTAGATATCTACAGCAGTAGGTGTCATCGACACAGATTTCTACTGCAGATATTATTTAATAGTGATGAATTGCAAGAAACCCCCAAATCTCCACAATTATTAGGAAAAAAGGAATTTTTTTTAATACAGAAAAATATACAAATTTTTTTAACACAGAAAAGTACAGTAATTTTCTTTAAATATAGAACTTTTATCTTTCAAAAAAAAAAAATATATATATATATATATATATATATATATACATATATATATATACAAATATATGGAAAAAAATTTGAAAATATAGAAAAATATAAGAATGTTTTGAAAATATAGAAATTGCGATTAAAATATAGAAAAAATAGGAAAATATAACGTTGGGCACCCTGTGGATATTACACTTACTTGTCGACCATGATGCCGGCACGGATTGCCTGTGCCACACTGCGGAACTTCGGTTTCTGGTTGCGCCTTCTCTTCATGTTGCTCATGGATCGCGTGAATGTGAGAGCTAGCCAATCCCGCACCTCGCTCGGCACCGCGTCCGGCTCAACCTCACTGAGCTCATCGTCGTCATCACACAGACGTCTGGAACAGTCATTGTCATCAGCATCAACAGTGGAAATATGGCTTATGATCAGTAGGAAGCTGGTGTTGAATTGGTTAACGTCGGCTGGACATGTGAAATGAATGGAAGGGGAATGGTTGACGAAGAGTATGATTGCACTCCTGAGATGGGAGGACTGCATGAAGAAAGGTTTGGCTGGATTGAGATGGAGATTGAGAGGAGAGAGATGGGGGAGTGAAGACGGCAACAACGTGGGATGATTGATGAAGAAAACAACAAACTACAAACAGCCCTTTCCAGGACTAATGCAGGAATGTATAAGTCAGTTTTAGAGAGAGGGATCACCAGCTCTGTTAGTCCATTTACCCTGTGTGGGATATTTTACTTCCCCTGGCACAGACACCAAGTAGAAGGGACCAATTTTTAGTGTCCCTTACGAAAGACACCGGTAATGTGTGGTGAACAAAACTGCCCAAGTTTCAAAATGGCAGCCGGTAGACTCGAACCCTGGTCTGTCCCAACTCACAGTCCGGCGCAGGCCACCCCACCCCACCCCACCACACCACACCCCACCACGCCCCGCCACGCCACGCCACGCCACGCCACGCCACCCCACACCTCACAGATATAACAGAACACGTAATGTCGGTTTGACCAAAACATGCAAATAACACACAAACTCGAATCACATAGCCAAAGTCAGCAGTCTTCATGGAGCATCAGAAATGCAGGATCATTGTTAGAAGACATGGAACAAGACAGAAATGGTCCAAGGAGACTGACAGACAGCAACAATTGAGAAAAGTCACAACAAACAAAATCTTTTGACAAGATTTCTGTCATCAACATTACTCTCCTCTTAATCCCTGTAGACCGGGGGGAGGCTGGCACCAATGCCGGTCGTCAAGTTTTTTCCCCATTCTCCTTCGTCACTCCCTCGCCCTCATTCTCCACTCCCCTCCTACTCCTGCCAAATCTCTCTTCACGCAGTCCTCCCAACTTAGTCCCGGTCTTCCTCTGCTCCTTCTACCCTCCACTCTGAGTGCATATGCTCTTTTCATCAACCGTTCCCCTTCCATTCTTTCCACACGTCCAGCCCACTTTAGCCGGCTCCTCACCAGCTTCCTCATGAGACTCTCACACCAGCTTCCTCGTGAGACTCTCACACCAACCTCCTCCCTCAGCTCCTCTATTCTTCGCTTGTCTATTCTTTTCACTCCGGCAATTCTCCTCACCCAGTTATTCAATACTGGCAGAAAAAATATAATTGATCACTGCACTGTGTTTGTTTCATGAAATCAGCATCTTCTTCATTTATAAAAACAACACACTGATACATCATCAGAAATTAAAAATAACATTTAAGTTTTTGTCGTTGTCGAATACAACAAAGAGGACTTGGTAGAATAACCAGGAGTAATTTTCATCAGAAGAATAAAGTCTATGTTGAGTGATAATGCCAATTATGCAACAGGTAGCCGTGCTGATAAGATATCCACTTGATGTTCACAAACATGTTTAACATAGGATTCTCAGAACGAGGCAACCGTGCATTGTCTGAATGGATATATCACGGTAATAAAGCTACCTGATTGGTCCAAAACATTTTACCAGCCTCATTCTGAAAATCCAGCTGATGCTTGAAACATTTTGAACGCGACAGAGTATGCGCATTGGCATAGGCTTTACGTAATCTGCGTCAAACATCCGCATCAGTTCCTTCATACTGTACAAATGCGTTGTGAAACCAGTCCAGCAGCATATTTATAACTCGATGTAGGAAGTGAAAAAGTAGGCTCAAGTGTTAATTTGCCATTATATAACGGGAATAACATACTGTTTGTTAATGTCATAATAGTGTTACCAGCTGGACAACATCACGAGTTATATGGCTGCTGACACTCAACAAACAATGTATTATTCCCTAAATCGATGATACGTCAACACGATACGTCAACATGGGCTCTTAGCTGAATAACATAAACAATGCCTGATGCTCTGTTCAACATGCAAACTACAAAACTAATTTCACTGTCTACATTGCCACTGTAATCACTGTTATTGACATCATATATCTGAAATAAACAGTTAGTTATTTCATGAATATCCAACACTGATCATGATTACTGTGAGTGCTGCGCCAATAAACTGATGTAACACACTTCTGTAACAGCTCTGTGTAACGAAGCGACACAGATCCAATCTGTCAAGGCCATGATGTAAACACACTGCATGAATTACGAAATCTACAAAATCAATGTCACTTCGTATGTTTCAACAGGATCATTCCAGCATGGTAACCAACAAGAGGTCTGAGAATGAGACCGGGAATGAGCAACTGTCACTGGTGACAACATTCTAGCAATCAAGCGGCTCGGCCTCACCAATATCGCGCATCTTAACGCGGACCTACGGTCTGAGAAAAGCCAACGGAGTGTCGATAAAGAATGCCATGGAATTGGCGAATGTCTGAACAAATTAGAGTGATTGAGGAAAAAGCCCGCTGGTGCAGCTTGTGTGAAAAGCAATCTATGGCCACAGATTGGTGGCTTCTTCGAGATGGATACTGACAAATCGGTGCAGCAATTCGGAGTGACTGTGTGGTGCAAACTGAAATGCAATTCTGCAGGATACAGAGAGGCGCTTGAAGTGGAATATTTGTGTGGCAGTGAGGATCATGGAATGTTGAATGAGAATCATGGAATGAAGATCATGGAATGGGGATCATGGCATGCAGAATGAAGATAATGGAATTAGGATCATATATACAGTCACAATGTTGGTGATGATGTGAGGAGCGTTGAATGTGGAATATGGATCATGGAATGAGCATCATACACTGCCACAATACTGGTGGAGATTTGAGGATCATGGAATGCTGAATGAGGATCATCTAAAACCGTAATGTTGGTGATGATATGAGGATTATGGAATGAAGAACATGTACCACCACAATGTTGGTGATGACTTGAGGATCATGGAATGTGGAATGAAGATAATGGATGTGAGGATCGTGGAATGTGGATCATGGCATGCAGAATGAAGATAATGGAATTAGGATCAAATATACAGTCATAATGTTGGTGATCATGTGAGGATCATGGAATGTGGATCATGGAATCAGCATTATACACTGCCACAATGTTGGTGGGGAAGTGAGAATCATGGAATGTTGAATGAAGATCATCTACGAATGAAGATCATCTATAAGGATTACGGAATAAGGAACGTACTACCACAATGTTGTTGATGACTTGAGGGTCATGGAATTGAAGATCATGGAAGTGGGGATCATGGAATGTTGAATGAGGATCATATATCACCATAATATTGATGACGATGAAATGATTATGGAATGAGGATCATGTACCACCACAGTATTGATGACTTCAGGATCATGGAATGTGGAATGAGGATATATTGGTGTACACATTCGGCTAGATCCACCATGGATCTTGTTTGTTAGATAAAACACCATAATTTTGTGAAGTTGGACATGTTATGAAAATGCGACATTGAAACGAGTAGGGCTGGAGATTGGGTAATAAAGCTGGCAGAAAACATAACGGATATGGCCACTCTGGCTGGAGTGGAATAAATATTCGGAGAAGAGAGACGCAGTATTTGGATGGATTTGTAGTGGATGGAACTGATCAATATAGACAATGATTATGTAAAAAGTTTAAACAAGTGAACAGTTGGAATCTGGTGAATAGCATCCACACCTGCCTATTTCGGTCACATGGCTGTGCCTAAACCTTAAACAGGTTAATGGTTTATTAAAAACATAAGTAAGATCAGATGTTATTCTCTATTGCTAGCTATGTAGAAACAGCAAAAGCAAGAACGAGGTTGTAGTGTTCCGTGCCACCGCACACACATCTAGTTGTTGACATCAGCAACACTTGCCGAGACCACAGCAGACAGCTGGCTGTCACACAGGTAGACTAAGGTAGACACAGGTAGCATGACCATCTCTAATGCGAATGAACAATCTCCATAGGTTTCTGACTGCAGCATGCAATGCATTGTCCATGCCGCCGGAAAGACACAGCAAAATTAGCACATGTGCGTTCATGCGCGTCTCTATGCAGGCCCCACGCAGCACTGGCGCTTATACTTCATTTAATGCCACAGCTGAACCAGACCGGGAGATTTAGCTGCGTATGCTGACTATATATCTCAACGCAATGTGTGCACAGCCAAACACTTATGCTAATTGGCCAGTAATGTCGCACACCACCTTTGTGCATGCACATGCTAAGCGTGCATAAATCTTATTGTCACTGCACAAGTTGGGTGATAAAGCCATATTTGTCATTATGTACTCCATTAATGGCAACAACCATTGCCCTGTGCAGGAATCATAAATGTTTATGAAAATAATAATGTGGATTTCTCATTTTGGTATTTCATTGCCGCATTTTACCTCAGAAGAGTTTACACATTAGCTTGATTGATTTCGGTTTCAGTGTATACAGTTAGTTATTTCATAATGATATATATCTTAAAAACCCTTTCAAGAAAACGCTTTCCACAGATAGTAGCATAGTTCTCACTGTGGCTCACCAGGTGTCACACCAGTCTGCAATCGAAGATAATTTATTTCATGAATTTACTCTGCTCAGCTGTGGCGCCACCGCTCGTGGCCAGCCTAAGTAATAATGTGCATTAGGCTGAAAAATATGCCACGCATGCATGCACTGGGACGTAATAACAAGGCGCGCCTGACCACAGCGAATCCACCATCTCAAACCCATTTACACAACAGCAAGCGTGTGTTATTATGAGCGGCTGAGATCAGCCAAAGAGGCCGTTTCGCTTCTCGCGGGAAACATGAATTGTCTTTTTATGACCCGAGTCAATGTTTGTTGATTATGCTGCGCGTATGCCGGATGTTTTAAGTTCCCGAGAGGTCCGTATAATCATCAGAAAGCCGGACTTTCCTGCACTCGTTATGTTCTACTCATGGTTGGGACAACTGTAATTGCATCGGGTCATCATTCAATACCCGCACCGCTGAAAGGGCGTAGATTCTTGCCCCATGACATTTCTACCAGCTCAGGGCAGTATAATGATCAACTTAGAGGACCTTAGAATACATCGGTGTCTGCCAGGTCGACTAACAAAAAACATGCTGTGGACGTCCTCATTAAATTACTATTCATAAGAGAATTTGTACTTGATTAAAGGTAAAGATAAGATTAACAATGAACAATTCAACAGTCAGACAGTCCAAAACTGTACCTTCAGGCAAGTAGACTAGGAACTTGCCTGAGGGTACATTTTTGGACTGTCTGACTGTTGAATTGTTCATTGTTAATCTTATCTTATCTTTACCTTTAATCAAGTACAAATTCTCAGTCACAAGTAGACTAGGAACTTGTGACTGACTGCCATACAAAAGAAATACACTGCATCATAAGGACTTTTACCAGCAGATATAATATACAGAAGAGAGCAACTAAAATGATTCCAGAACTGAGAGACCTTAGTTATGAAGAACGCCTAAAAGAATGTGGTTTAACAAACCTAAAGACAAGGAGGTTAAGAAGAGATCAGAATGAAGTTTTTAAGCTATTGAATGGGTCTGAAAATATTGATAGAACTATTTTTTTCTCACTCAAGAAACTAGAGGACATGAGGTAACATTAGTAAAGGATCAGTGTAGACTGGAAATCAGGAAGTACTCGTTCTCTTGATAAGCCAATGGCTTCCTTGTCCACTTGCCATCTAGGCCTTTGCCCTGGATGGTATAACCTTGTTAAATTATCTGACCTTCAGCTTTGACTTGGGGCAATACCTGCCATCAAATCAACCAGTTCCACGTTAATGAGATTTTGACTGCGAGCACGCGTCAAGGGACAGAAGGTATGGCAACACGGGACAATTGCATCGCAAGTCCATACACACGTTATTACCTGATCTGCAAAATCTTTTATTTTCTTATACTTGCAATGTGTACCTTCACAGGTAGTCATGTAAGTTCACAAAGTCAAAAAACGTATAACATTATGTATTGGTAGGCAGTGGTTTAGCCGTTACCAGATTTCGCACAAACAATTGATCAATCCTGTATAGCTGCCTAACGAGTGAACCTGGTATTAATGCCCACTGATGCTATTGTGGAAGCCAGACCCAGGTAGTGAGGCAGGTAATGTCTTGGTAGCCATGTCACAGGTAGTGTCTTGGTAGCCATGTCACAGGTAGTGTCTTGGTAGCCATGCCACAGGTAGTGTTTTGGTAGCCATGTCACAGGTAGTGTCTTGGTAGCCATGTCACAGGTAGTGTCTTGGTAGCCATGTCACAGGTAGTGTCTTGGTAGCCATGTCACAGGTACTGTCTTGGTAGCCATGTCACGTAAGTTATACTGTATTAAACTGCCCATTTTATTGTTCTTATAATTTTACGTGATTGCAGAAAGCACATAATATTATATACATGGATTGTTATGAGAATCAATATGGTGGTTTTGGACATCAGGCAAATTCATTGCAGGTAGAGCTAACTGCCTGAGGCGCGCCTCCGTTCCATGTATTCAGCTTAGTGGTGAATACGTGGTGTACTTGATTATGCTTCGGTATAAAAAGTTATGGTTGCTTGATTGTCGAACTTATGCGACCAGTCGACCACCCATAAGAGTGTGACTAGAAAACTAACTGAATTGTGTGTAAGAAAGAATAAAAAAAATTTTCATTGGTATGCTGAATGCTTTCTTTTGTTCTAGATAATTATAATGCAGTGCAGTTGAAGGACTATATCAATAACATGTATTGTAAAATAGCAATAGTTTAGTCAATAACACATACATGAGGCTTAGTTGTAGCTTGTGTTGGCTGACTGTACAAGATATGCTTCTTGTTAATCTGAATATGTTTGCAGAGATGTAATTATAAATGCTATGGAACAGTGAACCTAGGTCTATCAGACAATGTAATAACTTAAAACTGTGCACACCAACTAATCATGGACACACATTGAGAAAAAAACAGTGTTGTAAAGTGTTTTTAACAGACCAAAGGACTGAAATATAAAAGACTTTATCATTATTATTGTTAAACAGTTTCCAGTGCAAAGCAAAGGTGGTGAGCATGGTTAAGATGGCGCCTATATCCTCAGGAACCAGAGCTCAGAGGCGCAACAAAACAGAATCATTAAGCATAATCATGAACAGTGACGTGCAAAAGTCATTATCAGAACAAGGGACAACCGAAGATTAATCTTGGAAATGCAATTTAGAATAAATGTCTTGAGTTTTTTTTTGGAAGATAGCTATAGTTTCAGATGTTTTCAAAGTGATGGAGTTCATTCCAGACCCTAGGCGCAGCGACAGAGAAAGCACTTTTACCCTAGTTAAGTTTTGTTTTAGGCTCAATAACTTGTTGTGAAATTGGTGATCTGAGCTGCCTAGGGATATTTGAAAGATGCATAGACTCATCGTGGTTGTTCAACTACATACAATTGTATTAATGATGTATAATGACTATGTATATCTTTAAATATGTTACAGTAACACATTTGTAACATTACATTGTGTGTGCTGTGGAACTTTCTTCATTTCATATTTTTCATGTTTGTACAGTCGAGAGTTACTGCCTCAAATTGTGTGATGTGGGTGTTTCATTTGGTTTGGTTTTTGAGCCAACCCCTTGTCCTAAATAAGATGACAATACAGAACGATCTATGCACTGGAGCCAAATTGTTGTGGGTACAATTTATGACCGTTGCACGTGAGAAAGACAGTCTTCTCAATGTGTTTGGTTTAGGAGAAAAACCTAGCCATCAGCCAGTTACTTAGCTACCCTTTTTTCTTAAGTGTTTCTCGTCTAGAATATCTTCCGTCAGAAGGAAGCCACAACAGGAGATTTTAACGCAAGGAACGCATATTAAACACCCAGTAAAAATAGAGATGTCTTCTTCATACCCTATGTCACACATAGGCGTATATGCATTCCGCATTCACTATTACAGCACAGCACGCACTCAGCTTACTTGTTACTATCATAATCCTAGAGCCTGACCTCTGGCTGTTGACTGCACAACAAAAGGCAAACATCAAGCTCTCCAATGATTTAGCTGCAACTGAACCTAGCCAAAGCCACACCTCGCTGCGGTAACACGATCATGGCGACTTGCTGGCTTCCGTTACCCGATTACTTCGCTTGACACATATTGCTCGGCCATCGCGCTCGTGGACGTACGTAATAACGACAGTGCACGCAGTCATGAGACCCAGCTTGCCGATTCATTAGTCCGAGCTTTCGCCATCTCAGATTAACCAGCACAGAGCCAGCAGTGGTAGGTTGGTGGACGCTTCTGTATGTCCAATAATCATGACGGTCTCTTGCTGTGATGTCTCATCAACAAACATAAGAAAACACTCTGGTCTATGTCCTCCAGTCGAGCGGCTGACATGGGGCCCGAGATGTCTGTAGCAAATGTAAATTTCCAATAAATCCAAGTCATAAACATCTCAGGGAAAAGTCAAACGGCGTGCGCCGTATGTCACATGGGACATGGTTAACGCGTCTGGTGGCGTTCAAAGACATGTGAGCTGATGGGAAAGTTGTTGGACGATCTGGCATTCAGAATAAGCAATCAGTTGCACGTCTGACGAGTCTCCAGAGAGGAGCCACTGGGTGGACTGAAGGACAGAACTCTCCTTTCTCCAGTCCCTGGGACCACTCAATATATTGCAAGTGTTCTATCCTTGAGATAAATTCCACGTTTTATGTGTACGTTTTCAATGATGCATGCAACATGCATGGGTATATATTTAGAGCAGGAGCTGCGATTTCATTTAAGGGCAACTTTATGTAACTTCAGTTATTATATATTTATTTATTATTATTTTACATTTATAATGCCCCATGTTTCCAGGTTAAAAACCTGCTCATGGGTGCTAACAAGATGATACTAAATAATAAAAAATAAATTTAAAAGTTAAAATAAAATGTGGTTAAGGCAGGTAAGTATAAGTTAATAAATAAATAAAATATAAGTTAAATAAACAACTAAAGTTAAATTGATACAATAGATAAACATATGAGTTAATCATATAAGCTAAATAAAACTAAATAAATAATATATTAAATAAGTAAAATGTCTCAGTCATTAAAATGTCAACAGAGTGTTTGGAAGGCTTCATAGAAGAGATGTGTTTTCAACAACAACTAGTTAACAATAACTAATGAAAATGTTAGTGAATTATTATATATCACGGAAAAAAGCAGATTTTACATGTTAACGGGTATACATTTTGGTTTTATTAAAACCTTAAAATTTGACGTCTTAATCTTGTTTAGGGGGGGCAGTTAGATAAATTCCCAAGGGTGGTGTATTGGCAACATATTGAGTGCCCCCCCCCGGGTTCCAGTCATCTGTCACTTCAGGTTTCTATCTACTAAACATATCCTTCATATATGGCAACTACAAAAACTCAAAGTAGCCTGTTCCTTTATGAATAGCACTCATTTTATTCAGTAAAGAAGTAAATAAAAGACACTTACATAACGCTATTCTCTGCGGGGCTGTGTCTAACTGGAATTGATAAACTCACTGAAGCCTACTTGGGCAGTTAGACCAACATGATAACTGCTCTGTTTGACATTTCCTTAACTATCTGTTTGCTAATCACCAATGCTTTGGTAATTAGCAAACAGATATTTAGGGAAATGTCAGACAGAGCAATCATCATGTGGGTGTGGACAGTTCATTAAATATGTATTATTCTCTGTTGACTTGAAAGGGATCTAGTGAACAGATGTTGCCATTAAATTAGTACCTAAGTGATTGTAATTACTGCGTTAGATCCCCTTTAAGCCAATAGAGCATAATACATACTTAATGAACTGTCCACACCATGGCTGATAAACAAAATTTATTTAGTGCAGTTTACCTGATTGACAATAAGCAAGAGTTATGTCTGTGTCCAGTTACTAAAGCGTTTCTACAAGAACAGCAGGCACCAAACTTAAAGAAGGCAGTAGAACCAGAGGACATAAAGCAGCATTAGTTAAGGAGCAGTGTAGGTTGGACATGAGAAAGTACTCTTTCTCACAGAGGGTGATAAATGAATGGAACAAACTGCCAAATGATTGTGTTAATGCTAGTAGTGTGAATATGTTTAAAAATAGAATTGACAGATATTTGATAAGGGCGGGCTACACATAGATTGTTGGACTCTCAATAAGCCAATGGCTTCCTTGTCGACTTGCAATAAGGAACTTGTTGTTTGGGATGGCAACCTTGTTAACGAAGAAACTCCAAAACAGAGCCAGTAAGTTTTTCATGTGTGTTTGTGTAATGTGACAGACAAATTAGAATAAGAAGGATAAAGGTAAGTTTTAATATAGCACGGTATCCAGTCTACAGGAACACTCAAAGCACTTTACGCTTCACCCCCTGACAGACCTGTTCATTCTAACGCAAACGTGACTTCTTTGGGAAGTATTCAGCTATGTTGTGATTAATGTGCAATAACTATTTGTTCATATATCCTCCACTGCCTAGAGCCAGGCACTCATTTAAACATTTGAATGAACTTTCCATTATTAAAAGTTGTTTTATATATGTGTAAAAGAATAAATGTTCAAACAAACTCTCTGTAATTCTTGTAGTAAGATGTAGAAAATATATGCATTTAAATCACTAGTGAATTTAGCCGATGTAAGCAACTGTTGATAGATCTGCCTGTTTATCCATTTCCAAAGTCACGGATTTGCTGTACAGTTTTTGAAAAAATCCTACAATTATCTCTCGTGAAAAATCAATATTGGAAATGTCAGATGTTACCAAAAACAAGACAATTTTTTCTACATACGTAGGGATTATTCTGTTACTGATGTGACCACATGCAGGGGATCCTTCTGTTGCTGACGTGACTACATGCAGGGGATCCTTCTGTTACTGACGTGACCACATGCAGGGGATCCTTCTGTTACTAACATGACCACATGCAGGGGATCCTTCTGTTACTGACGTGACCACATGCAGGGGATCCTTCTGTTACTGACATACTCACATGCAGCCACCAAAAATTAAAGCCTCTGACCAGCATAACTGTATAAATATTCTATGTTTAAAATAATTGTTTTTAGGGTGCAAACATTACAATCATATCCAGGCCAGAGATTATTAGAGAAACTTCTTGGAAGTATTTTCCAAGAAATTTTCTCAAATATTCTCTCCCCGGATATGATTATAATTAGATTAGCAGGATTCACTGAATGCACTGGAGACAGTTTCCAAGAGAGAGAATTGAAGCGAACATCTACAGTTGCAAGAAAAAGACGTCGATCAATGGTCACGAATGACGTCAAAATGGCAAAGGTTAGTCTTGCTGAGTTCTAGGCGTTTTCACTCATAAGGAGCGGTGGATTAAGACATTCATGGGCCTGAGGCACTGGGCAATCTCATGGACCCCAGTTAGACCCGCCCCAAGGTCTTCAAGTGAAAAGGTCACCCATTACTTATATCGAATATCAACAGAGTACATAAATGAATCATGTACAGCACAACCTTAAAAAGTCAACCATTGCAAGAGAATGTTGTTGTGATGTATGGTAATGGTTCTCGAGGTCGACTTACACATGACGTATTTCACCCAGTAACGATGCATATATTGCAGTTTTAACTTGTTCGTGTTCGTATAAGACCTCTAATATCCATTGGTACATCAAGATTATTTCGGGAATATTCAGTCTGGATAAACCATGCTTGAATATATTTCTGTGAGCTCTTGGCCTTCACTGGCCCTACTTACAGGCCTATAGTACCTACCGGTAATCTGCCACTGGTCACTAGTATTAAAATACAGTTAACCTGACCAAAAACCGGCACATAGCTAAGATGTTTTGTACAGTGGAAATCACTTTTTTGGTCTGATGTCAATAATTTTATCTTAGCACAAAGATAATATTTCTGGGCCCTCAAGTAATGAATGTCAAATGGAAGCCTGGGTGTGTTTATTGTGTAGGCAGTAAACATTATTTACTACTTTGGCTGTAAACATTGTTTATTGTGGATGCAGTAAACATGTGTTTATTGTATGAGCAGTAAACACATGTTTATTTTGGATACAGTAAACAAGTGTTTATTGTATGAGCAGTAAACACATGTTTATTGTGGATGCAGTATACAAGTGTTTATTGTATGAGCAGTAAACACATGTTTATTGTGGATGCAGTAAACAAGTGTTTATTGTATGAGCAGTAAACACATGTTTATTGTGGATGCAGTAAACAAGTGTTTATTGTATGAGCAGTAAACACATGTTTATTGTGGATGCAGTATACAAGTGTTTATTGTATGAGCAGTAAACACATGTTTATTGTGGATGCAGTATACAAGTGTTTATTGTATGAGCAGTAAACACATGTTTATTGTGGATGCAGTAAACAAGTGTTTATTGTATGAGCAGTAAACACATGTTTATTGTGGATGCAGTAAACAAGTGTTTATTGTATGAGCAGTAAACACATGTTTATTGTGGATGCAGTAAACAATGTTTATTGTGATGAACAGTAAACACATGTTTATTGTGGATGCAGTAAACAAGTGTTTATTGTATGAGCAGTAAACACATGTTTATTGTGGATGCAGTAAAAGTGTTTATTGTATGAGCAGTAAAACATGTTTATTGTGGATGCAGTAAACAAGTGTTTATTGTATGAGCAGTAAACACATGTTTATTGTGGATGCAGTAAACAAGTGTTTATTGTATGAGCAGTAAACACATGTGTTTATTGTGGATGCAGTAAACAAGTGTTTATTGTATGACATCATGTTTATTGTGAGCAGTAAACACATGTTTATTGTGGATGCAGTAAACAAGTGTTTATTGTATGAGCAGTAAACACATGTTTATTGTGGATGCAGTAAACAAGTGTTTTTATTGTATGAGCAGTAAACACATGTTTATTGTGGATGCAGTAAACAAGTGTTTATTGTATGAGCAGTAAACACATGTTTATTGTGGATGCAGTATACAAGTGTTTATTGTATGAGCAGTAAACACATGTTTATTGTGGATGCAGTAAACAAGTGTTTATTGTATGAGCAGTAAACACATGTTTATTGTGGATGCAGTAAACATGTGTTTATTGTATGAGCAGTAAACACATGTTTATTGTGGATGCAGTATACAAGTGTTTATTGCAAGTAATAAATTGTGTAAACAGTAAACATGTGCAACAGTAATTATTTATATAATTACTTATTATTTACTTATTAATGACTTATTATTTTATATAGTTATTAACAAGTAAACATTTAGAAAATACTTGATTGTATAATGAAATAGAAAATCCCTCCATTTTGATGACATATAAAATGGGAAATAGTAGTATATACTGCTGATACACTGCCGATACACTGTCAATACACTGCCGATACACTGTCAATACACTGCCAACACATTGCAGATACAGTACTGATACACTGTAGATACAATATCTATATAAAGCAGATAAATTGTCGATACACTGCCGATACACCATGCATACACTGCTGATACACTGCCGATATAACATCAATACACTGCCGATACAGCTAACTCATGCAATTCTACATGATTGTTCAGTGGGAGTAAATTTGATAAATGCATAATTTCTAAAATAATGCGATCAACAAATTATTTAAATCAGCAAGGACTATAAAACAATTACATTTCTCTGCCGTCTCACATTGACTTTCTCGAATGAAGCACGAGTATGATTTTCAGTAAACAAAATGTTGACTTTGCTGATATATCAAACTATCCCCAGATGGCACAACCAGTCACTGGCTTATGAAGATTGGTAAAATTAAAAGCTTACTATTAAACACAATAAATGGTGGGAAAGCGATTGTTTTCAGCGAATTGCGAAAGAACGAGATAAATTTGATATGAAATACAAGGAATAATATATTGGAAAAAGCCGAGGACGACCTGGCACAAGGCTGATAAATGGACTGGTGTCAGTCACGGGCGAAATGATAAAACGTCTCAATCAGAATTGGTAATATGACGATGAGTGGTGGATTGGATAGCTGTCACAACTGTCACTATGCAACGATGGCTAAGATGTGACGAAGAAGTAAGGGTTATTACATTTGTATCAGAGAGTCTGTCGTCAGACTCGGACATCTGCAACAGTTGGACATTTTGTGAAAAATGTAATTTCATTATCCAGTCTCAGGAACCTTCAGGTATATTATTGTGTAATTATACGGGGGTGGGGGGACTAGGAACTGGGGATCCAGGGGGTCGGTTGTGGTGCAAATTCAGGTGCATTACAAGTATACTGCAGGTGGATAATACGTACACTGCAGGTGCATTATAAAATGGATTACAAATATCTTGCCGGTGGATTATAGGTATACTGCAGATGGACAGTTAATTAGGTGCAAGTACATTATAAGTATACTGCAGATGAATCACAAGTACATTGCAGGTGGATTATAAGTACACTCAAAGAGCATTACAAGTACATAGCAATTGGAGTACCAGTGTACAAATATACTCCAAGTGCATTACAAGTATTCTACATATGGATTACAAGTGTGCCCTGGGTGGATTATATTGCAGGTGGACTACAAGTATACTGCATGTGCATTACAGCAGGTATATTACAAGTATAATACCACATGTATACTACAGGTATCATGTATACTGCAGGTATATTTCACTGACAAGTATACAGTATACAGGTACATATGCTTGAGATATATGTTTTACACAATTTACACATATACAAGAAGTATTCTTCAAGATATATACATATATATATATATGAGATTTTTGCCCAATATATAAGTTTTAGAAGTGTGCTACAGCTTAGCAACATGCTACAGCTTAGCAACATGCTACAGCTTAGCAACATGCTACAGCTTAGCAACATGCTACAGCTTAGCAACATGCTACAGCTGTGCAACATGCTACAGCTGTGCAACATGCTACAGCTTAGCAACATGCTACAGCTGTGCAACATGCTACAGCTGTGCAACATGCTACAGCTGTGTAACATGCTACAGCTGTGTAACATGCAGGTACACCTGGTATATTGTGAGACATTAAAGCCGTCGTCTCTAATCGAATCATTTACACGGCATACACAAACTATCTTGTTGTCCCCTGTTGGCACGCTGCCAGGAGCAGGTTGGTCAACGGAAGCCGCTGCCTTATCGAATTATCCACCGGGCACATCTAAGTAGATCGGTTCAATAAACAGATGAGTGCTCGCCATGTGCTATGTAGGCAATGCTGCAGGATTGCAACTCATCAGAAGTGCATGGTCCGACTGCCAATGATTGTAGCAAGGTGTTTGCGGTGTGAGTGACAGCAGCGCCTGTGGGTAACTGGACTACAGAACAAGACACTCATTGATTCATTTTTGCGGCGCGGATATCTGCTTTTTCTGAAAATTATCTATTTTTGTTCTGTTGACTTCTTCGTGTGGTGGGGCATTTCAGGGCATTCACCTTACAACCTGACTTGGGGTATTTGATCCAGTTTTGTTTTTTAAAGGTAACTGGAAGTGGAGAAAATGCAATTGGTATTTTCAATTACTTTTCAAGTACTTTTTCAATTACATCATTATGTAACATTTTAACTCAAATTTTTCGCTACAAATAATCAATAAAATATATATAATATTTGTTTGCCATTATGTACCATAGTATGCAGAAATAAAATAAAGTTGCTCTGAATGAGATTTTAGCTTTTGCCGTTGATTATGTCTAGGGTTGCTCCGTTCACGTACTTTTGTTTTGATATGGAATTGATAATTGGAATTTTAATTTATATTTTTTGAGGTGTAATTGGAATTGGTATTTGTATTTAATTGGAATTAACCCAACGTTTGCAGACAATTCCCTTCTCCTTAATTTAGCCCATCACTAATCCAGTTTGTTGATGTTCAAACATGTAGTATAAATAGTTTAAGTAATGCATGCTGTCGGTTTAATAAGAGTGCATAGTTTTGTAAAAACCATCAAAAGTATTGACTTTGCTCATTAGATCCGGTGACTTGTGCAAGTGTGAATACAGTATTCGGCCTGATAAGCGTACAGAATGCTTGACAAAAAAATTGGGCAATGGAAATATTTCAGCGAATCTTCTTATAAGTGTACATCAAACTTTGTTGCTCTAGAGAATAAGGTAACTGTTTAACACTAACGTAGAACAACTGAAAAGTGGTGCCAACTGTTTAACACCAGATGGCGACACTTTTCTGTTGTTCCACATCAGTCAAATTATAATAATTATGGATCCTGCTAATTAAAAAAGGGGATGTATGCTAATTATGGCATGTACGTTTAACAGGTCGAATACAGTAGCATTTTGCGTTGTAATTGACAGCAGCACATGTGGACAGCTCGAGTAGCACTATGTGATTCATTGATTCGCTGTTGCCATGATTTCTGTTTTTTTTCTTGGAACGATCTACTTTTGCTCTGTAGACTTTTTCGTGCAGTGGTGCATTTTAGCACGGTGCCCTTAAGATTCCCTCCTCAGTTAATTTAGCCCATTGCGAATCAGGTTTCTTGTTGCTTGTTCAAATAAAAAACGAGAGGAAGGCAACCTGGCCTACAGAAACACCATTAAAAGAAAAGATATATGGCCTACTGGAAAACATCAACCTTCGTACGAGGAACCAGAGCCCCTGATAGGCTTGTTAACAAATACATGTCAATGCATTTGAATGCAAATGCAAATGTTTCACTTGATTCAAATGCAAATGCAAATTTTTTGGTTACATATTTGTATTTGAATTAATTTCAAATGTTTTGTCTTTATATTAAACACATTACTCATTTATTTAATAAATACAGTAGTACACTATTGTAACCACTAAGACCCACTACATATCAGTCCCACTACATGAACAAGTATAATTTGTAAATGTATGGAACAACGTGTCAAAGACCATATTGTCAATCATATGATTAGGAATAAATTCTTCAGTACATAACAATTTGGTTTTATTAAAGGTTGTTCTACTGTACTCCAATTACTAAATGTTATTGACTCATGGACCAAAGCTTTAGATAGAGGGGAATCTGAAGACGGTGTATATTTGGACTTCATGAAAGCATTTGACACCGTCCCTCAAAAAAGATTGATAGGCAAACTTAAATCATATGGTATAGAGTATTACACACTAAGATGGATCCAGGGGTTCTTGTCTGACCGGGTACAGCAGGTCAATGTAAATGGTACAAATTCTGAGTGGGCAAATATAACAAGTGGTATTCCGCAGGGCAGTGTCTTAGGACCGATCCTATTTCTTTTATACATAAATGATCTTCCTGAGAAAACAGTTTCGAAGGTATATATGTTTGCGGATAATACAAAAGTTTTCAAAATGATTACTAGTCCACATGACCTACACTACAGAACGACTTAGATTATTTAACATCTTGGTCAAGTAAATGGTTATTAAGGTTCCACCCAGATAAATGTAATTTAATGCATGTAGAGAAAACTATACAGCAAGAGTATGCATACAACCTGAAGATAGATAATACTACCCATGAATTAGGAGGAATAGAAGAACAAAAAGACATTGGGGTTATAATTGATTCAAACCTAGAATTTGATTAAACACATCAACCAAAAAATCAACCAAACAAAGCAAACAGTATTATGGCAGTTATTAGAAGGTCCTTTACAACCATAAATCAACATAATTTTGTGCCATTATATAAACCTTTAGTTAGGAGTCATCTAGATTATGCAATATCAATATGGTCCCCTTATAAACAGAAATACATAAGATGCCATTGAAAATGTGCAAAGACGTGCAACAAAGCAGCTTCCTGGTACAGGTGTATGAAGAATATTCCTTATGAGGAAAGACTTTGAAAAAGAGATTGAAACTTCCTACACTTGCATATAGACGAACTCATGGTGATATGATTGAGGTTTATAAACTACTCTATGGGAAATATGACAGTGATGTATCTAACATTATTAAGCTGCACAAAGACAGTGATACAAGGGAAGGAACAAGGGGTCATAGTTTGAAATTGTTTATAGAACGTGCTTGTACAAATGTTAGAAAAGAAAGCTTCTCACTTAGTTACCAGATTATGGAATGATCTACCGGAAGTAGTTGTAACTGCCCCAAGCGTCAACTCATTTAAAAACCATCTAGATAGACTTTGGAGTACTGAGGAGTTTCTCTACAACTACAAAGCTGCCTTGCTAGGAAGTCGTAAAGCATTCCAAGGGAAAGTTCAAGATCTGACCACCGAAGCCACCGCCTACGGTCAGGAAGAACCTAAGTAAACCTAAGTAATGAACATGTCTGTTATTGTCAGTCATACACTGGGTCACACAGTTCCAGGCTGCAGAGGTGGTGGAAATGGGAGGGAGGAATAGACAATTGACAGTTTATTGGCAACCATGGCAGGGAATGAAAGGCTAATCCTTCAGGTAGGCCAGAATGGAAGGGGAACCCAAGACAATAGACTGCCCACTGGTGGGGTCACTGGGAAGATAACCTGGTGGATAATTACAGCTACCACTAATCACTATATCTGGCTGTAAATATTTAGGGCTAGCATTGCTAATGTTTACTCCCCCTAACAAGCTGTCACACCAACCCACCCCAACAGTGTCACACCAACCCACCCCAACAGTGCCACCCCATCTGTGCCAACACAACACAAGGGAGTCATTTGTCTGCATTGTTTCAATGAACAGGTATTCTCTGAAGCCATCAACTTATAGACCAGTTGGTCTTTTCATGTTGTATGAATAACAGCTCAGTCATTGACCAGTTGACCATTGACCAGTTGACCACTTTTTCAAAGAGCAAGTTGTGAAAGTAAGTTCACAGGTCAGACAATGATTTCATAATCTGCTGAGCACTTTTCTAATGGCATGTTGTCAACTTCTGAAAGTGAATCTAACAATATTAATTATTCAAAGAATTACACATGCATTTGAATGTGCATTTGAATGAGCATTTGATTATGCATTTGACAAATCAAATGTTTGAGGGTCGCATTCAAATGTAAATGTTTAAGGTATGCATTCAAATGCATTTGTTAGCAAGCTTGGTCCCTGTCTGAGCATTGGTCGAAGAAGAAGTTCAAATCTGTAGCCTGTGAATAGTTCATTTCGGCCCTTTATGTCTACTCTCACTTCACAGAATCTGGTTTCATGGCTAATTAAGAGACATATTCCTAGTTCACCTACTGACCATGTAATTTAATAATAGAGTGCATAGTTTTGTTAAAATCATCAAAAGATTTGACATTGATCACTAGATTGGGTCATTTGTGAACAGCCTTATATGACGGGCAAATCCACTTCTGTAATTTTCCACCGATTTTTGACAGGACCAGGTGAAAAATATTTTGATAGTTCCTCAGATGATTTCACCAAAAAAACATACATACGCACGCACGCACGCACGCACACACACCATCATGGCTACTATGTAGTAAGGTAAAGTCATCCCCCAGGCATTACACCTTAGGAAGCCATGAAGGCTTATATGGCCAATGCTTAAACCTGGTTTCTGTAGTGCAGTTATACTGACTCTCCTGGACGGGACACTAGTCCATCGCAGGTACCTTTCAAACAGTGTTTGTACTCATTTGCAGCTGAGTAGACTGAGGCAAAGTAGGGTAAACGAAATTGCCTAAGCTTCGAAAACGAACCGTGCCCAGTGTGGGTCTTGAACTCACAACCCTCGAATTTAGAGTCCAACACCTTAACCACTAGGCCACTGCTGCCCCCATGTACGTTTTATTTTTCTTGAAATGAATCTGACATGAATCAAATTGAGTATGGACAGTTAGTAATCTTATCTTAATTACACCAATGAGCACCATCATCCAAAGTGTTATCTCTGTTATCTAAGGTAATGACCCATGTTAGATTACCCATCCCACCATGGGCCTACTGCTGGACTGACTTCAGACAGCCTACACCCACAAAGTAGTTTCATATTAGATTTAACAAGATTGCCACCCCAAACAACAAGTTCCAGATGGCACGTGGACAAGGAAGCCATTGGCTCATCAAGAGGCCAACAATTTTCTCATCTATGTGTAGCCTGCCCTTATCAAATATCTGTCAATTTTATTTTTAAACATATTCACACTATTAGCATTAACACAATCATTTGGCAGTTTGTTCCATTCATTTATCACCCTCTGTGAGAAAGAGTACTTTCTCATGTCCAACCTACACTGCTCCTTAACTAGTGCTGCTTTGTGTCCTCTGGTTCTACTGCCTTCTTTAAATTTGAAGAACATATTCCTGTCAACATCCTCATAACCATTCACTATTTTAAACACTTCTGTATGGTCTCCTCTTAGTGTCCTGGTCTCTAGTGTTGTCAAACCACATTGTAATAAGCAACTTTCGTAACTAAGGTCTCTTAATTCTGGAATCATTTTAGTTGCTCTTCGTTGTATTCTTTCTAGCTTGTCTATGTCCTTTTTACGATACAGCCTCCATGCTTGAATACTATTTTCCAAATGTGGTCTAACTATTGCTTTGTACAGGGGTACAGTTAGCTGTTTCTCCTTATACATGATAGTTCTCCTAATTAGCCCTATAATTTTATTTCCTTTCGAAGCAGCAATCCCACATTGCTCTGAAACTTTCATGTCAGAACTAAATGTTATTCCTAAGTCCTTTTCTTGTGTGATTCTACCTAGTACAGCATCTCCCATTTTATATTCTTCGTCCATGTTTCCATGTCCTATGTGTATAAATTTACATTTCCCAAAATTGAATAACATTTGCCATTTTTCTGACCATTTAACTAATTTATCTAGATCATCCTGTAAACTTTGTTTATCTGCATCATTAATAACCTTTCTGAATACTTTTGTGTCATCTGCAAATTTTAGTACTTTGCTAGATATGTCATCTTCCAATATATATATATATATATATATATATATATATATATATATATATATATATATATTAAAAACAGTATAGGACCTAATACTGATCCCTGTGGTACCCAACTCAAAACAGGTTTCCAGTTTGAAATCTCACCATCTAGTATTACTATCTGTCTTGTGTGTGTAAGCCACTTTTCTATTCAGTTGATTACATCATTGCCTATACCATGGGCTTTTAGTTTAAGTAATAATCTTTGATGTGGCACTTTATCGAAAGTTTTCTGACAATCTAAGTAGACAACATCCACCGGTGACCCGTCATCTACCCACTTTGTAATTTTTTCAAAAAAACACAAGAGATTGGTTAGACATGACCTTGCTTTTAGGAACCCATGTTGAGATGTATTTTTTAATTTATGTTTTACAAGGAATTCCACCATGTGGTCTCTAATTAATGTTTCAAGTAATTTACATACAACTGATGTTAGACTCACTGGTCTGTAATTTTCTGGCTTGTTCCTCAATCCCTTCTTAAATAGCGGCGTAATATTTTACTCTTTCCATTCTGAAGGAACTATTCCTTCTACTAACACTGTTGTGTCATGTTCTCTTGTAGTTATTATATGTTCCCAGTGCATGCCATAAAAAACAGGGGCCAACTCAGTGTCCTCCAAATATAAACCACATGGCTGTCATGTCAGCTGTGGAATGTGGGGGCGGCACTTCTCATCTTGTTTTTGGTTTTTTAGCAGTGCTGCTATTTTCAACCTAACTAACCACTAACATTTGTTTACCAAAAAATCCACCTCAGCTGTGAACCATTGGGCAGTGCAGATGTCCTTTAGCCTGGGTGCCAGGAAGTTGTTTATAAATAGAGTTGAGAATATTTACACAAGGCAGGCACTTTGGACCTATGGGTGGTCTGGCTTCAGGAAAGGATGTGTTGCCTACACAGTCAGTGTTAGCTGGGTGTCCGTGCCAATGTAGAACATAAAATCACAGGAAAAAAATCACAGGAAATAAAGTTGTAGGAAGAGTCATGTAAAAAAGTAAAAAAAAAAAGTAATAAAAAAGTTACAGGAAAATTTTTTTTTTACAATTTTAAATACACAGAATTAAAATACTGAATACAAAACAAAGTCTGGCATCGGGTGGCATATTTGTCTTATTCATAAAAACAAAAAAATATTCAATGCATAACTTTGATGAAAAATAACTTATAAATCTCACTTGTACTCACTTATCAATAAAAATGTGCAAGACTGGGGGCACAGTTTTGTAGAAATATTAATCTCAATCAAATGTGCAACACTGCACCTTTGTATTTGGTGGTTGAACAAAACAATGTTGTGACTTTATTTCCGATGACTTTTTTCGAACCAAAACTATGACTTTTTTCCGGGACTTTTTCCTGCGTTTTTATTTCCGCCCACCGTCAGGTTCACCCATCCTGCAACACAAGAACCTAAGTAGAAATTTCTTCTAAAGGAATAGTTTCCCTTAAAGGGACTGTATGATAATTTTCATTGGTCAACTGATATGGAACAAGTTTTTCAAACATATCAAGAACTGCATGGACTAGATCCAGGACGCGGTGTGTACAGACAGGCCAAATTAAATACCACAATGTCATATAATTACATTGTTGAAACATCTGATCGCAGTGGAATTCTACATCTGGGTTTTACAACTATAATGACTGTCACAGTAGTTTTGTCTACTAGATGTGTACAAAGGGAAGTCCTGAAACAGGGTTGTATGTGCAGAGGGTCACAGGATCAAAGCATAATGCCCAGGTATTTCTAAGTGATTAATGTAATTAATTTCTTAACTACATACATTTCCATCCCATACATTCTTGTATACATTAGTGCATCAACATGACTCCATAATTGATACTTTGCTGTATACATTGTCATGCTTTGTACAAGGCATAATTATACAATGCTATGTATAATTACACAGCAATTAGTTGTATGTAATTTTTCATCTTCGTTAAATCTGTATATGTTTGAAACTTATAACACATTTTTAAGTACAAATTTCCCATTATAAGCCCTGTGGGGTTTCCCAGAGAACACCTGGGTTCCATTTAAAACAATTATTAATGAAATTGAAAATTCCTTGTATGATTGCAACTGAAACAAACTTATTATTATTATTTAATTATTATTTAATTATGCATATCCCCTAAAGCAGACCTATGTCAACTAGTTACCTATATCCAGACATAAAAATGTGGCAGTTTATTACTAAAAATTAAAGTGACATGAACACTTCTGGAAAAGACAAATGATGTCATGGGAAAACAGCCCCATGTACTTACCCACCCCACCCCCACCCTGCCATTTTCCACCCCCCACCCCCCACCCCATCTGTTGTCTCTGTTCACTGTATACTTGATTACTTGCCCTACTAGGCCAGGCTTACTCGCCAGATCTGATGCCAAATGGCTTCAGGCAAAATCGCTAGAAAAACACCAGTGCCATTTCAACAACGGCGGGCGTAACATTCCACTGGGATTCTCTGAATTTATGTTGCGCACTCTACCAATTTATCCTGCTGCTTTATGGGAACTGAATTACTGCTTATTTCAGATTATTATCCAGAACGTTGATACGCAGATAAACGTAAAATTTGTTTGTGCCTGCAATGTTTCATTGATTCCTCGCACAAGCTTGGGCTCGATTATGACAGGAATCATAATTAACTGTTATAAATTACAAACTGACCAGAATCATCTCCTGTAATAATTGTAAATGACATGTGTAACTGACTGTAATGAAAGGGTAGTGTTTTGTAAAATTACATCAAATGTTTTGTAACTGATTATACTGAAAGGGGTATTATGTATAATTACACTATAACTTAAACCAACATTCAGTATTATCACCCAAACTTGAACTGTAATTCTAGCACTACCAATGGCACTAAAAATATAATACTGTGATGTTTAAATATAATTTTGCCTTCAAGGTTACCCAATGTCAATGAAGAAGACATTGTGATGTATACAAACTGTGTGTGCATAAATTGGATTTTATTTAATCTGTGTTGTCATAATTCTAGGCAGCTGTACTTGCGAGTTTGTAACATTATTTTTGAACCTTAAAAGTGAACCATAAACATGTGTACATAATTACTTTCAGTGCACTGAACTCAGAGAGACACATAGTCTGAAGACACCCATCCACATGTGTGGAGACACAGGCCGTGTAGGTATAAGGTAGACAGGTGGCTCAGATTGCTCATCACTTGGCCTGTTTTCCATCAGCCCCCAGTGCTACGAAGCCATGGCATTGACACCTGTATGCATTTTAGCCGTTTAGAACCACCGGTCAGTGGCCTCACCTTATTCCTTCCAGTAACCTCAACCATCAACTGAGTCTGAAGTACATTAATTCAATACCCACAGTGGCCTGTGGTTACACTTATCCATAGTTACGCTGTATACTGGTCGATGACGATGTAGTTTTCGACCTACTTAATAGAATATGCCGTTTAAAAAAAAATCTGAAGAAACATTTTGTGTAAGAGATTGATATACCAAATCAGCAAAAGCTACTTCATTTATTCAATGCAAACAAAGTATTAAAACCGCTGTTTTGAGTGAAAAACTTACGAATATTGAACGTCTGAACCATGTCGCGCTAGTCGAGGAAACCGGCGGAATTCGACTTATATTTATGGCAAGCCGTAAATCGTTTTTAATTTTACCACTTTGTTCCAATTGTGTCAACCTTTTTATCAACCAGGTTTGACATAACACTTTATAAAACACATACACATATTTGCATTGAATATATTTTGTTAATGTAGTACATTTTTTCTCGTATATTTAATTTTTTTTTATTATTCCTACTTTTATGACAAGACTAGCTTGCCATACATCTACCACAAAAAGGGCTATTATTGTCACGTGGCCAAGAACGAGACACGCGTCAGCAGACGCTCAATAATGTCTGGTAAGCATGCGAAGTCGGTTTTTTATCAAGGTATGTATATTGTAAACGTGTTCCATGTCATATTATATATAAAAATATATTTTGCTCAGACAAGACTCTGTATGGTTATTGTCGTAAACAGACGCTGTGACGTCTCTAACGCGATATCAATGGATCGAAAACTGGCGTGGGTCGAAAACTGTATCGGTAACTATACATCCAAAAAGAGCACATGAAACCCCTGGTGAGGCCGTGGGTGGTGTCAGAGCACAGCCCTGCAGGCAATAACAAACTGCAACAGCTCAGATTAATAGAGTGCCAACAGAACTTACCCGTCAGCGTCCACACTGCTATTCCATGCAGAAGCCATGGTTGTTGTCACGGTAACAGTTGTCACGGCAACACTTTGCCAGGCTATGTGAATGGAGAGTTTTTCCAGGCAATGTTGGTAGGGCTCCCACTCATAACATCCAGCCCAGGTCTGTGGTAACCTACCGAATCTCCAAGTCCACTGTGGCTGCGTGGCACGGCTATTGACAAACTACAGCGGCCGTTGTAATTCACTTGTACAGACACACACCCGGTTCACGTTATTCACAACCTTTTTTGGTGACACTGTCACTGACTTATTCATGTCTGCAAAGTCTCAATACAAACAGGACTCGAGTGTGTGTGAGGCCTATGATCCGTGTGGTAATCCATGTACGCGATCCACGCACCGAGATCCAGATCTGATATGTCCACACTCGAGAGGTGTCACATACTTAACGGCAGCATCCGATGACGGTTGTAATCCACATGAACTGCGTGTCTACTCTACTGTACACCACAGGCGCTGGCATCAACCCACGCGGCCGTTCACATATGCCCTATTCCTGCAAGACGCTGAAACCGAGCCCCTAAAAGCACTGAGCAGTTGCGAGCGGCGGCGACAGGTGAGAGCCAGAACACGACTGCAGAATCCATCATGCACCTTCCCTGGATGTGCCTCTGCTATGTGCTACCCTATCCCTGCTGTCTGTCCCAACAGTAGACCACACCCTCTCTGTTGTTATTCCAGCCTGCAGCCAGATAGTGACAGTATACAGCTACAGTAGTGGGCTCTGACCTGTGGGACTCTGTGCAAATGCAGTGTGGGTCAACACTGCAGTTGGTGTGCCTCAGACATAGTCAGATCAGAGTAAAACAAACACAGATCACCCAGCGTTGTAACGGAAAATACTTCTATTATGCACCACTGCCTCTGTGGCAGTGTCTTTTCATCTCTGATGCATGCGTTGCCCATTGAGAAATGGCAAAATCCATATGTTGTGGCATCTCATTCAGGTCGTTGGCTGCGTTCACGGCTGACGTAGATGGAGTCATACGACGTCTTGAGAGCGCGACGTGCACGGCGACCAGCGGCGCATAGAATGAACTCATATATATGTTTCATTATAATTATATCTATATGCTGGCGACACAGCCAGTGCCGGCTCCTTGCAGCTTTGGCACGACAGGTGCAACACAAACCTCTTGTGCGGTCTCATTAAAACACCAGACACTCGGACACACTGAGATCCACTACTTGAACGTTGGTCAAGGGAAACAACATGCAAAGAAAGATCTTCCCAATCTCCCTTCTTTTACACTGTCAACAATCACACACGAGTCTGTGCAGTGATTTAATCACTGCACAGCACGCAATGACGTGGCTGCATATGCATGTGCACCACATTCATACATGTCCTTGCATTCAGCAGTCAACAAGTCCCCTGTTGTCATCATCCGTAATATGCTAATGACTTACCAATGACAGTGACCTCATGTGAATATAATTGTAGAGCAGATAAAACAATATCTGGCTACGTTATCACGGCTCTGTCCGCTGTGTAACTAGGACAAAGCCTCACTGATATGAGTGCAGACAAGCAGGAATGTATTGATTAATGCTGCAGTTTATTAATTCAAACTCAGTAGTTTAGCAAATTCATGGTTCATCAGTGAATTGAGAGAACCTGACAGCTGCACATTCCAGACATTCCATAGATTCCAGACATTCCGCCAACTTCACACAGTCAACTCTCCTTCCATCAGACATTAATTTGAAGTATCACACAGTGTAACATTGTAGCTATGAAGACACCAGAAATGTTTGGCTTTGAATGACAAAATATTGTAACCTCAAATGGCAGACTGTTGATAATAATTATTGTAGCCTCTCACAACACAGAATCTTGTAACCTCACAAAGTAGAACCTTGTAGTATCACTGGGTAGAATCTTGTAGCCTCACTGGACAGAAACTTGTAGATTCACAAGGCAGACTTTTGTTGTCTAACTTGACAGAATCTCTTAGTTTCACAAGGCAGGATCTTGTAGCTTCACTGGACAGAATGTTGTAGTCTCGCTGGGCAGAATTTTATGGCCTCACTGGACAGAATCTTGTAGCCTCACTGGGGAGAATCTTGTAGCCTCACTGGGCAGAATCTTGTAGATTCACTAGGCAGATTATTGTTGTCTACCCTTGACAGAATCTCTACGTTTCACAAGGCAGAATCTTGTAGCCTCACAATGCTGAATCTTGTAGTCTCACTGGGCAGAATCTTATGGCCTCACAGGGCAAAATCTTGTAGCAGCTACACAGATTAGGTAGTTGTACAATAAATAAAAAAAATGTCTAGCCTCACAGAATCATGCTATACACCATAGACGAAAACAGCGCAGCTTCACTAAGCAGAAGATGTCAATCTTATGACCAAGCTGGTGTGACACATAACATATATAGAATCACCACACTGGTGACACACAGCTAAAGCCACCTGGCCAAACAGCATCAGCGTCAGTGTGAAAGGAATCCTGTCATGATGGTCCAGTTTGTTGTGACATAGATGTTGCACGACCACTGCACCAGAGCACATCAGGATTATTGTCATCAGCATCCGCATCAGTGACATCAAGAAGCAAAATCAATTTATTCATGAATGCCTAATAACATGCGTACTCTGGTAATAGATGAAAGCCAGCCGGCCAGGTCGTCTCAGCTCCAGCTAATGCAGCATTATTTCTAGATTAGGGATCATATGTGGCTGTATGTTTGATGACCGCATTTTCCAGTGGTTGGGGTTGTGCGTCGAGCTTCAAGGGAATGTGTGTATATATGGCAGAATAATTTCTGGTCCAAAGACAACTACAAATTATATGCTATTTTTATGGTTTTGGTTGAAATTTGCAGTCAAAATGTATGCAATCAAAATGCAATGAAGCATTCAATGCTGCCTTATTTTGTTACTTTCAGCACATAATTTAATTTCAAAACTTTTTGTATGTGCACCATTTGATGAAAACCAGCAACTGGATGTTACTGACATGTCACTGATCTGTGTGTCACTGACATGTCACTGATTTGTGTGTCACTGACATGTCACTGATTTGTGTGTCACTGACATGTCACTGATCTGTGTGTCACTGATCTGTGTGTCACTGACATGTCACTGATCTGTGTGTCACTGACATGTCACTGATCTGTGTGTCACTGACATGTCACTGATCTGCGTGTCACCAACATGTCTCTGATCTGTGTGTCACCGACACGTCACTGATCTGTGTGTCACCGACATGTCATTGATCTGTGTCGCTGACATGATTGCCGATCTGATCTGTGTGTCACTGACATGTCACTGATCTGTGTGTCACTGACATGTCACTGATTTGTGTGTCACTGACATGTCACTGATCTGTGTGTCACTGACATGTCACTGATCTGTGTGTCAATGATCTGTGTGTCACTGACATGTCACTGATCTGCGTGTCACCAACATGTCTCTGATCTGTGTGTCACCGACATGTCACTGATCTGTGTGTCACCGACATGTCATTGATCTGTGTCACTGACACGATTGCCGATCTGTGTGTCACTGACACTTCATTGTTCTGTGTGTCAACAACATGTCACTGAGCTGTGTGTCACTGACATGTCACTGAGCTGTGTTACTGACACGATTGCCGATCTGTGTGTCACTGACACTTCATTGTTCTGTGTGTCAACAACATGTCACTGAACTGTGCATCTGTCACTGGATGTGAAACAAAAATGTATTTTTCTTATACAATGTAGCAATATACAAGTGTAGAGAGTGGAATGACATCACAGCTACTGACCTAGACTTAAAATGTTGGTTGCCTGTGAAGTAATTGTGTAAGTCGACAATAACACGTACGACCGACAAGACAGATATGAAACGTCAGGAGATAACACGATAACGGAGTGATTGCAATCCCATTGAATTGTCATCTGACAGCTTCGCTTTCTTGGTCTTTCATTGCAATGACAAATCTCCTGATGAATATCAAATTTTCTCTGAACTATTTCCCAGTAGGGGGATCTAACGCATTGCAATTATTTTTCCAAGAAAACAGCACCACATTTATGGCAACCGAACAATGACAAAGACAAACGTTTGATTGATCATGTCTAATTGGTCACGTAATTGATCAAACTGTAGTTTAATCTATGACAAAGACATCGAAACTGACGTGAAGAGAATCATAAATATGATTAAAAATTCCGCCTACACGAACTGACATAAACATCTGGGGGCGAGTCATGTGCCATAAATTTGTCACCTGTCAAGTTTTAATTGATAAAATAGCAGTAAAACTCAGCTGCTGTCTCTACATGTCACCCGAGAGGAGAGACAAATTCATCTGTAATAGATTATTTATTTTGACCCAGGCAATGGTAAACCACAAACACAAGGACTGTACGTCAGCAAGTCACTAGCTAGACAAGCATTCAGGTTTTCTATTGTTATCTCCTCAGAGCCATTTTGCATTGATATCATGTGTCTGTGTAGTTTCTATTTGGGGAAATTAAATTATCATGATGCTAATTTCCTGTTGAAGACAGTTTGTTTTTTGTAGTCAATTCAGTACACCATAAAGATGACGGATTTGATCAATGTGAAAGCAAAATAGTGATCTGACCTCAGGTAGGATGTGGCAGTAAAATGCCGATCTTCCCCCAACTCTACTGGTGCCAGAAGGCCACCATATTGTTTTATCGTGTGTATGATTATGTGCGTGCATGTATTCGTGCATGCATGCACACAAAATATCAAATCAAAACACAAAATATCACGAACCATTTGTTTACAAGCACAGACTCAGCACCACGGCCCCTGCTGAAGTTGCAAATGGTCAGCCGTGGAACTTAATTGGGACATTTTGTCAACACAGTTTTTTTAAACTTTAATATTTATTTTTTCTGTATTTGTGGTGGAAAATTAATTAACCAATTGAAGTTTATTTCTTAATTAATTAATAGCGAACTTATTTTACATGCCTGTCTATAGGTGTGGATATGGTATCATGATTAGTTTATAAAAATAAATAGTGTATTTTAGAAAACAATTAATTGATGTAGCTATTTGTGACTAATAGGAGGTCAGAACACATTTATGCTTCCGTTGCCTAGACATAATTTGAAATTAGCTGATTTCAGTGATTATATTTGTCAAGAAGAAACTGTATTCAGCCAGCTAGGATGGGCAGTGAGATGTTAAAGTATGAAGCAGATTTGAAGAAATGCAGATTATGGTGGTGATATTCCCCAAACACTAGTATGCATATTTGGCAAAAAACTGCCAATTTTGAGGGTAAGGACATTTGTGACATGATTAAAACAGCTGGAATCATATAATTTTGACAACGCTTGTTTTCTGCACACTGGTCACATATAGCGATGGTGGATGTTATGAAACGTTATAATTTTTGATGGTTACATTTTCGTACAATCATGCAAAATGTGAACACAATCACCATCGAGAAAATGAGCAGCGGGTTGTGCCATATAGGTACCTCATTGGCTGGTGTGTCTGACTGGACAGTGAGCCAAGATGACTGCTGGGGCACACACGCACCAGTAGGGTCATCCTGTGACTACCGATGACGTATCTGTTTCTTGGTCGTCATATCTCATAAACACAAATTGTCGGCTGTCCATTAAATTAGTGAAAATTACTTGTTTTGATCAGCAGCTAATGACGTTTGCATTTGCCCGGATTAGCACCACTGGCTCAGTGGCAGCTGCTAATGTTGCAAGTTATTTATGCATCGTGACACATTACAACCCAATCCCTCTCAATCACTGGCACCTGAATAAACCCTTCCGGGTAGAAACCATGCCAATAGGTCACAAATTCTTGTATGCATTCATGCTTTCATACCCACACACATTGTATGCACACAAGCACGCATGCACACACGCACGCATGCACACATATAAACACACAAAACCTCAATGTCTACAAACTATATCAGTGTCATGCTTTACACAACCATGCACAATTTTAGCTGATGCTTCAACATTTTACTATGCTTCAAATAATTAATGCAAAAACATATGAATTGTAAAAAACTTGCGTTTTTGTGTGATTCTTACTTAAAATAGTAATGTTGACATTAACTGGATTTATTTGTGTGCTCTGACAATCTCGTCTGTTCGCTGTTTGGCCCATGACGATAATTCATTACGAATGCATGGATTGTGCTTAAACGTCGTGATTTGATCACGGAATTGTTGATCAAAAGCGAAGAGGAAAATTACATGTATAAAGTATTGATGAAATGGCACGGAGACTAACGGGTGGGTGGGTCGGGAAGACCTGGACATGGCAGACCCCTGGGGGGGCAGATGGATCGCATTACTTGCTCTGCCACTTTTCATCGATCTTCTTACTGGACTGCATTAATTACGGGAAGCCTTAGTTTTGTACAAGAAACCCGTTGGTTGCCATGACGCCGTTAATGAAGAGCGCCAGAGAACTAACTATTAGTCTTAGGTGTGAGCAGCTTATAACATGTTGGCTTCACATCACGCTTAGTCCTCTTGTTTGGTCGACACGAATCATGGAAAGTAATCAACAGCAAAACTACCCACAACACTTCACCGCGGATACTGACTGCTCACCACACTGGTTGGTGACTCCACTACGTCCTGGGTACTGTGTTGTATGTCCTGGGTACTGTGTTGTATGTCCTGGGTACTGTGTTGTATGTCATGGGTACTGTGTTGTATGTCATGGGTACTGTGTGGAGTTGTGTGCTGTGTTGTATGACATGGGTACTGTGTTGTGTATCATGAAAACTGTGTTGAGTTGTGTGCCATGGCTACTGTGTTGTGTGTCATTGGTACTGTGTTGAATTGTGTTCTATGTGTAATGTGTTTTGTCACGGGTACTATGTTGTGTGCCATGGGTAACGTGCTGTGTCACGAGAACTGTGTTGAGCTGTGTGTCATGAGAACTGTGTTGAGTTGTGTGCCATGGGTATTATGTTGTGCATCATGGGTACTGTGTTGTGTGTCATGGGTACTGTGCTGTGTGTCATGGGTACTGTGTTATGTGTCATGGGTAATGTGTTGTGTGTCATGGGTA